>BMAW01122061.1:57396-102780 GCA_019974015.1 Nephila pilipes | reverse complement strand
CTTTTAATGTTTATACAGGAAATGTCTTTTAATGTTTATACAGGAAAAGTCTCTTAACTAATAATATGTTCTATAATTCTATGCTATGTATATGTATTTGCTTCTTCAGTTGAAGAAATTCAAAGCAATATTTCACATGACATTCTATGAATAGCATGGTTTCTATTCATGATACAAGATATTTTAAGAATCGGAATTCTGTATTACTTTTGAGAAATTGATTCTGAAACAAATATTCATTGAACCATTTCTACCATCAGAGTTATTCAAATGAAGAGCATAATATTACTAAGTCGTAAGAATATTCTTTTACCCTGCGTAAAGAATAGATTTTTTCTTTATATATACATCTATACTTGAATATAAATTTCAGAGTTTCCTTTTACTGATAGAACCAGTGGAAGCAAAGTTTTTATGATCTAATTTTAAATCAAAACACTTTTGAATTCAAATAGCTGTACATTTACCACTTGAGAAAAAGATTAGAATTACATAATGTTTTAGGATTACATTTGTTGTATTTATGCAATCAAATGTTATTTTATTTATATATTGTAGTGTATTGGTTAAAAAAGTAAATCAATTGTTATTTTTGCCTCAAAATTAAAACAAGTATAAATATTTAGATACTTTTCTAGCAAATATTCACAATATATAAAATAACCAGTAAAACAATTTACACTTTTTACATGAATTATAGTTCTGGTAAATAATAAATTAAGTTAATAAATTATAATTCATTCTCTGGGAAACTATTATGCTAATTTTGTTTGGAAAAAAACTTTCAAAGATTGAACAATTACTATATATTTACTAGAAAACGTTCAATGGACTACAATACAATGAGTTACTCCATTCTCATTTTCTATTCCAAACGAGTACCACATTCCTATTTCGGGTACTTTTCAAACAGCCCTTGTATATATTTAATAATTTTGTAGTTTTAACTCATTGGTATGTAAACGTTTATAATATTGCGAAAGATCAAATAGATTCAGACATTGTAGGAAAAGTTAAGATGTCAATACACTTAGAAAATGCACTAAAAATTAAAGAACCCGAAAAACCATTTTTTTTTTTTGTAATAGAATTTTCTTAACAAATTTATTAATTCCCACTTTCAGCTGAACAAAACTGATCACGATTCCTTGAAATCCACAAAGAAAACGTTTTCATATATAATAAAATATATTAACTCAACATCAACAAAATGAGTCTCCTAATTTATTTATGTTTACAGGTATAAATATCTGAACAAATAAATATGGCCAGTGTTTACAAAATATGTTAAAAACTTAAAAGACCTCAAAACTCATTCTTACACGATAGAATTCTCTTAACAATTTAATTTATCCCCCCCCCTGTCTATTTAGTAAATTTTATCTTGATTATATGCTATTTATCAAACAAATAATTTTGTATGCAATGAAATGTGTTAATTCCACATCAACAAAATGAGCTTCCACAAATATCATTGCTTACAGGTATTCATACTTGAACATAAAAATGTGACGTGTCTTAAAATATCAATACTTTTAATAAATATATTAACAATTTAAAAACCTAAAAGCTCATTCTTTTGGAATACAGTTTTTTTAACAATTTTATTTATATCCACTCACTGTCTAGCAAATTTTGATCTCGATTCTTTGAAATTCACTGAACAAATACTTTCAAATGCAATAAAATGTGTTTACTCTACATCAACAAAATGAGTTTCCATAAATACCACTGTTTACACATATACATGCTTGAACATAAAAACGTGACGAGTGATTCTTTTGTTAACGATGAATGCTTTCGTCATGATAAACTGCACTTCATCTCCAAAATTCAGCTAAGTAGTTATCTAAATCATAATCCTATTTCATTTTAGTTTCCTCTTGAGAAGATTCTACTCAACTTTTGTTTTCGTTATCATTTTTTGACGCTGTTCATATATCACGCTCTTTCAAAATGTGTTTTCTTTCGCCAACTTTCAAGGAAAAATAAATTTTTCATTCAAAAAAACAGCAAACCAGAATGAAAATTGAGCACCTTGGTGGCAAAGGATAAAAAAAAAATAAATATACGCCTTCTGAGAGGAAAAAGAAATGGTGTAAAAAATAAAGATAGAAAATAAAAAAAATCTTTAGACGAATATTTTAGATGGATTTCAACAGAAAAGCTGAACATTCTCTATTCTCCATTTATAAGAATTTTTATGTCGCTTCCTAAGTGATTTTCGTTGCATGCGCACATTCGCTTCATGAAGCATAAGCTCTGCATTTGATTCGTGGCTTTCAAAAGAAATGAAAATTCTAAATTATGTTAAACATGCAAACAAAACATTAGATGAAATTAAAGAACAAAATTCTCAAAAAATGTCGTAAAATCATTTTTTCCGCGTTTTTTATCAATCATTTTAATAAATCTAAGGTAATAAATAATGAAGCCTATGATTTAAGAATGAGATGCTCCTAAATTGTTTTTATATATTGTTTTAAAAGAAAAACAATAAGAAATTAAATGAAAAATAAATCACATGTGATTTTGAATGGTTGAATCGTTGCTCATTTTGGGATGTTGATGAGTATTTATATCCATTTCGGTATTTTTCAATACATTCACTTAAAAATATTTCCACAAATATGAATCAGAGATACGTGCCTTTTTAAACTGTATAAAACTTGTTTTGATGAAAGCAATTGAAGTGACTCATTTTGTGATGTTGATGCGTATTTATCCATTTCCAAATTTTTAAATATGTTCACTTCTTTTCAATTTGTTCACAATAATTGTTTGTGTGAACTTTTATACCAATGTATTGAACAATTTTGATTTACTGAGTTTCTGAACTAATGCAAAAATTTCAATTATTTTTAATTGCTTATATAATACTAAAAATGATTAACTTTTCTTTTTATTTTGTTCTTTTTTGTCCGTTGGTGTGGTGTGGAAATTAGAAGAGGGGGTTCCAGTTCAGGTGTCGTCCCGGTCACTTGACATAGGTTCAAAATTATGAACACTGTCTCCAATAGCCCTCGTGTGGCTTCTAGTGCGACGTTAATAAAATCTAAACTAAACTAAACTTTGTTTTCTTTTGTATCTGATGTATATTATTGCTATTGTTGTAAGGGTGCTTAAATGTAACGTTATAAATGTAACAGAATGCCATTGTTAGGAATTCAAAAGGAAGTTCTCCTCAAATAAAAGTGTCTTCAGTATCATAGTTTGTTTTAAAGACACTAATGGTTATTACAGACTGTATTAATTATTAATGATAATTATTAGTATTATTAATTATAAATATATTATTAATATGAATTATAAATATTATTAATGTTTTAATTATAATTATTATTAATATTAACTTTAATTATAATTATATTAATATTAACTTTAATTATAATTATATTAATATTAATTTCTGTATTATTATATTAATTATTAATTACTGCATTAATAATTGATATAATAATACAGTAATTAATGTTACTATATTATTATACAATGATAATAATACAACAAACAATATTAATTATATGTTGTATTGGATTTAAAAAGAGAAATTTCTCCTTTAAACCACAAGTGTATTCAATAACAGAATTTGTTTTAAAGACACTATTGTTGATTATATACTGTATTAATTTTTTAGTGTGGAAAGTGTATTTATATAAATAAAACTAAATTCTCGGGTATTATTTTCTTAACATTTCTTGAGCTACTATCACCTTCCCTTAATAACAGAAAAAATGCAAAATTTTGCTGAAATCATCTTACTAATTATAATTCCGAAAGCTATAGTGAATCTATGTTATATACATATATTTATATAAAAGTATAATAATGAAGTAGTGTTAGCATTATGCAAATAACAGTCATTTTAATTCACAGTTAAATTCCAAATTTCATTCATATCTGATTCTTTTTTTTTGTTGTTGTTGTTGTTGTACTATTGTGGGAAATAATTATCTTTCAAATAAATGTAGTGTTTTTCCTTGTATTCATGATATATAGTTTTAAAATAATAATAAAAACTGTATTATTTGTAATTCTTGACATAGGAAGTCGCCACATTTCTTCGCCATAATTTTAAAAAATTTATAAATTGAAGAACCTATGATCACATTTCTTTTCAGTCTACATACAAAGTATTCAGAAAAGGGAAGATTTTTTTTGTTTAGAAGTTTTTACTTATATATCTGCATTTCTTTTATATTTATAGGACTACTAAAGCTTCAACAGATATTCCACTTAACATCAGAAAAAAATAAATTTGAAATGAGGGTTGTTAGACGTATCACCAATTCTACAGATGCTAGCGAATTTTTGAGAAAGCTTGAAGAGCAAGACAGACGTAGTTTTAAATATATTATTCTTGACTGCGATGCTGAAATAGCAAAAGAAGTTGTTAGTCAACATATTAGAGATACCTATATGAATAGAAGAAATTATCATTTTTTAGTAACTAGTTTGGTAAGTATTGATTTATAGATATCCATGTTATCAACTATCCATATTTTCAAATCTATTATGATTTAATGATTTGTTTATTTTAATTTTCATAATATATGATTAAACAAACAAATTTAATCATCATAAATTGTATCAAGTTTAAGGCATTTTTCTCGTTTTTAATTTCCTATTTGTAATATCATTAAGGAGCAATTTTACTAATAAATACTTATGAAATTCAAAGGGGAATCTAAAGTTTAGTTTCTTTTTTCATTAAAATTAAACCACTTGCTTCAGTTACTTTAATTTCAAATAAATTAAATTACACATAAAATAAAATTTAAACTTTCAATAAAAAGAAGAAAAGATAAGTTTGAATAAAATGACTTTTCTCATTAATAGTTTATTTACTTACAGAATGTCTGATATAGTCTCATAAGAATTGTTCATAAAATAAGAATTAAAATGTTTATCGAATAGGATGTGCCACTCATATTTAGCGTTGAAAACACATAAATGGTGACATTACCCATTTTACCTGAATCTCAAAATTTAAATTTTAATACCCATTTGACGAAATAAGCAATGAAATTTATAAAAATTATGTTTACATGTAAAAGATAAATTGAATTATTATAAAAATTAGACAGTACATATGAAGTGGGGCTATTAAATAACAAGACAGACGCTGCTAGAAACGAAGAACGCATGCGCCAAACACTAGCGAACGACAGCTGTTAAGCGTGAATCCTTCTCTTTCAAAGGCAGTGTCTCTCTTTACTATAAACAAATCCGTATAGCCGTAGTCTTCGTTCGCTTTAAAGTTACGTTTTTTGCCATATAAATGATTAGTGAGCAACGAATTATCATGAAATTTCGCATGCATCTTGGGTAAACCACTACTAAAACTTATAATTTATTGAAAGACGTGTATGGCAATAAATATGTATCGCGTGTAAGTGTTTTTGAAAGGTTTAAGCCTTTTAAGATGATCGAGAAGACTTTGAAGATTATTCAAGCCCGGGTCACCCTTTCACATAAAAAAAATATTGAAAAAATTGGTAATCTGGTTTGATCTGACCGTTGGTTTAAGTATTCGTGCGATTGCTGAGACTGTAGCAAGTGACAATGAATCCGTTTGGCAAATGTTTCCACTAAGGTAATGTGCCGGATCATCCCACATTGTTTTTCAAGAGGTTTCTATCCAGGTACAGCATCCCAGTGTTAGACCATCCGTCTTATTTACCGGATCGTGAGTCATGTGACTTCTGTATGTTTCCTAAAGGGAAATCTGCATTAAAAGGAACAAGGTTTGAGTCATTGAAGCTGTGAAAAGAAGAGCGGTTCGCAATCTGAAGGAGATGACAGAAAAAGACTTCCAGCTCTGTTTCGAATAATGGAAGATTCGCATGGAGCATCGTGAGAATAGAGGAGGGGTGTATATTGAAGGCGATAATAAGTAAAAATGTATGACATCAAAATAAAATGTTATACAGCGCCACTGTCGCTATTTAGCAGTCACACCTTGCAGCATTAACATTTTATGTCAATGCACTAAATGGCTTATACATGTGGCTCTCAATACATGTGGTATATTGTAGTATTTACTTAGCAAGTAATATTAAAATATTTTAAGTAAAACGCAATATAGAATTATCAAAAGTGAATCATGTGATTTCCAAATCCCATATTTTCAAAAATAAACGACACAGAATGGTAAGTAATACATGAGTACAAAGGAAAAGGATTTAAATTCTTTCAGTTTAATTTACATACACCACACACACGTGTATATATATATATATATATATATATAAGGGTACTGTGTGTGTTTATATAATGATTTCCTATAGCAACAGTCCTTAAAGAATTTTAACTTATATTGGTCCTAAATCACCTCAAGCGCTACATTAGCTCTTTATTTTCTTCTCTAACGGAAATATTGAAAAAACTACAACTGCCTAAAGTTGTTATGTCAGCATTATATTACGCTAAATGATCAGACCAAAAACGGGCAGAGTGGAATACCGATTCCAAAAGTATGATGATTCGGTAGTTTCTTAAAGACGTAAAATAAGTAAAAAAAAGACTTTATTTCTAGGTTTGATTTCGGATTGGTTGAATCTACTTTTTACTCATGGCGGTGGTAAATTATTCACTTTCATTTTTTTTCTGACATCTTGATTCAATGTATGTTAAATAGCCATTTGCAGAAGTAAAAAATGCAAGTTTTCCAAGCCTAGAACACCATCCTGATTCCATTTTAAACATCATGACTACACTCTACATCTAAAACAGAACGTTCCTGAAGCGAAACGTTCTTGTAAGTTAGTGAAATGTTGTATATACAGGGTTATTCAATTATTTATTTGATTTATCTGATTTCAAAATTCCATATTTTTAAAAATGAACGACACAAAATAAGTAATACATGAATATAAAGAAAAACTGCCGAAATTTTATAATGTGAATTTTAGATGACCCTCATGTGTTCTTTGTGAAGCTATTTCTCGAAAGCTATTTCAAAAGTTTTCACGAAGCAACCTCGTAGCTATTTCTGTTTCTGTGGACCAGATAACTTGATGTTAACAGCTGTCCACCTATGTCACTCGATATGGCTCTAAGCAATTTCTTCCTTTGGGGGTTTGTAAAGGGTACGCCCCGCCATTATCCATAAATTTATATGAACATATTAAACAACGGTTTTCTGCTATTGTACAATTAATTACCACTGACACTTTACAACGTGTTTGGCAGAAATGTACATATCAATTTGACATTATACGTGTAACTAAATGAAGTTTTATCAAACACATGTAAACAGTCTGCTATATTTTCCTTTGCATTCATGCAATACCTATCATTTTATGCAGTTTAATTATGAATATAAACTTATCAATTACAGATTTTTGCTTCATTATTGTAAAATCAAAATTAACTAAATATATTAAATGTTTCCAAAATAAGTCAATAACACCTTATATCAAAATAAGTAATATTTTTCGGATTATGTTTTAAACTTGGTGTTATTTATAACTTCAAGACAAAAAAAATAAGGGTGCCAACAATGAACTTTTTTCAGGTACTTTTCTTTTGATTTATAAATATTACATACTAATACAATCATTCCAAAATAAATTAAACTCAAATTTTCTACAAATTGTCATGTTGAAAGAATGATGCGTTTATTAAATACAAATTTTGAATAGAAATACTGTAATTAGTTATCTAGAAATCTAACTCTTAAGGCATGGATTTCATTGTATGAAAATTAAATTTTATAATTACGTACCCAGGATCAAAACTTACCATTTAACCTGAATTGAAATAATATTTTTCTACAATTTTCAAGCAATATCAGTGACATAGAAAATCCATTGTCTGCTGAACTGTTTCACTGTTTCATTTCTATGGAAAAGAAAAATATTTTAGATAGCTTATTTCTATGAAGATGACCAATAAATATTTCTAACGCCCTTTTATAAATATCATAGCTTAGAATAAATTTTGAAACTCTGTTCTTTAGTATTTCTATGATTACAACACTCCTATTAAGTAAGTGTAATCAGATTAATTAAAAACTCGTTAAGAGTCACTATATCTCGAGCCGTGCATTAAACGTATTAATAAATCAACCTAGGTAAAATACAGGAAAATAGAAATACCTCCTACCTCCTTTTATTCAGGGTAATTAAAAAGCGTATGATCTACTCTTAAATTTTTTTGCAAAGTAGACAGCTGTTAACTCCCTTTTGGTAGATAATTGAAGATGACTGGAATTCTGCCTTACTACCACATGGAGCTGTCAACACCACTGGATTCCAAATGCTTCAGGAGACGCGACCAGAAGTGAGAAACTTCCTAACAGCCTGGAAGTCCCTAGATCCTTACAGATGGCCTGGGGGAGGAACTCAGCACATTACGGTGACACTTTCCTCCTTTCTCTCCCTGTCTAGACTTTTTTGTTTCTTTTTTTGACTTTAGTGGGTTCTTCTTTTCGGTATTTCTTCGGAATTTGTTGAAAAATAATTTGCTTTATTTTACCTTTGGCACTTTTGTTTTATTTTTGAAGATATATTGTTCTCCTAAGCGTTCCAAAGCATGAATAAGGCATGAGAACTTTTGATAAGAGTTTATTTTAAGCATAAATAATCTAGAGAGTGTAGGATCGATTAATCACACACTCAACATAAAGAAGAATTTTTCTTCTAGTATTTCTTACATTTCTTTCTTTATAAAGAAAGAATGCCAAAAGTTATACAATTTTAAAAAGGAAATCGTAAAAAGGAATATACTTTTCACGATCCTTTTGCTGGAGTACTTCATTTTTATTTTGAACCTTTGAAGTATTTTAGGATGACAAATCTTTTTGTTCAAAATCAGCTTTCAGTCGTTTATTTTGTGTATGTATTTGAGCAAAACTAACGTTTAAAAAAACTTTTCATATACATACAATTTATTAAAAAAATAAATATTATACTTACATTATTCCAATTTGAATGAAATTGCAATTAAAATTATACAATATATTTTATAGACATTATGTTATATATTGTTTTTAAAATTGTTGTCTGATTTTAATATCTGTTAATCACTAACAAAACTTAATTACTTTAGTTTATAATTCTGATTATATTTGAAGTAGTATTGAAAAAAAAATTTAAATTTTAAAATGAATAATATCAATACAAAAGGATGATGAGAATTAACAGATTTCAAATTCTGCGCAAGTATCAGTGTAAAAGAGAGAGAAGTATGGCTACTCGTACTTTCGAAATCATTTTACTATTATAATTTAACTTATATACTGACCAGAACAGTTCTTTTTTCGTTATATACCAGAACATTCCCGGACTTTTGCATACGAGTATTTGAGCGTTTATAAACTTTAAAATCATAATTTAAACAATATTCAAACAGTTTTTTGCAGTCTATAGTAATAAGAGGCTGCAGGAGTTTTTGACCAATTATAATAGAGAGATTATGTAATATATTTAATTTCTAAAATAAACTATTAAGTCTTTAATATTCTCTCTTAGTTGTTAATTTGAAGAACAAAAAGCATATGATTTTATTTAAAAAAGTCCCTACGAAATTTGATGTTGATATAGTGATCAGTCGCTTAAAAAACATTTTATTTTTTTGTAAAAAAATAGGTTTCATACTTAAGTTTTAAAAAATTCTATATAGTTTTAAACTTATATACTCGTATTTACATTTTTCTTTGTTGTTTACTATACGGTTTTCATTTACTTTTCTTATGCGTTAAGTGTGTGTCCATTTTTGTAATTATAATCTCATTTACCTTTTGGATATTTCAAAAAAAAAAATAATTTACAATTTTGCCTTACATATTTAATTTTGTTTACAATAATAATTTGATTCAATCCTATTGAAACATAATAATTGTATTATAGTTTTGTTAATTTTACAAAATAATATATATATATATATATATATATATATATAAATGAAAATTGGCACTTTAAATAATTTAGCTTATAGGAGCTGAATTTGATACTATAAATATAGATTTCTCTTCGAAATGCATCATCCGCATATAAATTCTACAAAAATTCATATTAATGAAAATACTTTTTAGTAAAAATTAAAGGTTTCTGATTATTTTTTTTCGCAATTTAATTTTGTGTTTCTCATTGTATGAATATGTATATAATTGGTCAATTTGCTTAGAAAGAAAAATGTGATTTGCAATACTTTTTTAGACTGAAGTAGCTCAAATGTATGACGCCACTCGAGTTTTACTGGATGCATTCAATCGTCTTCTTAAGAAAAAGCCTGATATATTCCGAAACAATTTTCGAAGAGGAGAAGTTTACAATAACGGTACTAAGGGAATCAATTGTCATCAGGCACCAGTCATGCCTTGGGAACATGGTGAAAGAATAGCCAGATTTTTGAAAAAGGTATTTGATTATTATTTTTTAATTTTCACTATAAAGTATTTATTGATAGAAAAAAAATTGATTTCAGACGTACAGAACAGAAGTATTTTATCTGAAAGGATTTAGTGATTACTTCAGATTCAGAATGTTTCCCAGGATACCATTAGATTTCCTTTTAACCGTCCACCAGGAGATCAAATAACGAAATGACTCGCTTTAAATCAGATTGTACGAGGTTTGATAGTGAAGAAATGCCTCCATAGCAATAATTTTTCTATCTGTTAGCCGATTTCACAAAAGCTGTATATTTATATATATATATATATATATATATATATATATATATATATATATATATATATATATATATATATATATATATATATATATATATATATATATATATATATATATATATATATATATATATCCTTTTTGTAATACATTATTCACTTGTGACGTTGGGCTATATCACGATTTTCCCTTCACTAACCTAGGGAACTTTTCTATTTGAATAGTTTCAAATCAAGTCCCTTCCAATGAAAGGGAAATTGACTTATACTGCGATTGAAATTATAACTATATTTATTAGATTGGATAAATAAAAATTTTAAGCAGCTAAGAAATGAATAATGTACGGTTTGTGAGTTAAAGTGAGTTGTCGAATCCCTTTGATCATAATCTATTAATTGATCAGAGGAATCTTAGAAGTAGTCGGAAGAGGGTTAAAGGATCAAACCCTCAATTTCAGTAAGTCTACTCTCTCGAACCCGAATTAAATTATGAAAGTTTAATTAATTTAGTATTCCAAACGTTTGTGCAAGCGCATTTAGGGAATCTAATTGGAGAGAAAGTAACATAATCTACTGAACATTAAATATTCGACAAAATGAATAATAAATTTATTCAGTCCTGGCTGGAATCGGCTCTTATTTCTATTTACTGTGTATTTTTGTGATTAACTAATCAAAATAAGTAACATACAATGGGTGTTAAACACATTTCAACATAGTTTTCATTACTCTCCACTTACTTATGCCAATTCGTAACCACTCGTGAAAACCCATTTGGTGAAGAATTCCTGTGACTGTTGTCAACAATAAGCTTTAAAGAAGCTTTTACTTCGTCATTGTAATTAAAGCGATGCCCTTAATATGCTCTGTCATATTTGGAAAGAGGTGAAAATCGCAAGGTGCGAGATCGGGTGCAGTGACACCTCTCTACTTCTGTATTATCCTCATGTAGTTGTCTTCTTCTTTACTTCTCAGCACACTAAAGACACCTGAGAACTAAGGAAACAAATTTATCAAATAGCAGATTTATGTAGCTTTAGCAAGAATTTTGAAAATTAGGTTGCAAATAAAAATATTATGATCACATGAAAGCATTACTTTTTATAGTCGAGGCTCATAAGAAATATATTATGTACCAATTCGCAAGAGGAAAATAACTTATAAGCATTAACTCGTATATATTTACGATACCTATGTATTGCTTAAGTTAAGCAATATAGAGGATTTCTTAACAATTTGTAATTAAAAAAGGGTTTCCCTACATTCTAGAAAACATCAGTAATTATAATGAATCACTTTCTGAATTAAGTGGTCAACTTCTAGAAGATTTCTACTAAAGTTATTATAAATAAATATAAGAGCTAAAAAATATCAGATTTTCCTGCAGAACTGTAAAGACTTGACTACAAGTTCGTTGCATTTGTAAATCAGATTCATAATACGTTGCACAAGCCGATTCTCGGTAACAAGTAATAACATTATACTGAATAACGCGCTTACAATAAGACAAGCCTTAACGAGAATTTTAAATCTTCCCGTTGCAGTGTAGAAATTTCAAGTGGGAGTTGTTTCAAATTGGATTTTCGTCATTTATGTCACTGGGTTACTCACGAGTTTTATACCGCACTAACCTTGGGGATTTTTATCAGTTTGAATTGCATAAAATTACAATTTCTTCTCAACCAAAAGAAAAAAAGATTAGGTAAATTAGAGGAAGACAGAAGTGAAGTGATTCAGAAATAATGATTTATAAATGAAATAAGATCGAAAGGAAAAGAAAGGGAGATAGAGGATAATGACTTTCTATCAGAGAATTATTATTCGGAATGAAATTCTTCTTATAGATTCGTGAATTGAAGAGAGTTCCCCTCAAAACATTAAGCTACGTTGGTATTGTTGATGATAGTTGTTGAATTAAAAGCGAACGAACTGGTAAGGTAATATTTCTTATTTAAACTATAAATTAAAATTGAAAATTGGATTCGAATCCTAGAGAGAGCAACATTAGATATTCTACAGTGATAATAAATAAAGAATTACGTTTTGTTCTAACGTGTCTTCAATTGGAATTAAGTAGTACTGGACTAATATATCAGATTGAGATACGGTTCTAGAGCAGGTGATGGGCAAACGTCACATATCTAACGGTGGATCAAAATTATTAAGTTTGGTCAGTAATAACACAATGTAAAATTCGGAGGAAATATTAATGCTATGAACTCAATTTGTTTTTTGAAAGCTAGACAATGGTGTGAGTTTCAGTAAAACATTATGCAAAAGGAGATGCATTCATGAAAACATCCCCTTGAGTCAAACTTCAAGCATATCTCGGGAAAAAACATTTTAAACTTCTTTTTTTTTGAAGAAAAACTTGATTTTAAAGTTTTTCAGATTATAAAAAAATCGTAGAGTTATTTTGTGTTTTTTTTTTTTTGAAGTTTGACTTTTTTTTTTTTTTTTTTTTTTCTTTTGTTACTATAATATGTTGTAAATAGTGAAATGAAAGATAAATAATATTAAAAATATTTTATATTACCTTAAGAGCAATTAGCAATTACTCTAAGAATGACTTGATATGAGAGTGATATTTGCCGTTAAAACTAGGCTTCTGTTTACAGCTTTCATTGCATATTTTACTATGCAATAAAGTCTGTTAAGAATTCAAATGTGTTAATCCAGTTTCAGTTAATAGTGGCTATTTTTGGTCTAATTTTTAATTTTTATCCAATGAATAATAATTATTTATCAAACAAATTCGGTATTTAGATAGATATATATATATATATATATATATATATAATATAGCTTTTTATTTCATAAAAATCGACGAAAATTACTTAATACATGTTTAGGTCTCAGATATTTTCTAATATAAGAGTTCTAGGTATGAAATTTCATGCCGTTTATAAAGGATATCTAAGGATATCTTAGATATCAATAAGACTACAAATGTTTTTATAGTATCGTATTATAAATGTTACAGTGGAGATATACTATAAAATGTTTACAATGGGTCAATTACAAGTGAGGTGTGCACATATAGAAAAGATATCCTAATCATTATGGACTTAAATATTATCTATTTAATAAAACTGAAAGTTATTACATGAATTGATGCGAATAAATATTAAATAAAACAGAGAGAGATATTCAGTTCTCTTATTCTTACACAATAAAACTAGAAAGTGTATATTTCATTAAGATTCGAAATACCTTTAAGAAGTCCTGAATTTTAACATATATTCTTATCAAAAAACTTAAGGAACATATATTGGGTTCTTCTGCCTATAATTTTTCTCCTTGATTAAGTAGCCCTCAGGAAAGGGCGGTTACTGTATGAATAAGGATTGCTCAAAAGTGTAGGTTGTTCCATCTATACTTTCAGCAGAGCTTTTTTAGGTAATGAAATTCAAATATCTTCACACTTTCATAAAAAGTTTGGAATGCGAAGTAATTGCATTAAGAAAATATATTAATAATTTTCAACTAATTGCATTTATTAGCAAATCTGTACATGAGTACATGATGGAATTATTTTAATATTACTATGGGTATTAATACAGTAACCTTTTTTCAATTTAAATGGAAAACTTATTTAAATACATCAACTATGAATTAGCTTTCAGTACGAGAAAAACGTATTTCTAGTTATTGTAATCCCCACATTTGATTCTCGTTTATCACTTAATATCAAAATATTTAATTACACAAAGATAAATATCTTGAATTAAGTCGTTCTTTTAAAAATCAGAGAGATAACGAAAATGTAAATATATTTGCCTTCTTTATGTTGGAAATGATTTACAACATCATTATTTTATTTCCTCTCTAAACTTTAATATACATAATAGTAATGTTTTTTTCTGTAGACTGATATTACGGGATTGACAGGAAATATTACATTTGATGAGCTCGGATGGAGAAAGAATTTTACTGTAAACATAGTTGAAATGTCAATGAACAGTGAAATGGTGAAGGTAAGATTCTTTATGAATATACATTCAAATCTAAATTAATTAAAAATTAATAAGTTGATGAAAATTTAATGAGTGGAAAATAAATAGTGATTTAATTAATAAATATTTAATTATAAAAATTACTAAATCATTTTTATTTTTAATTAGCTAATAAGAACTAAATAAGATATCATGAAAATGCTTGTGTTGCTATTTGTAAGTTTGAAATGGCAATTGAATATATATGTAATTATTCAAGGTATTACTAGGTATGCCTTTCGATACTTTTTACTAACATTCATTTTGTTAAGAACGGTTAGTAAATGGTAGTCCTTATGAAATTTTAACAAATTTTTCAAGAGTTTTAATACTCAAATTTTGATTTCCAAGATCAGTCACGAATATAAAAATGCACACATATTACTCATAAAGGATTTAAATATATAATTTAATAAATTTTAAAAGATTCATATATATATATATATATATATATATATATATATATATATATATATATATATATATATATATACATATATATAATTACTGATCGAAAAAAGAATAGAATTATTTATTTGATAAAAGATCCTTTTAAAAGGGTTTTATTTTTGAAAAATATTGAAAGTTAAGTTCAAAAATAAAAAATATAGTGTAACCAGGTACTATTACAACAATAGTAATAGCTTTATTTATATATTAGGTAAAAAAAATTAAAGTGTTTCGTAAAATTTCAAAATAATACGTTAGTTGGAATGCGCTTATGATTCTTAAGTCAAGTATTTCTTTTTTCAAAAGAAAATTCAAAAAATTTTCCTTGTTCCAGAATTATACCCAAACGATACTTAAATTCAACATGAAATGGAAAAAGGATGTAACATAATTATATTCAATAAAATACAGTAAAAATATTGCTACAAGACTGTGTTTTATGCTTCGTAATGAATGTTTTTATTACAAGTTTCACATGCATTTTTCAGGTGGCGCAATGGTCTGATTCTGATGGATTGCAACAAATACCTCCAAATTACAAAAGAATACCTCAAAATACAGGATTTGAAAACAAAACTTATATTGTAACAAGTATTCTGGTACTTTTCTTTTTTTATTTAAAAGACTATTGCTTATAATTTGTATAATTTGATCTATAATTAATTTTAGAATTTGGATATCTCGTAAGCAAAAATATATTTCTATATTAGAATATTGAGCTCTTTTTAACCAAATAATAGTGAATTTTATTTTAAATTTTCGATACACTCAATGTAATAAAGTGTAAAAGTTTGAGTAAATAAAAACTAAAAGCTAGAAACTAGAAACTAGAATAATGCTTTATAATAATAAAGTTAAGTGTCATTTTCAACTTTGAGTCTGTTACTTTCACAATCTGAGTTTTTTGGCAAATGCTTTCATATTCAGCTAGCTTATATTTTGCTTCTCTCTTTAAAAAAAGTAGTTGTCTTGGTGAACTAACTTGGTAATTTTGTTGTGTTTCAGTGTCTATTCAGCATTTTTTTACAAAATGTTACTATTCACTTCATTGACTTTTTAAACATACTTAAAATATCAAGAAAAAAAATTGATGAACTTATTTAGAAAAGTTTAATTTAATAAAGACACATTGCATATAACTTGATAGTTGTAAATCGTTTTTTCTCCAATATAGGAAAGGTCTAATAACTAGAAGAAATAAAATGTTAAAATATTAGACATTTAATGATTAGAAAATAATAAAAAATAGATGATAAAAGAAGAAAAATGAACAAAAATAACGTCTATGATAAGATAAACTTATAGTTTAAATTAATGGATAAATCAATAATTTTAAAATTGTAGATTCGTAGATAAGTATTTGTACAATAAGCATATAAAAAAAGTTCATACACTTTATTCTGATAAAATATTTTATTTTTATAGATGTAAAAAGAAATTGTAGCATTTTATTCTGGTAGAAATGTGTTCTTTAATGTAATTATTTTTAAAATTTATTTAAAGCATATTTTTTTAATTATCAAAAATGCAACTTTTGTATGTCATGTAAGATAAAAATGAAAATTTATTTTACTCATAATTTGTCTTTTACATTTATTTGTATTTTGAATTATGGAATCAATGTGTGCTTGCTTATAAAATAACTGTTCAATGCATCAGAAACATATTCTTCAGCTTCAATATAAATAATTTATGTGTTTTTTTATAAAACTGACAATTCTTTATTTAATATGCAAATATCCTATCAAAGTTATTTAAAAAAAACTTCACATTCAAAAATTAATTCAATTATTGCAACATCTCAGGCTGTGGTTAAATATTAAATTTAAATACAATGGCAAGTGCGATGTATATTTAATTACTTCTTTGACTCTTCTTAACAATTTAAATTATTTCCCCTGTTTCTTGATGCTAATCACTGCTTAGAGAAACATGTAGATTTTCCAATGCTTCTACCAAAATTTCTTTATAAGATAAGAAAAGCCTGTTATTATTCAAAATGTAGTTTTTATTTAAGCTCGAACATTTTTTAAAAAAATCCCATTCTTTACACTTATATGTATTAATATTTATTACTATTCGTGCTATCTAAATTATAAACATAGTATTTTTAATTCACATTATTCTGAATTAAGTATATTACTGCTAAATTCATATAATATTATCTTCCGTAAAGTATTTTTGATAAACCAAAGAGTTAAACTGGACAAATGTAATATTTAAGTTTTTTAATTTTCAGATATAAGCATTAAATGAATTAATAGTTAAAACCAACATGAATTACTCTGTAATTCCGTAATTTTCTTCTTCATTAGTAATTAATTGTGATAGAAAAGAGAAAAATGCATAAAAGGGGTTGTAATCAAGTAATGATGACTTATATTAAATTTCTTGTTCTAATTCATTTTAGGAAGAGCCTTATTTGATGTATAAAAAAGCTGAAGACGGACAAATTTTGGAAGGAAATGATATGTTTGAAGGTTATTGTAAGGATCTGGCAGATCTAATAGCAGATAATTTGAAATTCAGTTTTATAATTAAACTTGTTAATGATTCTGCTTATGGAGGTAAAGATCCCACGTCTCCTGTAGGATGGAATGGTATGGTAGGAGAACTAATAAGAAAAGTAAGTTTTCTTCTCGAGATCAAGATATTTATCTTTTTATTGAACATAAAAATATTTTGAAAACATTTTTTTTTTTTGCAAAAGAATAATCTGAAAAGCATTTTCACTCCATTTCAAATGTACGTGTATTCTCTTTGTAGGACGCAGATATGGCCATTGCACCATTGACAATAACATCAGCGAGAGAAAACGTCATCGATTTTACGAAACCTTTTATGTCCATGGGTATCAGTATTATGATCAAAAAACCCATGAATAGGTTGCCAGGTGTATTTTCTTTCATGAATCCATTGTCAGAAGAAATATGGATGTGTATCATTTTCGCCTATGTTGGAGTATCTGTTGTGTTGTTCCTTGTTAGCCGTTTTTCCCCTCATGAGTGGAGATACGAAGACAACTTCATGGGACCATCTGCATCAAACGATTTTTCATTGCATAACAGTCTTTGGTTTTCTTTAGGCGCCTTCATGCAACAGGGTTGTGACATTTGCCCCAGGTACGAGGGAGTTTAACCTCGAAAACAGTAGTAATATGTGTTGTTGAACAGCTCTCTACTACAATCGAGAGTTGCAGAGTGATACTTCTAAACAGTTAAAACATTCTATTGTTTGAACAAGTTTTTATACAAAAATAGGTTTTAAAAAAAGTAAATATGCCATTTACTAATGCAAAGTGTCTGATTTTCCTGTCATGAAAATCCATTATAGCTGAATAGAGATAAAGTTGTGATGAATTCTGAAGTGATTAATTTTATAAGACTAATTTTTTTTTTTTAAAAAAAAATATCTTAAAGTAGGATAAAATTCTATTGAAGTGTGGTAAATGTAAAGGGAGATTTAAACGACGTGATATATACATTTTAATTCAATATCCATTTTTATTCTATTAACAAAGAAACATTTAATTTTTTTTAAATGAAATCAATAATATTACAGCAGTTGTAAGGAATAAACTTATTATTTGATATAAATGATGTCTCTTTAAATATTATACAATGCACTATTCCTGCAGATTTGTTTTCAAATGAACATTTTGAAACCTAGTTTAATCTGCAAAATTTCTTTTTTTAGATAAAGTTGTTGAACACTTATATTAGTTATTAAAACTGTTGGTTATATATATATATTTAAAAGTTTTTTTTGTCTAGAGTGTTATGAATATTAAAACAAACGCATCCCATATTCATTCCAGCTACAATTCTAAAGTAAGTTTCAAGGGAATCAGGTTACATATTCCCAGAGTATTTGGGGCAGACGTCACATTCAATTGTTACGTGTTGACGTCTTAAGAAGACCAAGAATGGTCCTCATTCCATCGAAATACGATATATTACTAAAAGTGATGAAGCCAGATGAGGTTCTGTCATTTATAGGTTATTTATTATTAAGAAAGGTATCCTATCAAAAACATTGTTTTTAAAAAAGATAAAAGGTTGTTATTCGTAGAGAAAGTACAATTATGGAATTAAAATCTTCAAGTGTCAGAAATACATAGAATAAGAAGGAAAATATTTATTAAATTTAATAGAATAAAATTCATTCGATATAAATAATTAAATCAATATTATGTTCTTTGCATGGCAGTGATCGTGTTTTCATTTCCCTAATATTTTTTACAACATTAAGGTTTGAAACTTCCTCATATATATCATGACATATTTTGCGTCATATCCCATCCAAAGTATTATAAAAATCGAAATTAACAAAAACATTGCATTTGAATTATGCTCACACATAAAAGCAAATCTTCTATCATTTATATTTTGAAGAATAGTCTATTTTTTTAGGATTTGAAAAACTTGATAATTTATAAAACCTCGAATACCCTTTATGGGCTAATTCCAATTTTATTAAATTATAAAACAATGTAAGATGTCTCAAAGTTTTATAAACTGTATCGAGAATGAGAGTTGGATGAAAAACTTTGATTATAATATTTAATCTACATTTAGAAACTCATTTATCATATAATTTATTGTAACTTTGTTAACAAGTGAAAATGGTTTTCAAGAAAACTTTCAGATGGGTTTTAACTTATAATCTTATAAAATTGACTACGGTAAGAATTAAACTGGTAATGCAATGATTTTCATTTATGTAATTTCTGCTAAAGAAACAAGATGTTACTTCGATTAAAACAATTAAGCAAGATGTTAGTTAAAAATGATCTTAGAGTTTCTGTAAACAAGTTTCTTTTTTAAATATGCTTCATAAACATTAAGATATTTTAAATACGTATGAAAAACATTTAAACATTTTTTTTTCCTTTTAAAAAAGAAGACATAATCTGGCTACAGTTTTAATACACTTATAGCGACTGCTCTTCATTATTGCTCTTGCTCTATATCCTAATAACATATATTAATGATTAAACTCCAATTGAAAACACGTGAGAAAAAACCAAAATACTTTATTTATAGCCATTGATGAGTAGTTACAATCACATTTTCTTGAATCCAAAATTAAATTTTGAATTCTAGCTTAGTATCAACTTATAATTTCTTTGTTTATAAATTCACTTGTGTGTTTCAATTGTATCACAAACAGCTGATACTTATCCTAAAAAATATAATACAAAATGTGTTTAAATTCACAAAACTAATAGAAGAGTTTCAATCCAAATAACAATTTTCTGACAACAAGACATTTTACTCTATCTCCATGTCTTTTTCTTTCGGTCTATTTTATTTATATATCATTATCTCTAAATATATTCACTTCTATCTTCATCTTACTTGATCGCGTTTTATTTTGGTTGGTGAGAAATTGTAATTTTATGCAATTCAAACTGATATAAAGTCCTCGAGATTAGTGAAAAGAAAATTACGAATAGCCAAACATTACACATTCTGATACAGGAGGTGGAACATTTATTGTTTTGTTATCAAAAGAAAGAAACATTCTTAAAAAGTTAGCAATTATCATCAAAGATGGTCAAAAGTAATAGCATTATTAATTGCTTAAACATAATCAAGTTATTATGTTGATAAATTTATTAACTAAATTTACAAAATTATTAGCTCACAAAAATAATAACTCCAATTTTTCCCCCGAAATTAGTTTTAATTCCATGTTCTGTAATATTCTGCATGAAAGCTTTTGAGTTGTGAAGGCTTAAGAAAAGAGTCCATTATAACAGATCAGTGTTTAAAATATTTAACAAAATTAAATTCTAGTCATTACTTTCTAAAAGCATTGACATATTCGAAAAATCGAATACATTTGTATTCGATAACTGTAATTATAACCAACAATTCAACAATTCAAAAAAGCATCATGAAACAGGAATTATCTAAATACAATTACAAAAAATAGTAAGTTGCGCATGCATGCAAACATTTTTAGATATTTGAATATCTATTATGTCCTGAATCCCCTAAATACAAGAAGTTATTCCATTAAATACGATAGTTAAGACAATATTAAAAATAAAGTATGTTTTCCGAGCCGATACGTCATCAGGGATCAACTACTAGTGTATATAAATATCTACTTGCTTACCATATTTTTTTTAAAATTTGAAAATTATTGAAACACTGTTTCATTTTCGAGCCATTAACATTAATTTTCTATCATTATTTTCTTTATATGTACACAAAATGAATTAAAAAACAATAAAAGTATTAAAGAGAATATATAATTAAATATATATAAATAATACTAAATTATTTAAGAAGCAAAAATTAGATAAAGTAACGAAATGAGGAAATGATGAGATATTTTTAAAAATGTTTAATTAGCTTTTTCATTTATTAGTTTTCAACATTTACATTTTATTGCATTATATTAGTGAAGAAGTGCTTGTGGTTGGATGTTATTTCGTGATATTGGTGTATGGTGAAGAGCCTCGGTGTAAAATACCAAACTTGGTCAATACGAAGATGGTTTAAAAAGTACTTGTATTTGAATACAGACGGCATCATTAAGGTAAATTGCTGTTACAATTGGGTGCTGTCAACAGTTCAAATTAGACGAAACGAAATTGACATTGATTCAAATGTTTGTTTTGATTTGAAAGTCATTTGATGCCAAATCAAAATTTGTTTGCTGCCACTTCGAGTAGTCACCATTGGTTAGACTTGGATTCATCATTATGCACCGGAAATCAAAACTTCGGATTTTTTCCGGTGAATCTTTTCCAAAAAATACGAAGATGGTATTATCGAACTTAAAAATTATGATGAAAAACGTTTCAGGTACGGAAGGCATCCTGATCATGAAAACGTGTAAATGAGATTTCGACAGCTGACTAGTGAGTCACGATGTTTACTACAAACAAGCCATTTTCAATGCTACGAGCACCATCTCTTGGAATTTCTAAAGATTTATTGAACGATTCTTGTATTACACAGTATTGGGAAGGTGACATGTTGCTAAGAAATGCTAAGAAAGATGCTAAGAAATTCAGTTAACTGTAGAAAATAATTTCTAAGATTTTAAATGGTAGTATTTTAAATGAGGGTATTTGTACTACAGAAATAACTGCATTTCAAAAATGCAAATATTCCAGCCATATTGTTGTTGTTTCCAGAGTTTAGGGGTATCCTCCACCTAAATAAACTAATTACAAAGTATATATACACAGTCACTAAAATTTATTTTCAGCTTTATTGCAAGTTGTGGTTTAATTAAATTAATTGCATCTTCTGACTCTAAAAGGAAATTTAAATTAGGTTTAAACATGAAAATAGCTAAAAAAAAACAGATTTTAAAAAAAGATGTTGATATTACGATTTTTTAAATTTTAAAAGAATGAATTTACTATATGCATATATCAATAATAATAAGAGTCAAGAAAATTTTAAATGCAGAAGACTATGGAACATTTTAAAGGATCGTAAATCTTATCTATACGAGCTTTTAAAAGCATTTAAGTATAATTTTCTTAAGCTCCATTGATTATAAAAGTAGATATTGAATATTTGAATCTAATATTTTAGGTTATAAATTTCAATCTGGAAATTATGATTCCCTACTATATTGTATAGAATTTTACATGAATTTATCCACCTCTTATCGTCATAATTCTTAGGATGATAAATGAATTCTAAAAGTTCAGTTGTTACAAAATAAATAATTTAAATATCATTAGTATATTAAGAGCAATAAAATTGCATGAATACTACTTAAAGCCTTAATAAGTTTAAATGGTAATGTACTTTATGTTTATTAAAATGTGTTATTTATTTTACTATGTGTTTCTATGAATTTTTCTAGTTCCAAGGAATTATGTCTTATTTGTTTCTATTTCAGAACCTTAGAAATTTTAAGATAAATAAGGCAAAATATAAAAGTATATAATTTGGAGTAATTCAGTGTCAATAATATTAACGTCTCTTTCCATGTCTCCGTCTCTCTGTGTGTATATATGGATTCCATTTAAATTAAAGAGTAACTAAAATTAACAATAAGAAATCAAATGCGGTAAATTAAAATAAATAAAAGCAAATTATTCCCCAGCATATTATCCTCAGGTAAGTTTCAATAAAACTTTATTTTTTCATATCGGTGTTGCTTCAATACTTTTAGTAATGTCGTATTTCTGGAATTCACACACCTCATTTGCTTTAAAATCGCACATTCAAAGGTCAGTAATCATTATGTTTTTGTTTTTTCAGCCAAAGGTAAATATATTGTAATAAAGGTAAGGTTAGGAAATAGAACTAAGAGTAAATATTTTCTACAGATAATTTTTGAGAAAAAGTATTACTGTGTATTTTGAAGCACGGAACATAAAATTTACCTTATTAATTAGTGATCATACAATACTTACATAGAGTATTGAATCATAAGTATGAAAGAACTGAGTATTTAAAGCAATTACTCAAAATTTTTTCAATATACTTTCTTTCCAGTGTTTTAAGAAAATGGTAATTCTACAAATGTTTGAAAATAATTGACATTCAATATATATATATATATATATATATATATATATATATATATATATATATATATAAATGTATAGATATGTATGTATGTATGTATGTATGTATGTATGTATATATATAAGTGTGCGTGCGTGCGTGCGTGCGTAAATGTAAGTAGTCTTAAAACCGTTATTTATGTTACTAGGAAAATATCTTGAAATATTTAAATACTCTATATTGAGGTATGGAACCAGAGTTTTATATATTAATTTAAACACTCGTTCTTCAGAAATCATAGAAGCAGCAAAGACATATTTTGATATTTTATTTAGCACATTTTGTAATAAATTACGAAAGATTTATGTTACTTCCTAAAATCAAGAGTGCCGAATGGTATTTATATTTGTTTTATCTCATTGCAGAATATTATTTTCTCTCGGAATATTTTTTGATATAACAAATTTTTGAATTTATGTAACAATATTTTGTGTTATGGGCTTAAGGAAATATATAGTTATCCCTCAAAGTTGCAAACATTAATGTATACCAAATGAAACATTCAATATTTGTAAATAAGAAACACAATGAAGAAAATATTTTCGGAAAAAGATCCGAATACCATCAAACTTAATATGAAAGTTCTTGGAAATTATTATAATGATTAATGCACATTCGTGATCTGAAAATCAGTTGCATCAAACGAAGAGCATTTATATATGATGAAATTAATTTCTTTGTGATAAGCACACAAATGGATTTTTTAAAAGCTAAGCTAATTCTTTTGAATAAAGTCCAAATGCTTTTAGTGTAACGAATTGAAGATAATGTAAACTAGAACTGATAGCATGTTAAAACTCTTTGTTTTCTATAACTAATGAATAACCCTGCTAAGAATCGCTGTATAATACAATACATACTAAACAATTGCTGTATAATACAATGTTCACACACACACACACATTCTTTTAAAAGCATTATTATCTTCCCCAAATATTAATACTATTACCCACATACTTTAAAGAAATAAAAACAATTATTTTTGAGGAAAAGTACTGCTTTCTAAGATTTTAATGATTTTCAAACTTTTATATTGCTCACTGTCTCCCTCGGAAATTTATAAAGTATTTTGAACTATTAATGCTAGCTTGAATGGCGATCTTGTTGATGATAATACGCCAAATATTTAGTATATAAGGATTAACTTCTTACCAAATATCTCATGTTCTTGCTTGTAGTAATCCTGGAATAACCACTGTATTATATTGCTTATTTGCCTTATGCTTTGATTATTTATTCTATTAATTGTTAATTTTGAAATAATTGTTTCCATAAGTATAATTAATTAAGAGAAAAGTGTTAAAAGGTGCATTTTTACATTTCGAATTCTGCGTGTAAATAGGTTGTATTATTGTCTGATCGATCTTCTTGTGTGTTGCCGAGGTGCAATCGCAAATAAAATATTGTAAATGAACTCTGGAACCTTCTCGTATATTTTATTTGTCCAGTTTATCTTCTTCAGTTACGAAACAATAAATGTGATTTCTTTCACTGAAAACTGTCTCACTCTAACCACCTTTCAATTCGTTTTAAGAAAGGTAAAAAATTACCTTCAATTACTTTCTGAAGAATAATATGAAAAATTTCAAATTTTCACTTAATATACTCTTACACCTAACGAGTTTTTTTTATTGTTAAACAGCTGTATAACATTTCGGGTTACATAAAAGATACATATATGAATGTGTTAATACTTAAGGTTTGGTTAAAACACTCGTATTGTGCATGATCCTAAGTTCTATAAACAATGCTCTGGTACCATCCGTTTCATAGGTCAATTGCCGGTCGTATCGTGGGAAGCGTCTGGTGGTTTTTCACACTCATAATCATTTCATCGTATACTGCTAATTTAGCAGCTTTTTTGACCGTCGAAAGGATGGTGACACCTATTAATTCAGCTGATGACTTAGCAAAACAAACAGAAGTCGAATATGGAACTCTTATGCATTCTTCCACCCAAGAGTTTTTTAAGGTAAGTGTCAGCTTCAAAAGCAAGCTTCATGAATCAAAATAAAGAAAGCATACTATGTACTGTTCGACTGTTTTATTTATAAAAAGTCCCCAGGACTCATTTGCACTTTAAAATAGCAAAAAGAAGAAAAATACTTTCTTGTAAATAAAATTACTCATTTTTATCATAAGTTCCCCTATTTAAGAAAATAACTGCGTGAGTAAATAAATCAATTCGCATTTTAAAAAAAACTTTATTAAAAATTGAATAAAGAATTGTTATTTATTGACAAAAATAATAATATTATACAAAATGGAGTATTATTTAGAATTTTAGTACAAAATTTACCTTCATATAGACAGATTATTTTATTTATAAAAATCTTCTCTGATAAGTTATATTTTAAAATCGAAAAAAAGAGAGAAATACTTGTAAGCAACATAAACAATTTTATCAAAAGTTTTCTAATTTAAAAAAATAAGAATTGCATGTATAAATAAATCAATAAGCATTAAATTTTTTTTTATCAAAAATTAAATACAAAGAGAATTATTTAAAAACAAAAAAGATACTGTATGACATAAAATGAAATAATATTTTGAATTTTAGTACATAAAAATTACCTTCATAGACAGAATTAGTTCTTACCTGATAGATATATGAAAATTTTAAGTAGAAATAAGTTTTTATTTTAAACTAAAAATAATAGGGAATTAAGAATTTACAAACTGCCTCTTATAAAATGAATACGATACTAAAATATGCTTTTAACTATACTACATAAAGACGAATTTCGCAAACAGTTTTACATAATCTGAATGTTACTTGAATGCAGTAATCAAAAGATTTAGTCTGAAAAAGAGATGTTGTTACAATTTTGAGTAACTGGATGTATTACAGATGCAAAACATTTAGATTGATATACCTCAGAATCTTTCTTACGTATATTTATCTAAATTTTAATCATCTGTTGATTTCTAAAATAACTATCCTAAATGCTTCAAAACTTATTCTGAATTACTAGGAATATATTCAACTATTATCTAATATAAATTGATTAATTACCAGATGAATATTTTCCTAGAATGTACATAAGGGTCTAATTCCATTCCGTAATATTACACTGAATTTTAAACTAATCAGACACATACACACAGTTGAATGATATACCGAACTTCTGAGCTTCTGATCTTTCTCCGTCATTTTGATACGCAATATATTGCCTTTTTTTGCTAGTGATTTTACTTGTCAGAATATGCATCCCCCTTCCTATTGAAAAGATTACTTCTAATCTGAAAATCTTCCCACCAACTCCCAACGGATGCTTCCTAAGAGATTGAAAGTAAGCAGCTCAATGCCATTCTTCCTGATCAACAAGATTCAATATGAATTTGATGAATAGAGATGAGTGCTTGGGAACAGCCAAAATGAAAAAGAAAAAAATTTACATTCAACGTGACTCAAAATAGCATTGTTGCATTTACTTTCACGATATATTGTAGAGATATTTTAGACTTTAGACAGTGAAGGATCAAGGTTTTTCGCCTTCCTGTTTCTATGTTCCCCCTTTTCGTTTTTGTATTGGGTTTTATTTTGAACATGTTAAAGCCCAAGCATTTTTCAGGATTTATGACCTTGATATATAGACATGAAAGACAATATGTCTGTTTTGCAATATTTTTCAATAGCAATTTTTTTCCATCAAAGTCATCCTTGCTTGAAAAGTTTTATTTTCGTCAATTTTTTTCCTATTCATAAGCCAATGAAAAAATCATAGTATGACAGAGTTGAGCTGAAATGTTGGAGTTCAATATTTTCCCCGCCTTTTATATTACATACAAAAAATATTGCTTTCAGCTCAAAACACATCGTATCATGCACAATAAGACAACTATTATTATTTTATTGGAAGCTGAAAAAATTAAGTGAAACAATGCATAAGCAAACAATCTTGGCTCTAACTTAATATTTAATTAATCTGCTACAGAATATTATCTTTAATGTAACATGCAAAACAAATTAATCTTTTTCATTATTTTTTTCTTAGCATTCACCAGCTATTTATTTTAAGTTTCAATAAACTGTTTCAAATAGTACATTCTATTCCAAATGTTATCAGTTGTTTTATTAGATTTGAAATAATTAATTGCTGCTGTGTCAAAATCCATTTTTAATAAATAAAATGGCATATATATATATATATACCAATGCTTCATATTCAAATAAATAGTAAATACTTGTATATAACTAAATTTGAATTTAAATTTTACAATTTCGAAATGACAGGCATCTCATTAAAAATAAATTTTGAATTAACTCAGACTGAGTATATTCTAAATTTCACGGATGAAGACATTTAAAAACGGGTTTAACAAAGTAAAGTATTTTTCTTCAACCAAAAACTGAGCTATACCCTCTTTCAAATTAAAAGAAATTCTTCTTTTATTTCCTAAAAGCTCCAGAGCGGAAAGATTCCTGTCTACGCCCGCATGTGGGAGTTTATGAATTCTAGAAAGCACGTGTTTGTTCGCAAATACGAAGAAGGAATTCAGAGAGTTCGAGAGTCTAAAGGAAAGTACGCTTTTCTAATGGAGTCTACTAAGAATGAGTATATTAATGAGAGAAAGCCATGCGATACAATGAAAGTTGGCCGGAATTTGGATGCTAAAGGATATGGTGTTGCTACACCAGTAGGTTCAAATCTCAGGTGAACATTTTACAATAATTTAAAGGACATCAATAAATTAATAATAGTTTCATGTGTCAAAAACACCCATTGAAAATAAGTTTTATACTTAATTACATTAAAACTTAAGTATTTTTGTCAATAATTTTAAGCTAAAATCACAACTCTTTATCCGTATTTTTTTCTTACGTATTCAGAAGATTTTTGATTGCCTGTACTGATAAATAAATTAGATTAGATCTTAATATTTATGGGAAGTGTATTTTGAGTTTTCTATCAGGTGGCAATAAGGGTTTTTTTTTTATTGAAAGTGCATACAAATGGTATGCTTTAGCATTACTTTGTTCCCTTAATCTAAGTCAAAAATTATTTCATCAGACTTTATTTGCATGTGACTTTTACTTATTTGAATTCTTACTAAAATTGAACCACGTAATATTTTTTTAAAAACAAAATGGTTTCGCAAAACATATTTTTACATTTCTCTAATAAATTAATTAATCATAGAACTTGTTTCATGTGCTTCTTGCCAACAAAATCAAGCAAACTGCAATATTCTAGGCTAAACTACTAAATTAGGTAATGAAACAAGTTGTAAATTGATTGATAATTAAGTACAATATTATACAATCCCATTATAAATCTGAATATAATATATAATTGTCTCAAATTGAGCAGTTTAAGGTACAATGAGGGGATTAGGAATGTTTATTAACGTCGAACTTATAAGCAAAACGAGGGTTGTTGGCAACGGACCTCGTAAATTTGAGCCTCAGATAAGCGATGAAGACGGCACCTGAGCTGTTATCTCCCTCTCTAAACTTCATCATCACACCTCGGGAGGCCATGAAACCTCGACAGATTTAATGTGCAACAACCTCGCTACAAAACATGACTTGAACTTAGGACTCGACTGAAACAGCGCCAGTCGACCAGTAGCAAATTTTCGACCGTGTCCACTAGGGTACCACAGTCCCATTTAAGAAACAACAGAAAAGTCATGTTTTCAGGATATCTTTGAAACTAAACTTTTGTAATTTTTCAAATAATCTGTGTTATTTTTAAATTGAATTCGTCATTAAATCAGTAAAATTTAATTTGAATTTATGAGAAATGAACTCTGTATTTTTGTACACGTGCAAAATTTCTTAAATGTTAAGTCACTGAAAAATATGTTCAAATATTATCGAACAATGCTTCAATATCTCGACGATATAATTCTATCTGTATTTGATATAATAAAAATATCAAAAAATACTCTAGCATGAAATTATTGCACACTGCCTATTTATTTAATTTAAAATCATGTTTCTTCCTTTAATCTTTTTTTCCTTTCACAAATTATGTATTTTAAGATCTCAATTTGTAATTAAAATGAACACTATTTATACATTTCCTAAGGAGTTAAAAATTCCAGTACATATATACTGTGGTAAATAGAAAAAAAAAGATCTAATATATTACATTTGAATTTTGTTTGCTTTTGTATTTAATTTGAAATCTTATATATATTATGTTTTCAGAAACAACTTATGAAGGATTTAATATATTTTTATTTTATTTTTTTTTTTTTTTTTGAATTTCAGAGACAGATTAAATCTAGCCGTTTTGACGATGCTAGAAAACGGAGATTTGGCTCGACTGGAAAACAAATGGTGGTATGATCGAAGTGAATGCAAAAATGGAGAGTCTAAGGTATAATTATCTTTAGTGACTTCCATCTCCTACTAGGCTCATTTTGAAATGTTCATCTTCAAATACTTCTTTATTTTTTGGAATTCATAGCGAAATATCTTACCATTACATTTCAAATCAAATGCTGAGGCATCTGGCGGACTCGCTTTGATTAATTTCTGAGGAACTGTCTATGGATCATGGTCTCACAAAATATAAGACTAAGATCTAAGCAGTTATTGTATTTCATCAAACGTATTTACAACTCTCAGTTTGGAAAAAAATAACAAAAATCAGCTTCTATTTAGAAAAAAAGTAACTAAATATAAAATGGGTAAATAAAATACATGTTCCAAAACAGTTAAATCGAAATCTAACACTTTATCCAGACTCTGTGTATCTCTCTAAATTTCAGCAAATGTTTCACTGAATTGCAATATCTTCTACACGAAGCCTGAATTTAATATCTGTTTAGTTTTTTCTGTGGAACTTCTTTACTAATTTAGAAGGGAATCTTACACAGGAAAACTAAAAGAAACACACAATTCATTTCAGTTCTTATATATTTATTTAAAAATCGAGAAAGGAACGCAAGTTCTTTAAAAGAAATATAATTGAGGGAACAGAATAAAATTATACAAAATATGTTAATAAAAGCAAAAAATATGTTCGAACAACTGTGTTATTCAATATAATAAATATTAATGATCTACTGGATCGTATCAGTTAAAGTAGTTATAATTTTAATAGCTTATTCATTTTTCTCATTTGACTTCAGGCATGTGGATGCTCCTCCTCACTAACATTAATCATTAATGCATCATATTTTCATCAATTATATCATAAGTCTATATTTTACGTGGTTCCTCATATTTTTACAATGATCTTTAGCTGCACTGAATTCATTGTTGACAATAATTTCGAATTCTAATTATAGTAGTATATTCCTTTTCAACAATAAAAGTTTTACATTCTGTATGGCAAAAGCAAACAATTATCAAACATTATATTATGAATTTTAAAAAAAAACATACTAAAATTTTAGCTTTCTTTGCACTTTGATACCAATATAAGACGTCATATATTCTCATAAATAAATTATGCTCATACTGCAACATTTACATTGCTGTAGTTTATAAGATCCTTTGGAATGCGATACCATCGACTCATAAAAAGATATTACTGTATCTAAAATAACACTTAACCCCGAAAGCAGAAATGGAGACTTCTTGTCCCTAGCTCCGAAATATCTTCGTCAAAGTACTCGGAAATATTGCTCCCAAAGCTCTTAAAGTCTTCAGCGGGGAGCACGTAGCGATCATAATTTTGTCACACCATAGCCTCTGAACTAAACTTTTTTGATAGACAAAATGCTCAAGAATTCGTAAAAGTAGAATTTACTGTATTGAACATGTTATAAGAAAATAAAGCTCCTTTTGTTATTACTAGACTAGTTAGGAAAAATTTATTGCCTTATATATATATTGCGGTTGCGTATGTTATTAATATAATTTAAATTTTTTATCCGGATAATCTAAAAATGTTTTGAAACAAAGCGAGATAAAAATTATAAATATCAGATAAATAATGTATAGATTCATTTTCTTTATATAATTAGTTACTGGGAAGATTATAACGCATTTCTTTCGTAATTAAACTCTACAGCCATTTTAAATCTTAAATTAAATAGACATTAAGTTCTCTCTCTCCCTCGAATCTTACTCAATTCAGTTAATCATAACTTATATTCTAAAAATAAATTCTTAGCTTGCCAAATCACTCGTTCCTATTCACTCACTTCTTGTTTATCTCAGATTATTGTCGTTATCCTCTATATTCCCTTACTTTCCTTTCAATTCTATTTTGCACATGTATCATTTTCTTTAATTCTAGTTATCTTCATCTGATTTACCTAATCGCATTTTATTTTGATTGGGAAGGAATAGTAGTTTTATACAATTCAAATTACCAAAACGTCCCCGATGTTGGTGAAGAGAAACTTACAAATATCCAACGTCACATGCTAAGTGCTTGAAATACTTCAATTGCACCTGCTTTTCTTTTAGGTAAAAACAATGTTAACTTTAACTAATGGCTATCTTCGCTTTTCCTTACTATTTTGAATTAAAGATAGTACAAAATAGTCGAGTGAAAAGAAAGAGAGAGAGATCAATAATGATACTAATCAATTTATTAGTATTCATATTCTTGAATATTAAAATTTGATAAGGTTTATATTACTTCCTGTGTTATTAAACTCTCTAAACTCATTTGAACTAAAACGTTAAGAATATTTATTTAATCCCAACTCTTACCCACTCATTTGGGTTAGAGAGAGTAGAATAATGAGAATTAAAGGTTAGTGTTATATACCTTCTTCTTACTTCATCTAGGAATTCTCTGATTGCTTTTTAAATTCCAAATGTCTGGTTCCAATGTCTCACTTTGAATTCATAATCACTTTCACTCTAACAACGATTATCTAATTCCGTTCTTCGCGACTTATAAATGTATAATAATGTATCTTATCCATTCATAACTTCGTTCTAATCTACATGAACTTCTTTCATTTCATGAGGCGAGGTTTCATTTTAAACAACTCAAATATAAAAATCAGCGAGGTTAGTTGAAGGGGAAATCACTATGGAACCCATCTTTACAACTTAACTTAGCAAATGAACATGACTTATGAATTTAAAATATATGAGGGTGTTTCATAAGAAATACCTGTTTCAAATTATATATTACGTTAGTAAGGCAAGATAGAGTAGACATTGTTTAACGCCAGCTGTTAAACAGCGCCGAAACATATATGACCTTGATTTAAAAGTTAGTTTTTATTTGGCATGCATTAACTGCCAAATCAAAATTTGAATGATTCCTCGACGAAATATCGCCATTCTCAAAATAATGGACAGGCAGCAATCAAAACAATGAGTTCTTTCCAATGAATCTGTTCCGAAGAAGGCGAAAACTATCTCCTCTGCCGAAAAAGTTGTGGCGAAGATTTTATTAGACAGCCAAGAGCATCTTTCTTATAGACATTATTGAAAAAAAAATTGTCAATGAACAACAGTAGAGGGATTTAACTCACTTAAATTTTTTTGTACATAATAGGCCATGTTTTATTCCTAGAACGGGTAGTTTTGAATGCCTTAGAATTTAAAGAACTTATAAATAACATTAGGAAAAAAGTAACTTAGTGCGTAGTATACAACCTTCAACTAATCTTTAGGGAACTTTCATATTATGTGAATTGATTAGAAAACATTTTCTTGTGAATGAATAAGGACTTATGTAAATATAATTTAAAATGCTAAAATGTTGTAAATAAGACTGACATACAACATTTATAAACTATGAAAAATTTAATATGAGGGTAAGGGGTGAGAAAGAGAGAATAGGAGTGTTGATTCCGCGATTAGTGTGAAGTTATCATAGGTGTGTGGAATTTATATCTAGTAAGATCTTGGTTACACGTTTAGCGGTGACTCGGATCCAGATAGATTAGTAGTATGTTAAGGTTTTATTTTATAATATTAAAATCTTTAGGATTTGGCTCGTGAAGGGACCTATTCACAAAAATAATAATTTAGGTATTGAATTTTGAATATTCGAAGATCAGAATAAAACCAATTTTATTTCCTTCATTTTTGAACTATTCGATTAGAAACCGTACATTTCGCTAGTGATGGTGCAATCAGTAGATACAAATACAACCGAAGCGTTACAAGTAACAACTCTATTATTTTTACTGCTTTTTTTGTATAAAAATAATTTATTTTAAAATGTTAGAAAACATCACTTTTGTTTAGTTCATCTTACGTTTCTTTAACTTCTTGACACCTCTGGCCATATTTGTGGACATTTAGTTTTTTTTTTTAATAATTATATCATACTATCACATTATTAAAAAGAATAAAACTTTGATAGTATATTATTCATTACAGAATCTCTTCACGAGAAAAATACAAATTTTATAGGTCCGCTGCCCTGATAGCGATAGATATGATATATAGAAATATAGATAGATACAAATATGAAAACAGCTTCAAGCTGGATGGTATAGGTCATTATCCGTAAAAGAGTAATTGACAAATCCTCCAAGATGTCCCATCAAACATTATACTAGTCTAACTTGTATTTGTGGGAAATGTAAAGTAGTAAGAAACGGAGAATTAAGTTTCGGTTTTTTTAACTCAAATATGATTATAAGAGGTTGAATTAATTTATTTTAAACAATTTTAAATACATTCAACATTTTGAGAGAGAGATTTGTAAAATCTTATGTTTCACAGAATAAAATACCTTTATTTTCAGGTAAAAAAAACATCGTATTCTGATCGGATATTGCTTTTTAATTATAATCTTTAGCAATTAAATTACAATAATAGTTTTCGACCCACACAATTTTTGACATTTCATACAAATTGCCTTTACACTTTAGAAATACATTTCTTAGGTTTTCTTTCGGCCCAATCAGCAGAGAGAGCATTGACGATGTTTAATATACGTTATTTCATAAAAACTAGGAAGACATGTAGGTCATTTCTTCCATTAACAATATGACAATCTCAACTCGTTAACAAGGCTCAAAATAAAAATTGGAGAAGGGTTATATGCTCTAAACATTATCCAAGAATTTATAACAGCAATATCTTGAACATTGTTAGAAATGCAAATAGACTATCTTCTTGAAATTGAGACAGGCTTGTGTACAACCAGCTCGTTTGATAGAGTACATCTACACCACACTTATCGGAATTAAAAAATGAAAACTTTATGGGATTATCAACTATCTATGCATAATGCTCACATAACTATCTATGCATAATGCTCACATAACTATCTATGCATAATGCTCACATAACTATCTATGCATAATGCAGACATTTTTGCTTACGCTGGTAAACATTAATAGTTTTTTTAGACATTCAGCAGAACTTTTGATAAGAAGTGCTTGGGTGTTGAATCTTTGCAAATCTACGGAAATTATCTTCGATTTAGACATGTTGTATGGACAATAGAAGTTCTTTTTGCCAACAAAAGGTCTACAAGTTTCTTGGATGAAAAATATTGCCTATTTTAACATTTGATCCCTAAATAATTAAACGGGTACATCATAATGACATACTCAACGAACTACATACACTTCTGTCCATCTCTTCATACTTTCCTAAATACATGAAACCCTTCAAGAAATATTTGGTCTCAGAATTCACAATCAGTCAAAATCTTAATCCAAATTTATTAATAATGCAATGTATGCAAATGTAATGTATAAATTTGCAACGCTTTTTACACGACAGCATATTGCTCATCGACTGTTATATTCTCATCAGCTTTAAAACACAACTAAATTTATCCTCAATAGGGGATCCCAGCTCGGAAACTTGGGTAAAATTATCTTCTTTTAAGCTGAATCTAATTATTACCAAACCACAGGAACTGTAGAACTTCTTTGAAACGGTTTCGCGATATCATTTCACTGAATACTAGAGGAACCCATCGTTTCGATCACAGGTCGTTCATGTCTCTAAAAAAACATAACCCATAGTTCCTCTTGCTTAAACTAGGGCAATATTTTCATTGAGTTGTTGAAAATATACGTAATACTCGGGAATTCTCAATTTTTCTGAACGCGGCATTGAAAAAAATAATTGTATAACACATGCGCTTTTCACTACTTGAAACAATGTTTCTGGCTCACATTCACCTACAGTGGCTCTCCAAACAAACGCATGCGCGAATGGGTTGAAAAAAAATCAGAGGAGATAAAAAAAAAAAAAAAAAGATTATTTTAAAAGCAAAAGGCTCAATTCTATATTCTTTTTTTAAAGAAAAAATGATGCTCTTATACCCCTAAAAACTCAATAAGTCATTAAATTTAATTGGACCACTTAAAGAATAATCACTTTTCACAATGTCCACTTAAATGTTTTCAGTCAAAATGGTTACTCCGGTTGTTCTTAGGTTACAAACTAGATCTGATAATTAACATAGATAACTATTTAATCAAGTTTCAAATAAGTGTTTTAAACGTGATTTGAATTTAAATATCTCGCTACTGTAAATTTTAAGGCTTTAGAAATTATTCATTAAAAATGTTAAGAATATTAAAAAATATATATTCAATTAATGAGAGAAATTTAATTTTTAACTCCTTCAAATGGTGAATCATTTTCTAGGTATCATCTCAAAATGAAATGGTGATCCACAGTGTTGATGAATCATTTTACATTTTAAGATTTTAGGCATAGTATAGAGGGAAGTGCTTGACTTTGGAACTAAAAAGAGTTCTTAAAACATTGATTGAGTGGTTTAATTTCTAGGAATCATCTCAAAATGAGTTAACGTTAAGCAATGTTGCTGGATGCTTCTACATTTTGATTGGTGGCTGTGGTCTTGCTTTGATGGTTTCGTTCCTCGAGTTTTGCTATAAATCTAAAGTCGAAGCGACAAGAACTAAGGTATGTATTAAGTCGCAATACTAAATATATTCTTTGCAATAAAAATGCTTTACAATAAAAGAAATATTTCAAACTGAGTTTGCAGTTGTTCTTCCTTTATATATTATTTCTCTACTTATAAAAATTTAGAAATTAGCTTTTTAAACATGTTTCAAATTATTGAGAGCTAAAAATTATTTAAAAGTATTTAAAATTGGCTAGGAGGAATTCTACACATGAATCAGTTTCTTGTAAACCCTTCAATTATTTTTATTTATAATTTTTCAATATAAAATCCGCAATAATAACGAATATTTTCTGACCTAATTTAACCAATTTCCACTTAATAATTAGGTCGAATCCTGTAAAAATTATAATTAATTCCAAATCATCTTTGTCAAAATTAGTTTCTTGTTGATTGAATATTTAATAGCAGTGACTTTGAAACTAATCTAATTATTAAAGATATCTTTAATTTTTGTTTCAATAGAACTTTGTAATATTTTTCTTTGTTATAATTTTGTAATGAATTTATATATGAAATAAAAGTAACTTGATTTCCACAAATACAGCAAACAATACAAGTTATAGACATCATTTTGAGTTTTTATTTAGTTATAATTGTTTAAATTTTTTAAAATAAGAAGAAAAAATCAGAAAAATGATGGCGAAATTAGAATTTTTAAGAAAAATTATATTAAAATTATTTATAAAATTTATTTTCATTTTTGTACAATATTAATATTATGAACTTTCTTAAGCTTTCAAGCAATATAAAACTCTTGTTTTCAATGTTTGAATATTAGAATCATGTTACATAAATATAAATGCCATTTATATAATTGTAACTTGCAGAATTTTCACATGTTACCCATCAAAGATTTTACCATTTTATATGTTATTTTTGAACCATGTAATTAGTATATTTCAATTGTGATATATTTTAGATGACGCTTTGTGAAGTGATGCTGAACAAACTACACACTTCTGTTTCTGGACAGTCTCACGTTAATCACGCAAGGGTACGGACCAGCTCTTTTTGATTGGTACTTAATTCTTCATATAATAGATATACATTTATCTCAAGGATTTGTGAAATCAGAGATAATTATCATTATTATATCCAAATATTACCCAATTGTGCTTACAGCATTATTTTCTTATTTAAATTATCATCACAAAAAATAAATACGAGGAATATTCAGAAAGTACCTGGTTGCCACTTTAATACAGTGGTTATGATCGCGGGCTCTTTATTTTCGAGCCCGGATGCCACTAAAGTCCCGCAGTGTAGCGGGATGGATGCACGTTAAATCTGGTCGAGGTCTGAAGCCCTGTTTTTGGCGTGGTGGGGAAATTTGGAGAGGGAGATGCCAGCTCATGTGACGTCCTCGTCATTCGACCAAGACTCAAAATTACAATGATCGTCACCATAAACGCTCATGTTGCTTCTAAGTTAAAAACAATATTGATGAAAAAGAACCCACAACAAGAATCGGAAATGGGTATTAGGAATAGGATTTAGAAATGAATGAACTCGCTATACTAATGCCTAAATATCGTTTTTCCTTTTTCTAAGATGCCCATGAGTATAACGACCGTATAACTGTTCTAATCTATGAAATCGAGTTCTGAAGAGACGATTCAACGAAAGCAACCCCTTTTTTATTGCTGCTTGGCTTTCGGTGCATAATGATGAAGCCAGATCTCAACAGAGAGACCTGGCTTCAAAATGGAGTTAATAATTCGACGCGTCATCAGTCACTTTTTTTATTTGGCGTCAAATGGCTACTAAATCAGAATTAACGTATAAATCACTGCCATATTTGCTTGGGTGATTTTTACCAGATGGCAGTGCACAATGGTAACACCAACTTACCTTAAAAATGTGTGCCAACTCTTATTGAAAACCGATATATGTACTTTTGATCCACTCTCGTAATTATATTTATGTTATGAACCGATGTTAGACTGAATGGGAGTGTTTATTACGCAATATTCCATTAAATATTAAAAGTCTCTAGAACTTAATAAATTTGACAGTTAATAATGATGAAAATATGGTAAAATAAGTAATTAGGTTTTAATATTACGCTTCCAAGTTAACTGACTTATAATCAGTAACTTAAGCTTAGTGTCGCTTCCTTATAATTATTTAATTATACCTTAAATAACTGCCTTATTAATTTAGGTATAGAAATATTTATTTCGTTTTAGTAATATTTTACAAGATACGAAAAAAATCTTGTTATTTATTTTTAAGTGAGAATTTCAGTTAAAAAAATTTTCAATTTTAAAATTTTTCGTTGTAGATTATTTTTTTTTTGTAAAAAACATTATATTTTTATTTTTAAAAAAAAAGATGACTTTCATCAGAGTTAAAAGTAGTTTAAAAATAAATATAACTTAATAATTACCTGGACATTATAAAATTTTATTAAATAGTAGTCATGATATTTTGTTTCAAAGAGAGGGAAAACTAATGATGGTATTCCAATGAGGGATACTGTCATTCAGTCAACAAGCTATCCTTAAATAATATTCTTAAATATGAAATAATATTCTTAACATTAAAGATTATTTAATTTCAGGTAAGTTATCTTACTAATATCTTGGTAAATATCATTGAATTTATTGCGATATTAACAGTTTTATATTCAGGAACTTTAAAACTATAAGAATAATTTTATATTTATCTTCTTTAATACATACAAAAACCTTGAATTTTAAAAATTCCTGGAAACCATATTATATGTGATTTACTATACTATTTTTTACACGTAATTGTAACACCATTTTTTAAATTTGAGTAACAAATACATATGCTATAAATAGTGATAACTATAAATACTTTAAGAATATACATTTGTTATATTTCTTATGTTTAATGGAAAAAAATCCTTTTTTTTTCGTTTTCATAAAAAAAAAAATTACAACTCCATTTAATTGAAATCAACTGATAAATATCCTATTATTGTACCTTTCTTTATCTAGTCCAGAAATATATGCACATATTTCATGTATTTATAGGCTAAAAAACGTTATTTAATTAGCCTTTTTGTTGTTGAGGATTTTTTACTGCTTCATTTACATTGTTATTAATTTTTTGATTCATGTCGATGATTTTATGTTTTTAAGAATTTTAAAAACCACTCAAATTTGCTTTCCCATTTCATACTGATTTTGTAAAATCATTTTTTACTGACTTTTGGGTTTGTTTATGTATAAAGATGTACTTCACTCATTAAGTGTAACATATAATTACTTAATGTAATGAGCTATTTAAGTTAATGCAATAAACTACTTCAGTTAATGTGATAAACTATTTAAATTAATGTTAAATTACATGTAACTACTTAAGTTAAATATAATGCGAAGATTTGAACGTTCATACGATATACTTCAAATGACTTGGTTAAATATATTTAATTAAATTAATTTAACGCAATATACGTCAATTATTACAATTTATAAACTCAACTAATCACTGAAAAACATTCTGAGTGTTATAATTTCTTTAATTGAGCTACGCGAGGAAACTATTTCACCCAGCCATACAACTATTACTGATTTTATTGATGTTGAAACTACTTTAAAAACCTCTAATATTTTTTTAATATCTAATAAAAGAGAGTAACATTTTAACCCAATTGTTCTAAAAGTTACTCATTATTTTTTCTAAGCCTTTAAATATCCTTTATATTAGTAAATGCTTAAGCTTTGCCTTAAATTTACCACGTAGCTTAATATATATATTCAATCTATATACTATGTAATATTTAAATATTATCATTTATTTAGTTATCTTAATTATTAACTTCACAAAATGATTTATCATTTGTTTCTTCCTTTTATATTAAATGTATAACTTTTCCTATGAACAAGTTCCCATGCTTTATAATGTATAATGCAACAGGAAACTTTCTCTGATATATTGCCAAATAAATGTTTTATTAAAGCAACTCTATGTGAATATCCTACATTAATATTTAACTGTGATACTTTTCAACTGCTCAGAGCAAATAAGACTTAAATATACGATATAAAGATAAATTATCCTTATACTTTGATTAATCAGAGAGGTATCTCCATACTTAGCTGATTAACCATAATAACATGTTTTTCAGCATTTATTTCACAACTTTGGATTTAATTTAATTCATGAGAAGTTCCGTTAGGAAGCAATTTAAATCTATATCACTCTATTTTAACTTTCATAGTTGTATCATTTATTTTGGAGCAGTTTTCTAACGTTGTGTATGCGTTGCAATGTATTGCATATAATTTATTTTTCAGTTTTACCAGCCTGCAACTCAAATGATCACAGCTGAAGGCGTCTCGGATCAAGTAAGCTCAAATACGCACACACAAGTCTGAAACTACAATAGTGTGTGTGCTTCTGGGGATTACATTTACAACTCTACAAGAAAGTCGTTGTTGAGCATCATGCAACCTGGGTCAAAAAATGCATCACTATTTCTGATCAGAAGTCTGTAAGATTATAAGAAAGTTTGAAAAATTTTTACAACTATTCTTGAAATAAGAGTATGTGAAACTCTTGGAGCACTCCAACGGTCACAAGTAATATTATGTAATCTATTCAGAAAAAAAAATGCAACTTACTCATAAATAATTTCTTATCAAATATATGTTACATAAGCACATACTCTTGAAAATAAGGTATTTGCATCAAAATTGTGATACAAATTACAATTATTTTTCTCAATAAACAATGTACAAGGCAATATTTAAAATGCGAAAATGGATATGTAGTGCACTCAGATATATATATATAATCCTAATTAAGAGAATATTATTTTGAAAATTTTAATACTGCTTTCTTTTTGTTTACTTCAATATATGGGGCCAATAATTACCATACTTATACTGCATATTAATTTTAAACAATGGATACTACTTTGAAAATAGCTCTTATTTAATTTTGAAAAAATATCTTGAATGACTTAATGAAGATTTCCTTTAATTAAATGTCAAGCGAATTATATAAGATATATTTTTTCATCTGATGGTGCATTGATTAAATCATATATTTTTGAAAATAAAGTAAAAATTTCTTCTAATAATTGCAACCATACTTTGAAATTGTACTAAATAATTATTTTAAATAGATAAAATTTTGTCTTCTATTTCGAGAATCATTCTTCCTAGAAATATTTATCTCGTGGATTTTCTCTTATGTGTAGAATAATCTAGTTCTAATAAATATAATATAATTAAGTGATAGAGATTCACTTCTAAAATTTATAAATATAAAAAAGAGATATATTGAGATAATATAACATAAATTTCAAATTACCACATATATTTTAGTAATAATTCAAAATTATGAGAATCCATTATTTGTTGAAGTAAGAGAAATTAAGATGTTTGAATCAAATTATTTTTAAAGTATGCTTAAAAATCAAACTATTAAATTTCTTTCGATAACAGTCATTTCTTAAATTTTTCAGATTCTATTAAGATCATTTGTCATATTGCCTTTTGATCTTTTAATTATTTCAACCAAATATTTTATAATAGGATTTTTTGTGTATGTTGAAAATACATTGAAAGTAAATATTGTCATTTATAATTCATTTAATATTTTTTTTTATAGTTCGAAAAAAAGTTTATGTTTATTTAAGGACCATAAACTTTGTTATAATAATGTAAAAATTTAAAAATGAATATACAATAACTGCATTGACTTCAAATATTTATTTTAACACTTATGCAGTAACATAATATGATTATATTCTATTTTATTTTACGAGATCTTTCACAGTGTCTTCCACTGTAGTTTAATTCATTTATTTAATACATTTATTTTCAAATTTTAACAGTCAATGTTTTTATGCGCTTTTTTCTACCATTGCTAAACAGACATAATCCAGAGGGGAACCAGAAATTGCAAGATTTTTCCAGCAATAAAGTCAGCAACTTATAGGTGGGGTGCAGTTTTATGACTAGGATAGGTGTAACAAATTGCATCGTAAAGGGGGAATCAATATTTTCTTTGAACGGCATAACAAAGAATTGTCTGTGAAGAGGTAAGCAAAGAATCATAAAGAAAGAATACTTCTTTTTTGTTCGCACCAAGTTTTCCTGCAGCGTGTTAATAAACTATGGACTTCGAATTATTTCTTTAAGATGATCTGCAAGGCTTATTTTATCTTCTTAGGAATTGATAATATTAAGGGGGGAAAGGGGGTAGGGGCTACTAACGAGGAATGTTTCTTTCAAATTCAAAATATTTCATTATTCATATCAAAAAAATTAATGAAAAAGAAATACTTTTTCAAAATAATTTCGTTAATGTTTGTAATGACAATGTTTTCATATTATTTGTTGGTAGATTAAATCGATTGATTCAACAATGAAGTTTAGGCACGAGTTAATGTTAGTAGAAAACTTCTCAAAATATTTTTGCTTATGTTATATTTCAAATTTTTCCATATTCCACGATTAACGAAAAAAATTGAATAGAAATATAGGAATAAAATATTTTAGAAATTATTAACCACAAAAAGAAACTAATAATAATAATAAAAATATAGTTTTCTTGTAAAACTTTTTATAACCCTTGAATCAAAAAATGTCATTTCATTTACAATTTCGTGAATTATGTGATAAAAATTAATCAAACTCTCTCCTAATAAATAAAGTCTGCTTCCGATACGTTCAACTTGCTGCTCTAACCTTAAAGCTTTGTTCATTTCTTTTCACTAGATGGCAGCACGTCACACGTACAGGTGATAACTTAGAATAAATGGCATAGCAAATTCGAAATTTGATGAATGATTTTTGTATCCAATTTTGAAGTTGTCTTTGAACTTAGATTAAAATGAAATCCTTCTTTTACAAATATTATTTTTATTTTTGCTTTAGTAATATTTGATCTGCATACTTTTATACTAGTGTTTTTAAAATTACAATTTCAAATTCATTCAATATTTTAATTGAATAAATGAGATTTTCTACTTAATCTTAAATTTCTTATGATTGTTTTCCCACCTTTTGGTTAGCTGAAAACACAAAGCAACGCGACTTTAAAGGTAAAAAAACCATGTATGTTATTATTTCCAAATAACCTAATAATCGTAGTTGCCGGTTCCAATTCTTTTTAATACAAATTGTATAATTATGACCAAATCATTTGTTAAATCAAGACATAGCCTTAAGAGCCAATCTTTAATTTCATTTCACTTAATACTACCTAATTATGAATGGAGTATAATACACCTTTTCGTTTGCTTAGGATTCTTAGATTTTTTCATAAATAATATTAATCGTAAATACCTTTTTTGAGCAGCATGTTAGTGGAAGACACTGTTTCACATTCAAAGTAATTTGTTTTAAAAAATATATTGTTATCTATTCTGATATAATCACGTTATTGGATGGGAAATATTTATTTATTTTTATGCAAAATTGTTAATCAAAACTATATTATTGATTTGATTCAATACAACATCTGTATTTCTTATCTATATTGTTGAATATACTTCTGTCGTTTCAGATGTATTATATTAAACATTTTTCAAAATAATGTAACAGAAGGTTTTTCATCATTAGAAAATGTAAAATATAAAATACCTGATATATTTCCTCCGTTACAAATTTGTAAATATTCAACTTTCAAAATATAACGAGGTTGTTTTCATTCTTAATCAGGTTCTTGATAAGAATGCACTTTAAGAGTGAACTTAGCAGATGTACATTACTCTTATAGTTCATAAATTCAACTTTTCAAAACAAGTTTCAAAGGGAAATGATTGACTTTTCAAGTAAGTGCTTCCTCTCAAATGAAATAATTGCAATCAAATGTGTTTTTGAGTCAATTGAGAAAATCAGACAATTAGCATGATGCAAAAATGAAATCAAAGCTCGTGAAATGGAAAATTTTTGTTTACTATGATAAATAGTAAATTAAATTAGCCATTTTACGGTTACCCCCAAAACATGCATTTATAATCAAGTGCTTTATAAAAGCTTTTAATCGCCAACTTTTAAAAAAATTTAATTTTTGAGATACAGATTAATACTTCAAAATTTTACTTATATTTAAAAATAACAACTAGGACTAGAAAGAAAGAAGAATCAGCAAGAGTTGAAGAGTAAGCCTCAGCAAAACTCTGCATTCAATTTCATGAGTACTCCGACTTAGAAAAAGTTAATTATGTCTGGATTATTTGCATCTACATTTACCTTTACAGTATTAGCAGGAAATCCTTTTTAGATAACATAAAACAAAGACTTGCATGCAAAGTGCTTTGTGAATTTGTGAATATTATTCAAAAAAATGTGTTACTCAAATGTTTAAATGGTAGAAAGATAATTACTTATTTTATGAATATGGTGAAGATGTGTCACAAATTTAGTTTTATTCATAAATACACATTTTATACTAAATATTCAGGGTGCATTTATTGATATGCTATGAACTTTTTATTACATTATATTGTATTTTAGCTGTAATAGAATATTTTTTACTTGTCGTCTTTTCCTCAATTATACAATTTATGCTTTTCAGCACATATATTCATTAAAGCTTTGAATATCGAGCTGATATGAATTCAGTGTACCTGTCATTTTGCAAAAGTTCTATTTCTTATCACTTAAAAAATGAATAAAGTTTTCTTTGATTTGGTGCAACTGTTTTCTTGTCGTTATTTTAAAAGGTTCTTCTGATAAGAAGTAATCACACAACTCTCTATATATATGCACACAAACACACACACACATATATAGAGAGATAGAGATAAGGACCCTTGTAACTATGATATTATTTTTTTAAAAAAAACGTTATTTTAGTATGGCTAATTAACATTTTGCTATCAATGATATTCTTATTAGTTAATGTTACTAATAGAGAAAGTGAAATCCTTAATAGAATTCGAACTTTACAAAAAAAAAAAAAAGAAGTTACAATATAAATATTGTAACACTTTTTCGTGTCTTTTTATATCTTAAGTTTCATAACATAACACA
>BMAW01122061.1:41784-53140 GCA_019974015.1 Nephila pilipes | reverse complement strand
ACACATGGATCAATAAGTTCCGAGACCAACCCAGAGATGGCGCCCGTAGTAAACCAGTGAACCAACTCTTCTAGAGATACCAACTTGGGTTTGAAACGTGTCAAAATTTTAAGTCGATCGACCAGAAACAGCTGAGCTTATCGAGGTTGGAGTAAAGTCGTTTTGTAGTTTATTAAAAACGGAAAACCGAGTTCTTCGGTACTGATAAAACATTGTTTTTGCCAACGCTTTTTCCTGAATCACTCTGGTGTGTGTGTGTGTGTGTGTGTGTGTGTGTGTGTGTGTGTGTGTGTGTGTGTGTGCGTGCGTGCGTGTGTGTGTGCGTGTGTGTGTGTGTGTGTTGCAGGCCCATCAACTTTCGATCGTTAATTTAACCAACTCCCATCGAGCCAGAGCTTTGAAATTTTGGGAACTGTTCACCCGCCTAACAATGCAATATTTCCAGACGTCTATGATAGTGCCTTCTAATTAATATCTTCTTTAATAATGAAGTTTCATCTAACCACTTGGGCGCTGATTTCAAAAACCTATCCAAACCTACTATTCTTGACGACATTATTTGACGATTTTCATTATTAACTTGTCCCAAAAACGAACAGGGCATGATCACAAAACATCTGCCATAACTCCTATTCCGCCATGGTGAATAATAGCAAAACGCATCCATCCGACGACCCACTGACGACTGACCGACCTTAGTTAGCCACCGTCCACCGAGTCCAGCACCACCCGATGAGTGAGTGCGCGTCATTTGTGTCGGTACGACCACGTTTAAACTCGGCAAACCACCGACAAATCGTTGCTTTTGATGGACAAGAGTCCGGGTAACATTTTTCAATCCATTGTTTCGCTTGCACGGTGTTTTTACCCATTAAAAAACAATGTTTTATCAGAACACGAAACTCGGTTTTTTCCATTTTTTAAACAAACTACAAAACGACTTTACTCCAACCTCGATAACTCAGCTGTTTCTGGTCCGATCGACTTAAAATTTTGACACGTTTCAAGCAAAGGTTAGTACTCTAGAAAGACCTGGTTACTGGTTTACTACGAGCGCCATCTCTGGGTTAGTCTCGGGAGTTATTGATTGATGTGTTAAGAATTATTTAATTAATTGCATCGTGGCTAGTATTTAAAAAAGAAATATAACGAGGTAAAAACTTTCATTGTTAATCAGGTTCTTGATAAGAAATAGCCGTGGTCGTGAATTTTTGCCCCGGGTTATTTCGACCTAGTAGTGGGTTCGAGCCCTTATGCCACTAAAGAGCTGCTATGTAACGAGATATGTTAAATATGTCGTCCCAAGAATCCCTGTGAGCGTGATGAGAAAGTTTGGAGAGGGAGGTGCTAGCTCAAGTGCTGTCATCATCACTTGACCGAGGTTCCAAATTACGAGGTCCGTTATCAATAGCTTTCATGTTGTTTCTCGGCACAACGTTAATAAACTATCAATCAAAATATGTATTTTGAGGTACCAATGAGTAACAAATTTGCAATAATCTTGGTATTTTTTATCAAGGGGAATTTATATTGAATACTTATTGCTATGTCTTTTCCAAATTTTAAATTTTATGCATAGTGTTTTATTTGTCAAATAAATCGAAAGAAAACCCGAAATTATATTTAATGCATCAATTGGTGCAGTTTCATCGGCTTTGGATACTTTTGATAAACATATCCTTTGAGTTGATTTGGAACTCCTTGTTTCACATTAATTGCTAGTTTTTCTCTCCCTACCCCGCACCGAATGTTAATGTTTTTTTTAGATATCTGACACCAAGTTTTTAAAAGATGTTTGTTTTTACCCCAATAGTTTCCAAACATTCTGTTAAAGTAAATAACTAATTCATTCCTTTTTTTTAATTTGATAATATTCTGGGACACCACAGGTTAATTTATTTTTGATAATAATATTGAAGAACATGATTAGAAATTCGAAGGATTTGGTTGCTCAGCTTAAAAATTGTATATCTATTAAAGGTTGTACCATCAAGTTTATTAAGTTTAATTATTCCTCTTTCCCTAAAAGCTATTGTTTTTTTTCTTTCAGATCTATTTTCAATTTTGAGTTTTACATGAGTTTTCCTGACTTATAAGATAAGAATTTTGTGTGTGTATGTGTGTGTGTGTGTAATTATATATAATAAAAAAATATAAATACTACAATATAATTAATATAAATACTGCAAAATAGTAAATATTAAGAACCATTTAATAAATGCATTGGATTCATAAGAAACAATATTAAATGAAATACTAAATAATCTTAATAAATTAAGAAAATCAATACATACTTTATAATTTTAAAAAAAAACTATTAAGAATATAAGAGTCAAAACGGAAATAAAATAATTTAATGCTGTTTCTGACTTTGGGCAGATATGCATGATTAAACATGATATACAGATGGGTTCAAACCATCCCACTCATCAATCACTGCATAAGAAAAATTGGTAAAAACTATAAAAAAAATTCATTACAACAAGAAAACATCCAATTATGGGATACTCGAATAGAAAACAGTATAAGAAAAAAAATATTATCTAAATTTTTCTGATTTTTGAAAATTCTTTTTGGTGAAAGCCGAATAAATAATTGATAATTCTTTGAAAGACGATTGTTAAAAGCATGCTAAGGGTGTTTAGCCCACATCCTTAGCATGCTTTTAATAATCGCCAATTTGGAGTTTCTTGAAATCACATCGATCCTATAAACTCCACAGAGCTATAATGAAAGAGTATAAAAAAAAAAAAAAACTTTGGTACCATGTTTCGTGCGTGGATCCTCTTTCTCTATAAATGAGTTAAAAACATCATATTTATCATTTTCGTGATTTTAATTCATTCACTTTTATAAGTAATAAAAAAATATGCAAGACTTGTTATTATTTTTACTTCACTTTCTGGCAAATCAAGCTACATTCATTTTATAACATCTACATATTCCCATAAAATTAATTATCTGTTAAATAAACCTTATCAAAAAGAGTTATAAAAATATTCCCTAGTTCTCTAAAAGAATGAAAAGCATGATAGTTATTTAGAATAAGTATGAAATTTAATAATTAAATTAGCTTCAGGTTTTGATTGCTTTATTGTCCAAGATCTCTTAAAATTCCATTTAAAAGTTTCAAAATAACTTAAATTAAATACACAATAAAAATGAAAATTGCTTATTATAATTTATTGAAAGAACTTTTCAGAAACTTATAGCAAAAAATACTTAACATTTAAAATAAAACATTATAGCGTGCCTCAAAATTCTATACTAGAACACCACATATCTTAAAAGAAACAAATCAAAGCAAATCTCAAAAGAAAAATAAAGGAAAGTTCAAAAATAGGTGAAATATAACTTAAACCTAAATAATATTTTGGAATGCGAAAGTATGTTTCAACTAGTCTCATTGATCCAACAATCACAACTACAGTAATTGCATTATCATTAAAGCTATAGACCAATAGTAATAAAAAAATCCCACAGTCAATTATTAAATCAACAGTAGTAAAAAGGAAGTCAAGAAAACAAATACAATTAAACCATATTAAATTAACGTAAACATTAAAAATAATCTACACTTACTATGCACATTAAAAAGTTTTCCTAGTTAAAAAAGTTATAAAATTTTTACCTCCAGCAAGCTATTTGATGTTTCCAAAACTTCCAATATGGAGCTATAATACTAAACTTTCCTAACCGCTAAACACTAATGATTGATTAATTCAATTTACAAAAAAATGAAATTGACTGAAATTTACTTATCCTATTAAATTTAAATATCATTGAACATTGATTGAGATTGAAATATCATTGAACATTGATTAAATATCATTGATTGAGATTTAACAAATCTAGAGCTGTTAAGAAAATGTCTTTATAGGAAAACATGAATGACACTACATTATTTGATGAATGTTTTTGACATTATTTTTAACTTTAATGTAGGAAATATAACGAAGTGTCATACTTTATGGAGGATTGTAATTCCTCTAGGTCATCACAGTGTGAAAGTAATGGAGTAATTAGATAAAGAACGGAATATATCCAGGTATCAAAAAATTGCGAAAAAAGAAATTTAAAAAAACTAAAAAGAAAACTTGAACTCTCTTATGAGACAAAAGAAGTGACTAATTCTTCCTACAAAGCAGGAATTCTTATTAAATTTAACATATTAATCAATAAAAGTATCAATGAAATCTTCAAATGTGATTTTCTCAAAACGTGGATTTTTCAGGTTCACATGTTCCTTTTTCTCAATATCTATGACAATTAAAAATTCAGTTTTTTAATGACATTTATGTTACTCGGAAAATTTGATGATTTTTGAGGATCATTTATTTTAGGCAGTGAAATTGCACCAAAACTGCTAATTTAAGAGTGATTTTGAATAAATATTTAATAATAAATTTTCTATTTTACTTAGAAAGAAAATAGTGTGCGAAAATGTGTAAAACATGTTATTCTAACTTCCATAAAACTTTCATGATCCTATATTACATCGTTTCTGCGGAAAAAGTACATTAAGTTAGCAAATTTAACTTGAGAGAAATAGAGTTTTCCTGGTCCTCTTAAAATTTAATTCATTGAGTTTAAGGGTTTTTAAAAAAACATTGTGCTAATTATTTCATAATACATTAATATAAATTTTTTGAATTTATTCTATTTTGAAAATTTATTGTGTGATATATTAATTTAATATATATATTTATATTAAATATGATAACACTATTGTCTGTTTTTATTGAAATATTATTAAAATTAATTCTGATTTGATGTTAAACACTTTCTAACTATTTTTCATAGTTATTGCAGTTGTGTATAAATTAGAATTACATTATCTTTATGATTTTCTTTAAGTAAAATTTATACATTTAAGGACAGGGAAAATGACAAATCAAGTAAATGGGATTGTGAACAATTAGAAACGCAAAATGCAACAGCTAGTGGAGAAGGTATTGAAAGGTCTACAACACATATTACAAATGCCATACAGACCATGATAATTAATACTTACCCTGACCCTTACAAATTACCTTTTAATCCAGATACTGGAACGCATATTAATTTAAAGTTTCAGTACTTTGACTACTGTTGTCTGGAAGTAAATAAAGGACATAAATGGAAACTAAGAAGTATTAACAGATTTTTAAAGGGAATGTTGATACAAAAAAATTAGCTTTTTTAATAAGTTTTGGTTTATTTTAATGGTTAAGGTTACCTTTTGGATTTAAAAGTGTCCCTGAAATATTTAATAGAAACATTTGACAAATTTTGGATAAATATACAGTTGATTTTGTTTGCAAATATTTTGATGATTTGATAATTTCTCATCTTCTGGAGAAGAACGTGTAAAATATTTACAAAAAAATATTTGAAATTTGTGAAAAAGAAAAAAATATTAAATTGAAAAATAATAATAATGTAATTTTGCTCAAAATAAAATTAATTTCTTGAATGATGGAGTAAAATCAGGTCAGATCACTATACATGATCCAAAAGTTGAAAGTATAAAAAAATTAAAATCACCTTAAAGTGTAAAAAAATGCAATTTTTTTTGGATTCAATTAATGAGTATCCCAAATTTAGAACAGTTATGCTTGTAACTCTCTCTCTCTCTCTTACAAATCCTTTAAGCAATTTACTTAAGAAAGATGTTCCCTGACAATAGACGGAAAGTTCTTAGGAGACTTTAAAAAAGCTTAAAGTCTTAAATACTAAACCTGTATAAGAATTATTTCAATCTAATGCGCCTATTCATTTGTTCGGTTTTACTTCTCGAGCTGGTATTGGATATTTTGAAATAGCCAGATGTCTCTAATAACTTACTTCTAATCTTCTAGAGGGAGAAGTTTAAGATCTTATGAAAAATATATTATACAACATCAGAACTTGAATATTTGACAATTTTTTGTTGATTCATAAGATAGATTCTTTCGTTAATTATATAGACAAAAACTTGTAATTAAGACCGATCGTGAAGCACTTGTTGCTTAAAATTTGTAAAACATTTAAGGGGTTGATTATCCTTATAGCTATTATAATTGAATACATTTTATTATGAATTTGAAATCAAAAGAGGATTACTAATGACGAGGCTGATTTGTTATCTTTGCATCCTGTTTCGAAGCATCCTGCTATTCTGTGTTTCCTGCTATATATATATATATATATATACACACACACACACATATATATATATATATATTATACATACATACATATATATATATATTATGCATACATACATACATACATATATATATATATATATATTATACATACATTCATACATATATATATATATATATATATATTATACATACATGCATAATATATATATATATATGCGCGTGTGTGTAACTTTTCCTAGTAAAGGAAGAAGAAAATGCTGATAGTTGGAATTTGGAGACCTTGGGTATCTCTCCCAGACATACATCAGAACAATACTGATAAGTGCATATGTTTGTTATATTTTGAGAATTAAGAAAGGTAAATTATTTGTCAATATCAAATTAAGTTAATTACTTAGGAAACTTTCTTAAAAAAAATTACTTGTTAGATATTGTAGTCAATTAGCTTGAGGTACACAATCTTTACCACTTGTTGCAAGCTTTTACTTAACTTTCTTTGTTTATATGTATATAAAAACAAACCTGTCTTCCTCATTCAAAATTTAAACTCGAGTTTTAACCAACTTCCTATCATCCGATTGAGTTGAAATTTTGCATATACGAATAACTCAAAAGACAGTACAATACTGTAGTAAGCAGCAGCAGTGACGGAGTTAGAATGGGGGAGAATCTTGCACTTTTTGTCCAAATTTTAATTCCTCTTCCTATCATCCGATCGAGCACAAATTTTCCTAAAGTAATACATTTGATGACTATATAATACTATAGTAGGCTCAAGCAGTAGCAGACTTAAGAGGGGGCGGAAGAGCATGGGCCTCTCTCAAACTGAACGGCGTCCAATGGAGTTGAAATTTTTGCATTCACGTGTAGGTCACGTAATTACTTATTAGCATTTAATCTCCAAATTAAAAAGAATTAAATAAATATGAGTAAAAACATTTTTAAATAAAGTTTTAATATAAAGATAGATTAAAAGGTATTAAAATATTTTAACGTAAAGCAATGAATGATTTATAAAAGCTTGGAGCCTTAATACTTATTTTGATCTTGCGGCTATTATCTTCTACAACAGAGCCAGAAGCTAAAATGCTTTACTTAACGGGCCAGATCAGACATTTTTTCAGGCTGGTTGGTAGGAGCACATTCTTCAGACCCATTGGCTTAGGGTTCGAAACAACAGTGGCATCCAAGGTCAAATCACTCTCCCTCCCTCTCCCCACAGTGCACGTGGCAGGATAACATCCCTCGAAGCAAATGTCCAGACGCCGAAATCTCCTATATAAGTACGATGACTATTTTTTTCCAGGTCCGATCAGTCGCGAAATGAATACCTCAGTGACAATCATTCAACTGTTCTATTTGGAATATTTAGATACACCTTCAAACTACTTCTCTACATATTCGTCATTCCAACTGAGACATTTGTCGAAGCGTGTTACCAACTTAATCTACCCTCGTCATAGATGGTAGCCGCCAGTGTTTTAAGCCAATACTCAATAATGGTGTGCAGCTCGTTGTCTGAAAAAATTTCTACAATTCTTTGGTACGTGATCAAACACGTCCCATTGAAAACGCTGTAGGAGCGTCATTGTTGCAGCTGTAGTGTACGGCCTCGCATTGTCACTCATGAAAGTTTTTCTGTGTATATTACTCATTTGTAGATGAATTTCAGCTTCATTGCATCCCTCAGCATGCAGGTATCGGTTGGAAGTCCGCGCTTCACAGTTAATGGGAGACTGTTGTTCGAAACATATTTACTTGCTCGACCGATAGGACCTTGAAAAAAAGCGCTCGAATCTTTTTATGAATTAAGTCTTTAAATAAAAGTAAGATTTAATTTTTATTTTCATTTTTATTAGTATTTTGAAGACTATGAAAAGAAATTGAACAGTTAGTGTTAGTTTTTCTCCCGGGTTTATAAACTCTTAAGTTTTTGGCTCCATTATTTAGTCCAAAAACGTATTAAAATAAGAAAAAAGCATTTTATTTTCAAGGGTAGCACAGGGATTGGTATTTGCAAAGATAACAGTTGCAGAGTTTCAAAAATTATGTCTTCGTTTTTCTTTTAGTTATTATTATGAGGCATCTATATACAGCTCTGTTTTTATGCTTTGTTTTCAAGATCTGTTATAAGCCAAAAACTGTTTTTAATCAAGTTCCTAAGTTTATTATATAAAGCCTGTATTAAATTCTGATGAATCTCTAACTATTTGTTTCACAATGAGAACTGTTTCGTCTTAGAATCATGTAGTTTCCTAAAAGTAAAGGCAGATCATCTGATATTATCACAAACAACGCTCATCAATTCATTTATGACATATAGGGTTTGTCCAATAAGTATCGGGACTGAAGTTCTAAAGATAATTTTAGGTTTTTTCCAAACTTCATACATACTCTAGAATTCGGAAACTGAAAGGCTGTTCAGTCACCATTTCGAATCCACTTGAACCGCATAAGTCGTCATAAAACAATCTTCTTTCAAGATTTTTATCCGAGGGAGCAAAAAGTCACTGGGATTCTGATGTGGACCTCAGAGTAATTTAGGAAACTTTGCGATGTTGTGTTAAATCAGTACTTCTGATCTAACACTACTCACACGTTACTCACTATTAGTAACGTGTGATTAGGCGCAGGGTCGGGATAATTGATCATAATTGTTTGTTGTGTATAAGTGGTTTCTTTCAATTTAACTTCTCTGAAATGACATGAACGCTTAACCTGCCGACCATATTCAAAAGGTCTCGAATTTCGTTGACATGTTCATCGAATTGACTTGCCTAGAGCGTTGTTCATCTTCGATGTCTTCCCTGTATCTTTGAATCTTTTATGTCCTAACAACATGCGTTCTGGAGAATCCCTCACTCCTTCCTTCCACTTACATCTCATCGAAAGTATTCAAGATGGTTTTGTTTATCAAAATGTAAAATTTGATAGCAAGTCCTTGCTCAAACCTTCGCTGCATTTTCATTCTCGCTGCAAGCCTTAAATATATTTTCACTTTAGCCGAGATCTACAAGCTCCAACAATTCCGAGGTAACTAACATGGTTCTCCTAATTTACATTATATCACCCACCCTCCTTCTTCCCCCCATAGAGACCACTACCTACCATATTCTATTCACCAGGAAAATTCTCTCCCGATTCTTATTGTACAAATCCTGCATATTCATCTATAATCACATATATTCAATTAACTCTTTAAATGCTTTACAACTAAAAAAGGTTTTATTTTCAATTTCAACACATACAATATACGGGCAATATACGAACAGCTTTCATTCCTTCCTTCTATGAAGTTGGAGTTCAAAGTCATATTTACTGTTATGTATGTATGTATGAGTGGAACAGAATTTCTAGCAACGGAGCAGTTTGTAAGAAAAAGTAGCTCATGATACGGAGCATTTTTCTTTAGATATAAAACAGTTTTGATGTTTTTAACTGATTCATACAGTATACTCATATACCTTCCTCTCATTAAACATATATTCAATCTAATGGTGTTTCAGGGAATGTGTTTTACCCAGTGCTTGCGCTCGTTGAGATTTATACCAGCTGTCTATTCTGCTGGACATTGGCCATGCATAATAATCTTATTACTTGAACAGCATTGGTAAAAGATTAAAATAACTGCATTTTATATGCTTTTAAATTGTTTGCTTCTGCGAATATCAATTCCATAACAATTCTGCAGCTGGTCTATAAAAATATGTTAACTTTTCTATTTCCCCGAGTCCTTTCGTTGACTTTTAATGACTCCAACTCTTTTCCTTCATATGACCAATACATTATAATTTATTAAATATATTTAGGTCCCACATATTTTTACGAATTTATTTGCTTTTGAATTACCATCACCAAAATAATTTCTGTGCTGCAGTTCCCGTAGATTTTCCGAACGCTCAAACATTCAATACACTCCAACAGTCTCCTTACTTGAATCAAGATAAAAATTTCGAAAAATACGTGATCTGGAAGTAGCTCCTGGTATATTTGTCATCTCATTGTATGTTCTATTGAAATGCGACATTGTTTCGATGTCCAATATCTTTCCGGTATCAATGGATAGGCAAATAATACAACCATAGTGAGACGAGTAGCCACATAGTTATCTACGAAGTCCCAACCACATACACACATCAACATTCCACAGAAGCTTACTTCTTATGATGAAGCTTTTTTTTCTTCTTCCTTATTTCATTTGCTGCATTTTTCATGCTTTCTTTAGCAGTTTCAGGTGTAATCTGCTGGATGTGCAACTTCTGTTTAAGAAAAGTTGTTTTAGGAAAGACAGACAAGGTCAATATGCTGAACATTTTATTTCCATCTGCATAGCCCTTTCAAATTAATAAAAAGTATAATAATAATAAATAATATTTAGCTTATATTAATGCATTATCAGTCTATTCAGTTAAGACAAGTCACTTAACAAAATCGCATTATACAAAAGAGTTTGAGTTTGAGCTAAAACAAAATCTTAAATCAGTAGTCAAGCTCAGGTTATCATGGAAACAATCTGGGAAAACAAATACGAGTGATGCAAACATTGATATTAATGTTCTGATAACAAATATTCGATGGTCAAATATTTTGCTAGAGCTTTCAGAATAATTTTTATCTGAAAAATTCTGCTTCAGACCATCAAGATTTGAAGCACTTGCAGTCTCCATTACATGCAGTAGAAAATTCATTTTAAGGTTGAGTATTATATATTAGGCGTATGTTTGTATATACAATTCCTGAAAATTTTCGTTTTATGTTTGAACTAGAATTGTGTGTATGTTTTCGTAACCCATTTTTATAATAATTTAAAAAAAATTTAAGGGAAATTGTAATGTAAAATATAAATTATCACTACAAAAAGAATTTTTAAGAAAATAGAGCGACAAAACACACATTCGAATGTAAACAGACGCTATTTGTTGCCGCCTTTCAGCTAGAATTCATTAATTTAAGTTATACAGTAATGGATTAAACACTAGAAAATTTGTGAAACTGTCATTTGTAAGTTTAAAGGAGGAAAAACGTACATTCGAGTTAAAAAAATGCAGTTTTCTATAACTTTCAGTTTCAAAATATTGTTTTTGCTTTTCTTTTGTTGCAGACGATGTTTCTTTTTTTTTTAATTTTTTTTTTTTCAAATAGCTCTATCTTTATTCCTGTTCCCATAAATTAAAAAAAAAAATGTTTTTGGGGGGGGGGGGGGCTAATTTTTTTTTAAAAAAAAA
>BMAW01122061.1:23629-41684 GCA_019974015.1 Nephila pilipes | reverse complement strand
ATATTTGTTTGAAATAAAATATCCTTAAAGGAAATAATTAGCCCAAGTGGTTGTCAAAAGTGTAAGTTCGTTTATTCGCTCTCAGACGTTCATTCGCTTCAGAAAGGAATAAAATAAAGGATTTTTTAAAAAGAATGAACGTTACATATTTTACTCAAAATTATAATGTGAAATTTAGAGATGAAGTTAAGAAATAAATCTATATAAATCTGTTTTTTGTTCCATTGAAAAGTGCCTTAACATTGACATAATTTTATAAAAAAGCATTTTATTAAAAAACTCAAAATTTCAAAGTTTAGAGATGGTAATAAGTTAGTTGTCAAATTGATCAAAGATTTTCTTTCACTGAAAATCTAAGGATATGAATTTTTAATGCAGGATGATTAGACTATAAAATTTAAATTTTAGAATCGTTAAAATAATAACTTTTTATTTTTATTTTTCAAGCATTCATAAAAGTTTAAGATATTTCTTTCTATTTCTATCACTTTAATTTCACTAATGTCAAATTCAACTTAAGTTTAAATTTTATCAATAATTTTACAAAAAAATTCAATTCCAAAATAAAATCATATCAAAATATAATGTTTCTTAATGAAATTCATTATTATTTCTATTGAACAAGTTTTCGTTTTTTTTTTTTTTTTTTTTTTTTTTTTTTTTTGAGTTTCTAATTTTAATAATGAACTAGATATTGATAATGGTATTCTGCCCCTAGAAATCTCAGTATTTAAAACTGTAAGTACTGTAAAGGCTAAATTTGCTTTTCATTTTGTTACTGATTTCCAATAGGACGAGGGATAAGAATTTATGCACGTACTTTTATTAATAAAACTATGTACATGTGTTAGTAATTCAAATACATTTATATAAATTTTTGTCTCTTTCTATATTTTTTTAAAAGTTTTAAAAATGGTAATAATTCATATTTTATAATGATGTTTACTTCTTAAATTTCAATGCAATGAAATTTTTTGTTTATATTATTTTTTCTGATAGATCTACTTTCTTTTCTATTCGTTTAAGTCATTATGTCTAACTAAAAGTATTTGTATTTTACGACACTTGCCATAAATTCTGACTCTTAAAGTACTACTCTCAGGTGTGTCAGGCATTTATAAATACTTTTTTTTATCGAATTTGCTTGCTTCAATTTACTAATTAACAGCATTTCTGAAAGGAAAAAAAAAAAAACAAGATAACATTTAGAAAAGAATTATGTTTCTTTTTATGCATGAAAATTAGACAACATATTAAACAGATGGTATGATTATCCTCCTTTTTATCTGTTATTCAAATTACCTTTTAATTAACACATGCTTCGGATGATGACAATTTATTTATTTGTTTTTGTTTGTTTATTCAATGCAAAATAAGCATAATGAGCATATCCATTTCCTTATTTTTTTAAGCCTGTCGGTTAAACTCCATGATTTTTTTTTTCCTTTCGGTGATGTAAAAGTTTTTACTTTACGTGAAACATTTTCTGAAATATCTTTAATTAGGATAAAATTTATGTTACGTATTATTTCAATTATTATTTCAGCAAAATTTAAAGTTTAAACTTTTTTAAGAAATGTTTGGATAGGAGTTTAGAGTCTTTTAGAGAAAAAAAAAATGTTTAGAACATTTAACGATAAAATGATGCAACGTTTAAGTAAGTTAATAGAAACTGATCGTAAATTTAATCATAAAAACATTAATTTTAAGTTACTTTAACATGCATATCCTTTTCATATATCTTAATAAATTCCGTAATTTAATGGAAACTTTTGAAAATCAATTAATCATTTGTTGACTCCATATATCATGCTTATATTCCAATCAGTTCATATGATTTAGAATTATATTACCAACAAAACTCTTCTTATAAATACTGCAATATTTTCCATATTTTTTTACATAAATATGATTAAGATTCGAATGGTTGCTTTCGAGAATAATAGATTTATTTATAACAATTTATTAATATATAAGAAAAGATACGATTTTAAAATGTTATTTTAAATATTCAGTTTAATATTTTAAAATGATAAATGTTGTTTAAAATATGACAAAATTTAATGTTTTAATATATTAAGTGCTTTTTTATAAAAAAAAATATTATTACTAAAATAGGGTTTTAAAATGTTTAAAATATTGAATTCCATATACATGTAAATATTTATAATAATAGAAAAAATCAAATCTATGCAGCAAATCGTTTATTTGAGAAATCATTACTTCTTTCAATAAAAATAAAAGCATCTAGTGCCTCATTTCTTAAAAATAATTTTTGAATATATTATTAATATATATGTATTGGTATGTTAAATAGAAAAATGTTTTTAGATATTTATTATTAATGTGCGTTGGAATATAAGTAATATAAGAGCATCAAATATGCTTAATTAGATTTATCTATGATTTATTTATAATATTAAGGCATTACTGTTTTATTTCTTACTTTTAACTCTTAACATTTTTTTTACCAAATTTTATATACAAAAAAATATCTTTCCTAATAAGGTAAATAAACGCTGTGTAACACTAGAAATTAAAAAAAAAAAGATTATTTATGATTTTTCTCATTATCATTTCAAATTAATTTTGGAAACAAAGAGACTTGAATTTTATAGAAATAACGTTATATTAGAATTAAACAATAAGTTGTTGACGAAGAGCCTTGTTACAGTCAAGTCTTATATAAAGCAATGTTTTTATAACGCGATTTCCAGACAACGTGGTCTTCGTACAAGAACATTCCAACAATTCAAATGGCTTGAAAAATCTATCTATGGCAGCTTTTATTCGATGTGTTAAATTTTTGTAGTTGACATTTGTAGGGTTTATGCCTTCCAGTTATCAGATAATTTTCCTAAAAAGTTGCACACGAAAAATCTTTACTCTCTTTTAATTTATTCTAAGATTGTGTTTAAATGTGTTCAGACACATGTGTTGTAAAATTCTTTTGACTTGTTTAATTTACATTATTGACATTATAACTACAACATTAGAGAACATCTAGGGAAAAAAACTTTTATTTGGCTCATAACATTTACTTGAGAAAAATTATCCATATGTTTGCGAAATGACTGAAATAAATAAAAGCAGAAAACAGTTAAAAAGAAAATATAACATTTCGTGGACAAAATCCAAATTTAAAATCGATTGAAGGGTGAGAAAAAAAATATCGTCTCTAGCAAAATCGTTAAATTTGAATGAATCTACAATTGAGACTGAAGAAAATGAGAAAAAATGAAGTTTCTCTGCACATATTTGACAGTGATAATAAATAATAAAACAATATAATGTGTATCAAATTAAGTTTTTTCTTGGAAACACTTTTTCTAGTTTACAATTTTATTATATGATCTATGTATTATATTCAATAAATATAAATTCAAATGTATAAATTCCTACAAAATAATTTCCATTTCTATTGAAAATTTTATTTATTAATCGTATCATTCGCGACTTGATACATTAAGAATACAATTCTCATATAGATCTGATTTATGTACAATTTATTTATTTATGAGATTCTATATAACACGGAAATAATTCATTAAATATTTGTATTAATTCTGAGTTTCTTATATCGCGGTTTCGATATAATGCGGCAGTGGTTTCCATGTTGTGAGGTAATTAATTAAAAAATTGTCTGAAATTAATCTGATTTCTCATACTTCCATGTGTTTCATAACGCGGTTTCCATAGAGCGTATTTCCTGATTTCAATTAATTCTAAGTTTCTGATAACACGGTACGAATTAATAGCGTTATTGGAATTTGACTATATTATATTCCGAACCCACGTCGAAGTGAAAAAGATCATCAGATTTTCTCATCACATTACCTGAGTATTTTAAGGCCATGTGGAATGTAACACATATTCTCTCCCATTATTTCATACAAATGTTTTGATTCGGGCGCAGTAAGTGATTAGTAATAATCGCGAGCTTCAGGGCTGACGATGTTTGAAACGATTCGCATGTTCGTGTCATGATTCCATTTTTGTTCCATCATGTGGAATGTTAGAAGCTGTTGCGTGCCAAATGAATCTGATCCTTTAAGACATCACACGATATAATATGGACGTTAAGATTATGAGATTCCAAACCAGGCGTCATCCTCGTCATTTGATTGCTATTCAATCTAGTGAAGACCATGTGTAGAACTGGTCCTTGCGTAGCTTTTAGAGATACAGAAAAGTAATAAAAAATGAAATTTTGACGCAAAACTGACTTGTGCTACGATGTTCGTGTCTCTGTCACTTGAGTGCTAAAATATATAGAAGACAACTGTAATAATAAGTATTTAAATATAATTAATTAAATAAAAAATACTAATAACAAACGCGCTCATATTATTTATGAAGGCTAAGTAGAGCGCTTGTGTGTGCGTGTGTGTGTGTGCGTGTGTGTGTGTGTGTGTGTGTGTGTGTGTGTGTGTGTGTGTGTGTGTGTGTAATATCGCTTCTAAATTTTGATTAAAATAATAATTTATAAGTTTTTGATTTCTTATTTTAGCGTGAACTATCCTATATAAAAGAATGTAGAGATTTCATTTATACTACTTGCTAAAAATAAAACTTCTGAGTCAGATACTCAGGCTGTTTTATCAGAGTAAAGAAATTAGAAACCTTAACAAATAATTTTATTTAATCGTAAGTATATTGAATTTTGGATTAAAAGTTGTAATAAATCAGAATGGAAAAAGCAATTAATATATACAATGGAGATGAAACCTCGATAATTACAAGAGTGAATCAATGCATATATTTTATTGGACCTTCAAATGGCAATGAAATATTCATTGTAGAATCAAATATCTATTTAAAACATAAATGAGCATTCATAACTTATTTGTTTTTTATAATATTTATATAAAAATCTCATTATATAAAAAATCATATTTTACAGTAATCCAGTTTTTTCTATGTTGACTAGACTATGCTATAATACGAAAAGCATGATTTGAATTTATTTATTTTATTTTATTTTATTTATTACGGTCATTTTTAAGAAATTAAAATATTCTTAACATTCATTTCCTCAAATTTTAACAAATTTTACTATTTAGAGATTTTTGAATTTATTCATTTATTCCACTTTTATGCTAGTACGCGTTTTTTAAAGTTTATGTTTGAATATGCTTTTTGAATAATGAAGAAGATGTAAATTCACCGAAACATGGCTCGATTTAACTTACAATAAAGAGTTCTACACTTTGTTCCTAGATGGCGCCACAAATAAAAATAATTTAAACTATTAACTGGACCTTCTTTCAGTTAGAACATAAAAAAACTGACATGTGTACTTACTTGCCTTTGAAAATTTTGAGAATAGCTTCCAATTACTCAAAAAAATGAACTCGTATGCGTGCACAAAAATTAAGAAAGAAGTCACTTTCAAAATGATTAAAATAAACAAATACTTTATTATATCCATTTTACGTCATCAGTTTCACTTCATAAACACACTATTTCATCTATGATCAGCAGTAGCAATTTTTAACTCTTTATTTTTTTCAAGCAGTGTTTTATTTATTTCCCAGCGTAACTACAAACTCTTTTCAATTTAACTATATATTTAAACTCTGAAAACAATACATTTTGTTCGTTTTTTCAAAAATTTAGCAGCTTGAGTAATTTGTAGAGAATCATTTTTTTTAAATTTGTGAAAAAAAAAATGAAACAAAACAGAAAGTTAAAAAATGTTAAGCTTGGAATATGTAATGGAGAGATATGTATGAGTCAAAGGAAATTTTTCAAATTTTTATCATGATACATGTCGCCATCTATTGTCCAACTTGTAAACAAATTGTTAACTAGTATCAACATATGTAATTTTAAATTATTAATGTTGTTGTCTTCACCCGTTTCTCAGACTTAAAGAAAAATAGTGTTCGTTTGTTATTCCTAAAAAGAAGCAATTCAGTTTACTTCAAGGCACCAAATAAAGCAAGATATAAAAAAATCCTAAATAACTTTTTCATAAGAAATGGAAATAATTAAATGCAATTTTCACATTAATTGAGCATAAAGTAAAGTTAAATGAATTATTCATGATAATAATTTATTAAATTTTTATAGGTTCAATCATCCTTATATTTTATATATTTTTACTTTAATGTATTTTATTGACTTTTTTTGGGGTGTGGGGAAATATGTGGCAAAAACAATGCAAGAGCTTGAAAACTTATGCTAAACATTTTGGTTTCTCAATTATGATTTTAAATATGTCTAAAATTCAAGATAATGAAAAGAATTTATATGAATTGTAGCCTTTTGAGCAGAGAAAGCTTTTCGGATAAAGGAAAAAATGTGAATTTCAAGTTTATTGGAAATTAAAAGGAAAGTAAAACCAATAAAGTATCTCCAGTGAATAAAAAATTAAAGAAAATTGAACAGATTACAGATAGAATTTTGAACACAACCCCTTTCTCCATCAATCAAAATGTACCAGTGAGAATTTTTGAAGAAAGTAATTTATCGTAATGAAAGACATAAACTACGGTATTTAAACGGAAGACGTATTTCTCTAAAAATTTCATGATGACGCTTAGCAGAAATTTTTTTTCATTTGCAATTAAATATGAATAGCAATAATACCATGGAAGGAAAAGCCAAAAATAGGGAGAAAAGACAGATTTAAAAGATACATTAAAAATTTTTGTGTTGTCATCTAGTTGCTCAGGAATTCAAATATTTATAATGCTTCAATAACACAGAATATAATAGTTTGAAAAGACCAAATGATAAAAAAAAAAAGTGCAGATTTTACCCTTTTCTTACTTTTTTTTTCTCTTTTGATGAATACAAGGAACTTAAAAACTTAATACTGCTGCTTCAAAATCTATGATTGAACAATTTGAGCTATCACCTCATCCGAAAGGAAAATTTTGCATGATTTCTCTCTCTCATTTCTAGTTCCTCAACAATTCCCTCAGATGTAATTTTTATTGTAAAAACCATAAACCACTGGTCCTTATTCTCAAACTAGATTAAAAAAGAAACATTTTGAACGCGTAGGTAGATGGCACTTTGAGATGATTTTAAAATCCAACATTATCTTCTACTTTTCATGGGTTTTTTCTCGTACATAAACATAATCAATTTATGTTGTTCACATTTGATGGAGAGCTCAAGAGAGGAAAAATGTTTTGAAAATGAGATTTCATTGCGTAATATTTTTTTACGTTAAGATTTGAACTTTAATATATATATATATATATATAATTACACTTGTTTAGAATTAGCAGACAGAAGAAAAATTAAATAAAAATTCACCAGAAATGAAATATACAGATGTGTAGGGACGGGTATATGGGGTTTGCATTCCTTCCATAGGATTGCTGTATACTGAACTTTTAAAATTGAAACTTTTTTATGTGATTTTTTTTTTTTTTTTTTTTTTTTTTTTGTTTTTTTGTTTTTCGAAAATTATTTTTCTCCATGTACATATACTTTTCACTTTCAAAATAAACAATGAAATTTAAAATTTATATTGAGATACAAGTTGAAGGGGGAGAGAGCCTCCATGAAAAATGATTCATTTCATCCCTAGAAAGATAGTTGTTGGTTATTCATGAAGATAAATAATCTTCCAAATATTATTATTATAAGATAATCTTTCAAGATGACTTTAACTTAACTCTGTATGACATGTGTCAAAGTTTACTTTAGTGTCAAGAGAAAAGACATTGAAAAGCCTTTTCGTTTTAATTTTTTGTATTATCTAGAAGCAAACTAAAGCCAGAAAGTAATTACGAGATTTATCCAGAAAGTAAATGTACCCAATTTATTAAGAATTGAAAAGGTAATATATTTTTGAAAAACAAATTCATATACATACAACAAATGCTGTTTTGTAACGTAGTCACCAGCCTTCACAATGCACTTCATGAGTAAAAAGATGAGAATTCTAACATCTTCGTCAAAAAAATTTCCTCACCCATTCTTAGCTCATTTTGCAATGGCTCTCTGTACCTCATCGGCCCTCGGAAAACTTTTCTCCTCATAAAGGCATTCAAAGAAGTGAAAAGATGAAAACCTGAAAGGTCTATATCAGGGTTGTGAGAGGGATGGTTAATGATGTCCTAACCGAATGAGTCCAAGAATTGGTTTGCACCAATGGCCGTTTGGGGATGTGCATTGCCATACATCATTCACACTCTCTTCATTAACATTCCCCTTCTTTTATTCTGTATCGTCTTCCATAATCATTTAGACTTTTTTAGTACAGCTCAGAATTAATTGCTTCCCTTTGGAAAAACAATGAAAAGAATCTCTTCACGGTCCCAAAAGTTACAGAACACAATTTTTCTGAACGAAACACCAGATTTAAATTTTTGTCCAAGCTTTCTTCATTAACATTTTAATTTTTTATTTTATTCTATATCAACCTCTTTATTATTTTTTTTAGGCTTTCTCAGACGGCTCTGCATTAGTTGCTTCCCATGGGGGGCAAACATTCAAAGAGAAGTTTTTATGGTACTAAAAAGCAAAGATTACCATTTTTATAGTGGAAACAATGAATTTGAATTTTTGTGCAATATTTGAACTCACGACGTCACTTGTACACATTAATACGATTCATGACAACATCCTAATAAACAGTTTTTATTTCGATCAGATTTGGGACGGTGCGTTTCCCTCTGCGAGAAGAAACCGGATAAAGCTCCTCATTTCGCAACTGGCGAAAATCAAGGGTAAAGAAATTTTTTCAACACGGTACAACAGCAAGAGTTTTCAACCAACTAAACTCACATTCTAATTCTAAGACTTTTATCTTAAACGCAGTGGGGCCTACTTCGTAGGGAAAAAAATTCACTTTATGCGTAAGAGGATCAGTATTCTTACCTTCTGGACAAACCTCGTAGTACGTAATAATCAGAATTGTTACAAATTGAGATGCTTGGTTAAAAATAATGATTTGAAGGATTATTTTACTAATTCGTATTTTTCAAGAGTCCTGAGCGAGATGTAGGTCATTTACCAGAAAAGTACATACTTCACAGAATGAATATTTTTGCTCTTACAGTCACTTTTTTTTTTTTTTACTCAATGAACTTATTACTGAACAAAACTTTTTCAAAGAATTTTTTTCCTTTAAGTTTTCAACATATTATTCGTAGCTTCCACTCTTAGGTCTACGTTATTATCCCATTTATCCGTCATTTGACTGGAACGCAAAATAATGGAACAAAAATTGTTTGCTACGTTTTCATTTTAATTACAAATGACGAACGGCAGATGAGTGTTGAATCCAAGCGGAACATTTCGCAGACAAAGAACTAGAATTTTTAATCTCTCTATGTCAAGCTGTCTGAAAGAGTACTTGTGATTGCTAGGAATAGGAATATAAATTGACGATTTTAGAATACGCTTATTTTTGTTTGAAGAATAACAAATTTCTCAAATAAATTTGCTCTTATGAGTCAGGGTTTTTGTATTTAATTTATTTATGAGCTTCTTAAATATCTAAGAAAAATATTTGCTATATTTATTTGATTGTATTAGTGAATAGGAAAGTGTTAATTTACCACTTATATAATGCTCTATGTATAATTTACATTTATTAAATTTATTTTCTTTAATTTCTCACCTTTTCGCTCTATTAAAATAACTAACCTTGTGATATAAAGAAATATCATTTTCACAGTTACAGTTATATTTTCTCAACTCAGTTGTTACTGAGAAAAGTATTTTAATTTCTTTCAAAGACGTTTCTGATTATATCAAATATTTAAAGTGTAGCATAGCTTTTATTCGAGAAATATCTTATACAAATTATTCCGTTCTCTGGTTCAAATATAAATTTTGAATTCTTTCTGTTGTTATGATTTACATATGATTTGAAAACGAAATATATTAAAATAGATTTCATGCATCGTTCAGGAATTATGCATAATTTCCTGAAATTAATAAAGAAATAAAAAAAATCTTACGCTCAAAACTTAGACATCAACAATACTCTAAAAATAATTGTAAAAAAATAAACCGATTTCAGTTTTATTCTAAAATTTGAAGAGTGTTTTGTCCGACCATTCTACACACACACAAATATACATAACATAATTTCAGATGAAGCAAGGTAATGACGATGAAGCATAATTTCTAATGACATTACTTCTGACATAAAATTCTGTCAATAAAACTCTGATATTTACTTGATTTTCATTACATTGAGCAAAATATTAAAATAGCTTTGTAACTTAGAAATGTTTAGAATGCGAGTTTTTGGTATTTAAACAATTCTGCTTCACAACAAAAACTAGAATACATTATAAGGAAAAAAAATGCTAAGTCAGTGTGGTAATAAATAACGGAATGTAAACGTGATTGTTATCTTTCATATGTAAATTTTACATTTAGTCAATTTAAAAAAAAAATTAAGTTTCCTTTTAAGTATTTCTCTCAAATCTCTATCTTTGATGAAATGAAGAAAAAATAAGTTTATCGACTTAAACATGTCATATTTTATTATACTTTCCTCAAAGACTTTAATAAAGGAAATACATGGAATTTAATATAATTTGAAATCTTAGGGTAATTCATGATGTATACATAGTAATGCTTTTTATATCTCCTTTTCCAAATTGTATTTAGTACAATTATTTTACAATTTTACACAAAACAAATTACATATTTTTAACTGTTTATGAACAACTATTATTCTATACACAAGCATTCAAAATACGATTAATATGCATGTAGTGAGCATTATTCGTTTATATATAGTGGGGATCTACAGCTTATTTCCTTTCAATCAACCTCTTAGGAAATTTCATATGATATTATTTTATATGAAAATCTCATCTCGCTAAAGAGCCATGAGTTATGTAAATTAGATTATAAATATTGAAGTGCAGTGAATAAGGTTGATGAGGTAGCATTTATAAAGTAAAGAAGAGTTTAATAATAACACAATTATTAGAAAGAGAGAGAGAAAAGATTGGAAAGTTTTACTCAACTATTAGTGACAAGTTATCAGAAGTGAATGGATGTTTAGTCTGATCCTGCATGCACGTTTAATTCGTACTCGAATCTGGTTAGTCAGGGGTAAATAAGGTACAATTCCTTATATTATATTATGAAATTTGTAATTTTATCTTAAAAATTATAAAAAATTATGCAAAATAATTTTCATAATATAATTATTATATAATTATATTTTGAATCTTTCGCAGTGGACGCGTAAATATCTATTTCACATAAGAGATAAATATCTTTTTTTTTTATTATTCTATCAGGAAGAATGATTATTAGTCAAGAACTCGATACGATGATTATTTGGAATCGGCAATTAGTGACTGAACCGGCGATAGAACAAATACGCTCTAGTTTCTAGCCCGGGTCGCAATAAATAATACACATTATAATTAATAACTACACAGAATCCTTTAAAATGTTATTTTTCAGCTAACTTAAAATGTATTAAGTAGAAGAAATGTTCGAAATATGAGATAAACTTTCGAAAAAAAATTTACATTTGCAAAAGTTAGATCATCATTTTTTTATTTTTTTTACCTAAGTAGTCTCACACACTCATGATTAATGATGTCGCAATTTATTTATATAAATTTTTCCTTCTAATTTTGGAATTCTTATTGATTTGATGTTTGTATTATTTTTTATCACAAAAGAATATTGAATGCAACTGGCTTATAAAAAGTTAAGCACCGCGTATTTGGATTAGAATAAGTCCTTTGGATTTTCTCCAATTGCCCATGTTTAAAGAAAGCAGCTTTCTTTCTTTAGACTTTAAGGTAGATAAGGCGATTACGACTGTTAGATAAAAAAAAAAAATATGCAATTACTTGGTATTTGTTTGCCAGGGCGCCTTAAGTTCAGTGCTGTTCCTTAAAATAAAATTAAAGTGCACTTTTTCAATTGTTTAAACCTACATGTAAACCAGAAAATGACCCAATTTAAGATTTTATTAATTGCTGTTTTGTTCTTTAACTTTGTTTTTCCTTTTTTTTTTAAATATTTTTTATAATTTTCACTTTCTCCTTCATGCGTGTTTTTTATTTATTAATCTAGCTTTATTTTTTTTTCATCCTACTTGATACGAATGAAACTGACATCCGTCGCTTAGGCGTAAACTAGTATTAATTCTTTATTAATTTGCCATACTTTATTATTCTGAGGAAATTAGAAATAACTTCTGAAGTAACATCATTATTGTCTAACAATTTAAATTTTTATTTTCGTAATGAGATGGCTACAAGCTACATTTTTTTTTTATTCACTCGATGCATAAGCGAACTATAATCCCACCAATTATAACTATAATTATTTTAGAATTATTCACGAGTTTGTAGGAATTACTAAGTGCTCATTGCTGATTCCTAAAATAATTGTCAAGGATTTTACATGGTTTTTATGAAAAAATAAATATATTAATTAATCTTAAGTTTAAAATTCTAAGACATCAAAATAGGGATTTAAGCAACACAGTTTAAATTAAAGGGTATGCAAAGGAAGAAATATGAAAATTAATTCATTTCAATTAAAATAGTGTCTAGATGATAAAGGATTTTTTTTATCATGGTCTTTTTTGTTTTCATGCACAAGTTATCGGAGAATAATTTCTAGTTAGTGGAATATTTTTTCGAGGAGTAAATAATAGAGAAGAGTTTTTAGTTTCATTCCTTTCAAAATATCCTAACTTAATATCAGTAAAAAAAAATGAATGGTTTTATTTTCCCTCATTTGTTGAATAAATCAAATGTATGAGTAAAAAGTGATTTTCTATCAAAGTTTAAATAAGCATTTAACTCAGGATTTTTTTTTAAATGAATCAGATGACGATGGTACATTTTTAATAAGCTAACATAACTACTATTCATCTAGTTTCGATATTCATTAAAATTTAATCTAAATTTGTTTTTTATTCATTAAATATTTTGGTATTTCAAAAACAAAGAAGGAATTGAATAAAAAAATAAAAAAGTAAAAATAATCGAGTGAGTTTATTTTCTATGAGTTGCTAGAACTGGAGAAAAAAGAATTAGTGAAATTAATTTGGTAGCAATAAAAGCTTCTGTGTGTAAGTGGCCTCGGTAGCCTAGTGGATAAGGCAACGGACTCGTGGGTGGTGGCTTTTGTCAAGCCATAGGTTCGAGTGTTGATGCCCCTAAAGACCCACCACGTAGGGATACACGTAAAATCTTTGGAGCCCAAAGTCCTCACGTAGGCGTCAGTCAGATGAGTGGATGCTAGCTTACGTGTGGTCCTCTTCTCTTTACCGAGGTTCAAGGTCTGTTGCCAGTAGCCGTGTTGCTCCCAGTGCGACGTTAATAAAACCAACCAAACGTGTGTGTAAACTAAATTTTATACAAAAAAATCATAAGAACTGATACAGAGTCAGATTAAATTAAATGTTAACATTTTTTCTCGGTCACTTTTCTAAATTTTAACTGCGCAGCAGAATGTAATACTTTTTTTTAGAATCATCTTATAAATTTAACATACGCTGGGAATAAATTTATTCTATGTGATCAAGATAAAAAAAAAAGCTATATAATCATAATTCACCTGTTATATAAATTACTTTAAATGCAGGCTTTTTACACAAAAAATGTTTTGGTGATAGATTTGTATTAATATGCTAAAGTATATTTCGAATAATCATTTCATTACATAATAGTGGTCATGAGTTCTGCTGTAGTTTCCATTGAGACGTGTCCTGATGGCACTAAAATCTTGCCTGTGTAACGGAACTGAGGAACGGTAAATTTGCCGTGGCTTCAAAGCCTACCTTGGAGTGGAAGTTCGGAGAGGAGAGCGCCTGCTCAGGTGTAATCATCATCACTTCACCGAGAGTCACAATTATGTGGTCTGTATCCAATAACCCTTTTATTGAAGGTCTCTTGTACCCATGTAATTATTGTAAGTCATATAGTTATTATTGTTTATATCTACTCTATTTTCTCTGCCATTCTCAAAGTTTCTTCTTTTCTAACCTGCCTGTATTTTCCTCATTGCTAAGAATTTCTTTTTTATGCTCTCTTGTTTGGATTCGACATTCCATGCATGCTTTCCCTGATTAGGAGACTTTGTATCTGTGTAGGAATTCAATGTCACCTAATCAGAGAAAGCATTCAAGCAAAGTCGAATCCAAATATAGTAGCATAAAAAGGATTCTTCGTAATAAGGAAATACAGGCAGTTTGAGGGGGAAATAATTAGATACATATATTTTAACAAGATTGTCAGTGAAAATGCAAATTGATAATATACGATGATAATTATATGGTTCACAATAATTATATGAGTGCAAGAATCTTCAGTACAAAGTCTATATATATTAGAAGTATTCCTAGTAATTTTAAACGGTGGTCAAGTGACGAGGACAGCACCTTGACCGGCACTTCACTCTGATTCTTGATTAAACGACTTTGTATTCTCATATCGTTTATGTATTTCCGACAGATAAATAAAGTTTACAAGTGCTGAAGAGACGTTCTTTACCGATTGTTTGGCTCCCAATCCTTGCTGGTGAGCTTGATCCCTTGAGTGATTTACCAATATCCCTCGTGTTGTTTCAAAATGCGACTAGATTATTAACGGCGCACTGAGAAGCAACACGTGGATATTGGTGACGGACCTCAGAATTTTAAACTCGATCAAGTGACGAGGACGACGCCATAGTTGGCACTACCCTCTTCAAACTTCCACACCACGCCAAAAGGAGGGCTAAGTACCTCATAAATTTTGCGTGTATGAGCCCCGCTACATGGCGGGTCCTTAGTGGCATCAAGGCTTGAACCCACGACTCTACGAAATGCCGGCCTCAACTCCGCTCCCATGACCACTAGGCTACCGCGGCTTCTTCTAAGTGTGACATTAATATGCTATCACAAGAGTTACAACCACTGTTCGACAAATGCATATTGAGCTATTGTTTCTTAGGAGTAGCACCGCTTAAATGTTGAAAGTAGTTTCTCTCTCAAGGGCATATTTTAACTTCAGTCCTCACAATTGTTGGTATTTCCAATTTCCAATGTTGGTGCGGTTATGTAAGAGTTACATAAATTCAACGATTGATAAATAACATTTTTAATAAAATAATAATGTAATAAAGGGAAGGGGGGGAAATTGTAGGTCCCCGTACTACGTTTACAGCTTAAATTCCATTCTGTCTTTTATTCGATGACATCAGTGTTTTAGAAAGTCGATTTCTATTTTTTTTTTTTTTTTATTTCTCATGCTGTCCTTTAACAAAAATGTCCAATTGTATTCATTGTTAATAAAATATTTTGATATTAATAAGGATCTAAAAATTTATCATTTCTTTTTACTTTACTATGTATCAGAAAGAGTAATTACTATAAGAAAAGAAGGAAACAATTTGATCATCATCGTGATGTATGTTATATCCCTATCAAAACTCAATGAATTTGTACTAACAATTCAGGATCAGAAGACGACATCGCTTTCCTGCGGATGGCTATTATGTTTGACAAAATACATATCTAATAATAAAGTCAAAATAAATGTGTGAAATTGAAGTGAAAATTTAAATATGCAATGACTGTTCGTACCTATGATTTTGCATATGCCAATTTTATTCCACTATAGTACTTAGTATTTAAGACACAATTCAATAATTAGATCGGAAATAATTGTAAATTAATTAAGGTAAAAAAGGGGGAAATACAGTTTTTTTTTTTTTTCGAACAACAAAATGCGTAACATCTAAAATGTGTTATTGAATCACTCATTATTCTATTAAAGAAGTATTATGTATGATTTCTGCCTATTTTCTTTCTTTTTTTTCTTATTTGATTGTCCATTACTGTACAAAAAATACTATGCTGTTCTTGGTACTTTTCTTGCTAGACTTCTCATTTCTCAGGGGAAAAAACAGGAATCTGCATGTAGTGACATCTATTGGTGCCCGTATAAACTAAGATGTTTAAAAAAAGAACGTTATGATTTTACAACTGCAGAAAATTAGTATTCAACCCCCTTTCAACCAAGGTATAATCTGCGCTGTATTCTTTTACGACACTATCACATTTCATTTTTCTTGACTCATCATAACATTGTGAGGGCCACAATACAAGTGCTTAAGCTAAAAATATAATTTAAGCTCTATATTAAAATACGATATTTCTAATCCAAAATAATATACTTTAGGCAATAGGAAATAAGAGTAATAAAATTTTCTGTAAAGTTTTGCAAAGAACAGATTCAGGCATCCAAAATGCGTTTTTATAATAATTATTATTAAACTACTCATTCAAATATAGAGAAATTAAAGTGAAAGTTGAAATATCGAGAAATGGACAATAGTAAACTTTTCCGGTATTAAAATTAAAGGAAACGATTAATTATTAAATTGAATATATTTGAGCTAAACGTAATTAAAATTAAAACAAACAATAAGTTATTCAATTGAATATATTTAACCTAAATGTAATTAAATTTAAAGAAAACGATGAATTATTAAATTTAATATTATATCAGTTATACGTAATGAAAATTAAAGCAAACGATAAATATTATAAATTGATTATATTTAAGCTAAATGTAATTAAAATTGAAGCAAATGATAAAAATTCAAAAGTGATCTGTTATGCGAAAAGTGATCGAAATAAGACAATAGCCCATTGGGTAGCTAAAAAGAAAGTTCATCAAACCATGCTTTCATTTAAAGATGGACTAAAATATGTGCAAATAATTTTTTTAATGTAAAATTATTAATAATTTATAAGAAGTTGCGGCCCTTTACTAAGATATGTAGGTAATAACCGATAAATTAAAATATCAGTCATTTATTTATATGAGATCAGAGGAAGTATTAATCTCCCCCCCTCAAGCTTTCAATAATTATATATTATTTTACAATAAAAAATATTTTTATGCCTTTTAGTACATCTTTAAGTAAATATTTTATTTAAAAAGTTTTGTCTAGTAATTACTTTATTATTTTTAATCTCTAAATTTAAAACTAAAAAAAAATCAATAACGAATAACGTGAGCTATACGTGTGTGCAAAATTTCAACTCAGTTGAATGTTGTTAGCGCTTTCAAGTGGTCACGGTAACCTAGTGGACATGGTTGTGGACTCGCACCCAACGTTGTTTTCTTCGAGTTGCGGATTTGAGCCCTGATGTCAATAAAGGCCCTCTGAGTTGCGGGAGTAGAGAACGTTAAATCTGATCTAGGTCCCAAGTATTCCCGTTTGTGTGATGTGGAAGTTTGGAGAGGGAGGTGATAGCTAAGGTATCGTCCTTGTCATTTGACCGAGATTCAAAATTATGAGGTCTGTAGCCAGTAGCCCCCGTGTTTCTTCTCAGTCCGATGCTAATAAACAATCAAAATCTAATGATAAAAAATTATCTACTGGGATAAAATTCGCAAAATTCCAAACAGAAATTAATAAACTTGCTAGTTTCTAAGTTTGACTGCGCTTGATGAATTAAACTATCATTCCTTTTTGTTTATTTAACCTATCTAGTTAACTTTTATCATTGGTACGGTTATGTGATACTTATGTCTGTCTAAATCATTTCCGTAAGAGTCTATATGATAATATTTCTCTTAGGATGTATTATTGGCATGGAATGGAAATTATAGCTTTATTTTTGCAGAATTTGTCCTTAACGTCTCTTCGAAGAAAAAAAATCTTATGCTATTTTATAAGATCCAATAATGTGATACCTGATGCTCATTCCTTCAGGGCCAGTAGTACAACCACTTGGTGGTTGCTGCATTAATTTCAAAATTGATAGACAGATGGCGATATTACTTTAAAAAAGAAAGTTAAGATGAAGCTATAGCGAGTTTTCTAAGCGAGTTTTCTAAATTAAAATTTCCTGATGACTACGTTATCATTGTTTCCATGACTTCCCAGAACAAACATTGATATTTTTATTTATTAAATTTATAATTTTTAGGGGTGGATAAAAGAAATGTAATGCAATGTTGAGTCTTATTAGCTTTTTAATTATTTTTCAATAATACGTGATGGATTTCTCAAATTGTTTATGGCTTATAATTAAATCTTATGGCGTTAAGCGCATTAAATTTATATATATATATATATATATATATAT
>BMAW01122040.1:0-23700 GCA_019974015.1 Nephila pilipes | reverse complement strand
CTTGTACTTCGTTACATTGCTCTTCGGATAACATAAGAATAACATAGTTTTTTGAAATATTTTAGTAATTAATGGGTTATGTAAAACATTAAACACATTAGTTACTACTTTCTTCATAAAATCTTTTCATATTTTTCTTAAGATTTTTCCAGTAAAACATATGGATATATACAGGTAATACATACTGTTTAAAATGTTACATGTTCCCATGGGTTGTTTTGATTTTGAATAATGTTTCTTCAAGGATGCATTAAATCAATATAAAACAATTACCAGACGCAAAATTTAACATAATATATATACATTGAAGTAAAAGCATGTATTAACTAAAAAAATACTAAATATTATATTGAGTTCTGTTATACATTTTTAAATGTGTTCGGTTTCAAAATAAAGCTGTGCATCAATAAATGAAAATTACGTTTAGTCTTAAGAGCTTACAATTTATATGAAAACATATTATTTCATCCTAAAATTATTTTTCTTTTCATATGAATAAAACCATTCCATTTACATTATTACAAGGAAAGAACGTATTCTTGGTTTCCATTTACGGTATCAAATAAGAACTGTTCTTTAATACCATTTATTAGCCAATGTCATAACCAATCTCCCCAAACCCAAATATCCTAAATCTTTATTTTAATCCATAGAACTTATCTTCCTTTTGTAAGTTACAATAATCCCTCAATTTTGGCACTCTAAACTTAAAGAGTTCTGGCATTGTCCCGAAACTTTATTAATTTGGATATCTATCAAAAATATGTTTCAGAACATTTTTTAAAATAACTTATTATCATTAACAAGTTAAACAACATATTATTAATTCTTGTAATTTCAAAAGGCTCAGGTGAAAATAATTTAAATTCGTTCAAAATAATAATTTTCTTCGCTTTTTCATACTACATTTGGTCGCTAAAGTTCATTTACCGCTTTACTGAATTTGAATACGCTGTTACGAAATCGGATTATTCTTGATCGTTGGTTTTCGGTAATCATTATTAGATCATTTCGCCGGATTGAGTATGAAATTTCAGCCGGAAAAGTCAAAGACAATTCTGAAGTCGAGTAGTCTTTCGGGGCATTATAAGCACAATAAGAGCGATGAATCACATTGCCTTATTAAGACAGTAAGTAACTTTTCTGACAGAGTCCGCCGGCTTTGAGGGAAAACTTAATTAGGGAGTTACGTATGTATAATTCCCTCGAACAAATTACTTCACACGCCATTATTTTTTTTGGCAGAGAGACTGGAATTGGACGCAACAGCTTATCAGCTGGAGAATTAGGCCAACAACTATCTTGTCACTATCCCGTGTTCTAACAGGATAAACTGATTTGGAGATGGCTTTCTGAGGAACTATGTTAAAAGGGATGGCGTAGTGTAAATTTTTCTACAAATGCTTTCGAATAAATTTAAAACAAAGAAGTTGAAAAAATTATTTAAGCAAAGTAGACATACTCAGAACGAAAACATCGTAAGAAGTAAAAATAACATTTAAAATACGATTAAAAATAAATAATTGAATTGCACAAATTACTTGTATAATTTTGAAAATATATGTAATAGTCATTAACCAATTTGATAGAATTTTAACAAATTAAAGTATTTAATATTAATTGATACAGAAAATAATAACCAGTTCATTTTTAGTGTTTTAAATATATAAAATGATTTCTCATACTTCCAATAATGCAAACATATTCAAAATAATACTTATGCTATTAATTATCAATAACATATTTATTCAAATGGTTTAATGACAGTATAGATAAGCTGATAAAGGATATTTTAAACAAGGATAAAAATAACAATCATTTTTTTAAGAAATTCTTCTCAAATCTTAAATTTAATGATGAAATGCTTATTAAGTTTGTTTAATAAAATAAGAAATTTTAATCCCCGGTCTGACGTGCAATTTTGGAAATTTTCATATTTGATGTATTAATTAGTCTTGTCTTACTTAAATTTTTAATTTCGCAAAATGCCAAAGACACATTAAGTATTTTGTTTGCATATTTCAAGATAAATAATTCATGTTAGATTATTAAGCACAGCACTCAGCATGTATTGATGCCAAACTTTAAAATATACACAGCAAGATTGGTTTCGCATATTTGCAAAAATATTGTGAACTTTAAATGTAAACTTTATGCCATTAAGTAATGCTTTTGCTACGACTATTTCTCTGTTAACTTGTAGCAAGCTAATTTTTCATTCTCACAGTGTTTCGCTTTTCAAGAGAATCACACTAGAATGGCGCCTATCCATTGATCAAATTTTTCCTGGGGGAAAATTGGGATATCCTACTCAAGTATTTTATTATTTTTTTCATTTTAATTTAATATTTTTATCCCCATAATCTATTTTCTTACTCACTCAATTTAAACTTCCTACTAATACCTCATATTATAACTGTAGATGTCGTCTATAAATTAAGAAAAACCAATAGATGGATTAAACATCTAAAATCTAAGGTGTATAAAAGCTGTTGCAATCTTTCGCTCGAGCTCTCTTCTTCCTCTTCTTTTCGTCCTACTTCGTCTGTGAAACACCGCTGCCCTGCGTTTCTTGTGAAGTCTCTTCGTCAGTAAAGTACTTCTTCATTGATTGCGTCCACATGACAATCAGAACCGAATAAAAATAAAAGTAAAGTTGAGGTTTAGAGATTCTTTGGTCTTTCATATCAATATGAAAGTATTAGTAGGGATTTACCTACTGGTTTTAAATGTGGTAAGATACTAAATCGTACAGATTTATAACATGCGATGACGAAAATTAAAATTTTAAATAGAATTGTATCAGGAAATAACTTATGTGATACCTTAAGTATTCCTTACTGTGATACTTAGAGTATTGCATAAGTTAAGAAATTAAAATAAATTTAAATGAAACATTATGTATGTAACCGGTCAATTGAAAAGTCTCCGGCCTGACGCATAGATGGCGCAATTAGAATTAATTCGAAATGTTTTTTAGTTAGTCCTAACCCTCAAAAATGCGTGTATAAATTTGACAGCTTTCGGATCATTAATTTGTGAATTATAGCATTTTGAGTGAAGCAATTTTTGTTATTGTGAAAAAAAATGGATAAAACGGAATTTCGCGTGTTGATAAAATATTGCTTTTTGAAGGGAAAAAATACAGTTGAAGCAAACACTTGGCTTGATGCCGAGTTTCCGGACACTGCCCCAGGAAAATCAACCATCAACGATTGGTATGCTAAGATTAGACATGGTGAAATGAGCACCGAAGTCGGTGAACGCAGTGGACGGCCAAAAGAGGTTGTTGCCGACGAAAACATTAAAAAATCCACAAAATGATTTTGAATGACCGTCAATTGAAATTGAATGAAATTGTAGACACTCTAAAGGTATCATCATATCATTCACGAATATTTGGGTATGAGAATCCTCTGTGCAAAGTGGGTGCCACGCGAGCTCACTTTTGACCAAAAACAACGACGAGTTGATGATTCGGAGCAGTGTTTGAAGATGATCAAGCGTAATACTCCTGAGGTTTTGCATCGATATGCGAAATTGCATGAAACATGGCTCCATCATTTCACTCCGAAGTCCAATCGACAGTCATTCGAGTGGACTGCACACGATGAACCCGCTCCAAAGCGTGGGAAAACGCAACAGTCGGCTGGCAAGGTTATGGCGTCTGTACTTTGGGATCGCATGGAATAATTTTCATTGACTACCTTGAAAAAGGAAGGACCATCAACAGCGACTATTACATAGCGTTATTGGACCGTTCGAAGGACGAAATCGCCGAAAAACGGCCGCATTTGAAGAAAAAGAAAGTGCTGCTTCACCAAGACAATGCACCGTGTCACAAGTCAGTGAAAACGATGACAAAAATCCATGAATTGGGCTTCGAATTGCTTCCTCATTCACCGTATTCTCCAGGTCTGGCCCCCAGGGAATGTTTCCTGTTCTCAGATCTCAAAGGAATGCTCGCTGGGAAGAAATTTTCGTCGAATGAAGAGGTGATTGCCGAAACTGAGGCCTATTTTGAAGCAAAGGACAAATCGTACTACAAAAATGATATCGAAAAGTTGGAGGGTCGTTATAATCAGTTTTACCAAAAAAATGTGTTTTACTATAGTAGGCCGTGAACTTTTCAATTGACCTGATATATATATATATATATATATATATATATATATATATATTATGCAAATGGAAAATATTCTCTGAATTTCCAATTCAATAATATATCGATAGAATATATTTCTATTCTATATACTCATATATGTATATGGTATTTCTCTTACTTACATTATTTCATTACATCAATTGTAACGATAACCTGATATTTTTTTCTTGGATTGAAAGCTCTCAGTTATCACAATTTTGTAAATGTGTTTCAGATAACCGTATGGTACTCGCCATGTACGGGAATCAATTTTTAGGAATGAAAATAATTCAAATGCAAACAATTCTACCTGCCTTTGGTTTGAATAAAGTATCATTGTGTGACGTGAAGTAGAATAATAGGAAGAATTTGCGTCTTTACTCCTAGGATGAAAGAAAAAGGAGAAACATACCTTGATATCTTAACTATATACTAAATATTATTATGTGTAAATATCCTCTCTCATGATTTCTTAATGCTAATTCCAATGCAATATAAAATTATTTCTTGTTTCTTTCTTACAAAACCTTCAATATATTTCAGTGATTTGTTCATAAATATTTATAGAATGAAATAAATATAAATGACTTGATACTGTTAAGAAGTGAATAAATAAATTCAGTAAGTGAATGATAAGAAAACATTAAAATATTCATTATATATATTTTTTATACCTTGATGTAAAATAAGTGGAAAACTTGTATAGATGTTTTGATAAAAAAAAATATAAACATCTGGAATCTATTCAATATTGATACATTTTATAAAAGTACTTAAACTGGTAAACTCTGCGAAGTATCCTCTTTTTTTAAGAAAAAAATAGAATACGTCATTTTTGGTACGCGTGCTTTGTTCGTGCTTCGTTTTGAAATGCTTTGTTCGAGATCATGATGTCATCATAATTGATTTGTAGTTCTTTCAAAATAGTATCGGAAGCGAATATATAAGAAATATATATAATTATGGTAAAACTTACACCTATTAACGACAAAAATACATAGACAATGGATATTTTAAGAAAATTTAAAACGCAGCTAACTCTTTAAGCAAATCCATAAGCACACATTATCAAATTTCAATAATTTAAAAAAGCAGTAATGTATTTGAAATTATTTTTTTGAAAAACAATTGCATTTATCTTCCCAAAATGCGCAACTAGATTAATACACATTCTACTTAATTATGTCTTAATTGCAAGAAATATTAATTTTGATATTAAGTTCAATATATTTATAAAAAGTTTATTTTTGCTGTAAATTATCTCTCTCTCTCTGTATATATATATATATATATATATATATATACACATATACATATACATATATACACTCTATAACAAAAAAACGAGGCACTAAGAAGGAGATGTCCGATTATGATTAAATTGAGTGTCCTTGAATGGATAGGGGACAGCAAAGACGATCTGAACTACGCACATAGCAGGAATATAAGCAGTTAGTGATTTCAATCTGATGTCAATTTTACTCGTGATTGACAGATGCGATCCCTTAATCGTCATCTAAAAACGCCTCGCAGCAAGATTCGAGTTTGAAAGAGGTTGTATCATTATATTGAAAGAGGCAGGTTGGGTAAATCGGAGATTTCTCTTCATAACCTTGTCTCTTTGGTTGACATTAGACACACTTACATCACACCGGTATGTCGATGACATTCTGAGACTTGTTTTGCTACTTTTACTTTTACAGTACCCTGGTCTTATTTTTCAAAATGATAATGCCAGACAACATACAGCATGTATTGATATGACTTGTTTTACAGCTTGTTAAACACTTCATTGACCAGCCAGATCACCAGTTATCTCTCCAACGGAGCATGTCTGGTATATGATGGGAAGGCGAATGCATCTAACAGGGAATGTTGATGACCTAACCCAACAATTGGAGAAAATTTTGCAAGAAATACAACAGGAGACTATGAGGGAGTTTATCACTCTATGCCATGTCGTGTGGCAGCTTGAAACCAGGCTAGAGTTGGGTCAACAGCTTATTGATTTCGTTACTTTGTAACTATAAAGCTCTTTAATTTTTTTCTGAAATTTTAGTCATTTTCTATTATGTACGTAATTTTTCTTCCCACCAATTTTTGTCTCCATCGGACTACTCCTTCTTGTACTTCGTTTTTTTTTTGTTATAGAATGTATATATATATATATATATATGGGAGAAAAATAGTTCGAAGTAGAAAATAACTCTTTCTTCCATCTGTTATTTATTTTCTCCGTCAGAAATATCGCAATATTTCTTCTAAAACCTTTTTACGTTATTTCGTATTTTCCTTTTCTTCGGTATTGATATTCTGGAGAGGAAACGTGCTTTTATGCTTTCATTGGAAACAGAACGATTTCTGGAATATTTTTTTCTCATTAGAAAAATCGAAGATTAACTTTAACTCCTATCAATTAAGGCTAAGAGATGTGATAAAAGACGTTACAGAAAAAAAAATATATAAACAGTAATAATAGTGTAAGACGTGAATGAGATGTGTGAGGAGGACAAATATTCACACTTTTCAGAGCATGAGAACTACATTCGTCGTTGTAATAAAAAGCAGAAATACAGTTCTTAAAAATAAAATTCACCGTACAAAATGCGTAAATCAGTTTATATCATCTCTAAATAAATAATATTTTCAAAGATTTGTATATGACATGAATGTAACATATACATAAAAATAATTTAAAATAAGATGTCTATTTTAAAAGTATAAAATTATAATATATTTTGATGTTTAATTAAAACAATGAGAAATTTTGCTTTAGATTTAAAAGTAGTTCTTTCCATTAGAGAAAGCTTCCAGTAAAAAGTAGCAACCTTTAAAAAAGAAATTGACTTAGATAAGCAACAAAGTAATATCCGAAATGAGCATTTAAAATATTAGATAATAATTATAGTGCCAAAAGTTGGACAAAAGTTTCTATCAAATTTAGTCACATGTTGGGTCTTTGAATAACTTGAAAATTATATATATATATATACGATGTGACATAGAGTTAATTGAAGATTTAGGTGAAACCTTTTGAAATGATAAACCTTTTCTCAATGATGGCGATTTTCAATAAATTGCCAAGTGATATTATTTGTAGTGTTTGCATACCTTACAAGAAAAATAACTCTACAGGTTTTCTATAAGTCTTAATTCAGAACTGCTGATCGGCCAAAATGTATCATCAATCTTTTCATTTTTAAAGCAATATTTTGTTTATTCAGTTACATGCTTGGGAGCATTATCTTAGACTTCTCAATTCAGCCTTCCTTGAAATGTCCCGAAAAGTATTTTGACATTAATTATTTGTAGATCGAATATTCTTGCAAATGAAAAAAAAAATCGTCTCATACCATAACGGAACTACATTTAGTCTTTATATGGTAAAACTTATCGAGATCATTGTCCTTTGTCATGCCAATAATTTTAATTGCGGTTCGAGTTATGTAAGTTGCATTTCTTTTCGTCCGAAAACGATATTTTTTCTTTGTGCCTATACAGGACATGACATTCTCAGCCTACTGCAATATACTTTTGTATGATGTTTCCACAGATATATTTTTTTCTTGATTTCTAATGATTAATTCAAGCCTTCAACTTAAAACTTCCGCCAGTCATAAGGAGCTTGTTACACGTGATGTTTGTTGAGCTACTTCAGCAGTTTATTTGTATTTCTTTTCATTGTCAGCTCATATTTGCCTTTTATCGTGAACTGAAAACGTCTTCATGCGACCAGACTTGTTTTTTTTTATTATTTCCATACGTTTATTTTATACTCAGAACATTGCGAATGACAGTCATAAAATGATGTAATTTTTATTTATTTTCCATTAAACTTTCTTTTTAAACTGTGCAAAGTATAAATATGTTGTTCTGCTTTAGACAAATCATTTCATCATTTCATTGTAATAATTATACAAATAATCAGTTTCATGATAAATTTTCTTTTTTCCTCCTTTGCCTATCTAATTCTTTTGCAACCTTTTCAGATTAGTCAAACAATAATTAAATTCAGTACGTAAAACAAAAACTTTCTGTATTATCCGGAAAAAAAAGTAGTCTTATATTTTATGCAATATGTGATACCAAAAAAAAATTTGGAACGAAAAAGATATTCGAATTTATTTATTATGAAGTTAAATCAACAATACAAAAGTGTTCAGTTTCAAACACAGTATATAAAATTTGTACTAATGTTTTGTTTATTGAGAAAGCGTTGAATTTTAAATGATCTTAGAATTTTGAATCAGACTGTATAATGTTCTTAATACTGTAAAATTCCGTTAGATTTTTAAGCTTTACGTCACATTTATGGTTACTTACATCTTCCTATTAAGGTGGTTTTCACATATCTATTCTCGTTCATATGTATTTAAATGGAAATATGTATTAAATGCTATAATTATGAATACTGACTTTTTACTTTTCTCTGAAATCATTTAACTGTAACTTGATCATATTTGTTTACTTTGAATATTTATTTCATTATAACTATGTGATTATTAGATATTTATTTCGAACCAAACACAATAACAGATATAATAAAGATTTAAGTAATAAATCCTTAGTTTCTATCAAAACAGATTCATATGAACAAAGTGGATGAAGATCATTATATCGAACAATTGAAAATATTTTAATATACAATGTAGAAAGTATAATATTTCAAATGCATTCCGTGTTTTCCTAAGAATAACTGTAGATGTTTTCTGTGGAAGTATTTGAAGTAAAAAAATGTTAAAAGTTGAAGAATGACCATAAAACTGTATTACATGTCAAAAATTGTAATATTTTTCTCATTTATTAATTTAAACTTGTCTTTAATTTTCCTTAATATTATTATTTAATGTTTTGAATATATCTGTTATTTTAGTACTAATTGAATTTTGACTGATATTTGCATGTTACTGCCTTTCGTGTTCTCTGTCTTCAGGTAAATACTCGAGACACCTTAGGGATCAATTTTTCTTTGCAATGGGAATTTCCGCCTTTGGTAAACACGGCTGAAGCACCCTCCTGGATAACCTAGCTATTATTTTCTATTTTCGAACTTTCTCAGCATAATCTGAGAGATTTTTCTTTTTTTTCTTTTTTCTTTTTTTTTTTCAATTTTTCCCTTATCTAGATTACAATTATATCTGGTTCAGTGCATCATAGCTATATCTGGCTCTTGCCCCTTTAACTCTGCCATCACTCATTTGGTTTTGTGTAAGTCATTTAAATTTTAAAAAAATCGTATTAATTGCAACAGGCTTCTACGAACTGTATAGAATAATTGAAGCAGTGACAAAGACAATCCTAACAAGCCTTCAGTAGTTTTACCTTTACCATAATTTAGTATTTTATCATCTTATGCAATTATATTCGGAGCAATGTTCTTAATCCTAAAGGAATGAAGTCAATTGACATAAAAAATTCACTTTTCTTCATAGATGATTAACATGTCCAGAAATGTGTGTCTCCACATCTGTGATCATTCAGATTTTATAACGATGGAATCGATCTTCAATTCATTAATTTCAACATTAAGTTGACCGCTTTGCCGCTGCATCTTGATGGTCCCAGTCAGATACAAACGAACCTATTTTTATTCAATAAATATCTATAGTCATAAATATAAATATATTTAAATACATCCTAATAATATAAATATATCTAAATATATAAAAATATATATTAGACAAAAATAATAAAATATATCAAATATATTTATAAATATCAATTATACCTAAAATCAATATAATTATATCCAAAAATATACTTAATGATATATAAATATATCAATTACATCTAAAATCAATATAAATGCATCTAAAAATATTCTTAATGATATATAAATATATCATTAATATATCTATATTTGTTATAATTAAAATTACTTTTCAATAAGACTCGGTCGTTAATTGTATAAATATATGTTCTTCAGATTCATTTCGTTTTTATTTGTGTCAGTATTTACAACCCACGATCATGCTTTCTTTCGCTCCATCTGAGATTAAACCAAACAAAAGGAACTAAACTCTGCGAAGTGACCACTGTAGCCTAATGGATCTGATTTGAAACTACCCGGAGGTATTGTTTCGGTCAAGTTGTGGGTTTGAATTAAGGTTCTATTAAAGACCACTTCGTAGCGGGGAGGGAAATAAATTAAATCAATTAAGGCTCCAATTCCAACAGAAAGCGTGTTGTGGATATTTGAAGAAGGTAGTGCCAGCTCTAGTGTCGTCATGGTAATTTGACAAAAGTTCAAAATTATGAGTCCATCGCCAGTAGCCCTCATATAGCTTCTAAGGGCGACATTTATAAACAATGAATCACTCAAGAACTATTATTAGATAATTTTAATTATAGTTCTGAAGGAAAGCAGTCGGAACATAATAAATGCCTGTATTATTATAGCAAAACGAACAAATACTCACATATCGCTCTTGATTTGAATCTAATGAGATTTGGTTCACAGGTTAGCTCTTCCATTACTTCTAAAAAAAGAAAAACGATTAAAGAACTAATCAATCACAATTAAAATCGCATACTCTCTTTGGCACTAAGTTGTATTTGATTGAATAAATTAATATGATGATACCTTGAAAGTTTCCGAAGTAACGTCATTTTGCTGTTCGGCTGTTCGTGGATATCTTTGTTAAATTTCTACTTCCTTACTGCATAATCAAGAATTTCATAATGAAATTGGAAAGGGACTTCACTTCCTTTTGTAATCATCTAAATTTTTATATCTTTCTGCATACTTTATTTTACGTTTTCAGTAAAATTATTATTGAAAAACATTATTTTTTATATAATTACAAAACTCCTCTACACGATTCGATTGAATTTTTAGAATTAAGCTTTTATTCATAATTGTACTTTTAAAAATATGAATATAGTATTGTTTTAAAGGAATTTAATAGAAGATAATTTTCCATATACTATATGAAATATATGTATTTGCTTTGATAATCAAAGATAAAATTATGAACAAATGGTTTATATAATTTTTTTTTCGTTTCCCTATTCCAAATAATTACTTAAATTATGGCCATAATTTTATTAGATTAAATTGTTTAAAATATCCTTAATAATGTAATTCTACTTGTCGAAGAATAGCGTTTAAAGCTGTCAAGTGCTAAAAAGATTGGCTAGAGTCACATTAAAAACATAAATGAGATGATGAATTTCATATTAAAAATTATTATTTTAAGTAATTGGTAGAAACTATTTTCTCGTTCCTTAACAATAATTTAACATTGAACCAGTGCAACCACAAATTTCTATTGTAATATCATAATTAATCATAAAATTAAATAAAAGGAGCCGAAGAACAATTCTGTATTAAATTATCTTTTTAATGTGTAGCAATTATTTCTAAATAACTTTTTAAGGAAAATAGTGAGATATTCAGAATTATTTAAATATAATGGAAAACGGATACTCTGTTGCTAATCATGATTGTATATTCTCTAATTCTGTTAAATAAAGAAGAGTTTAATTTACTTCAAAGTTGTAATCATGAGAAATAATATTCTCAACACATATACTTGCAATAAATAATTGTATTTTTTCGAAAAACTGAGGCAATCAACAGTGTGATAGAAATATTTGACTTTTCAATATGCTCGAAAAAATAATAATAAATCACGCGAAAATGCATTATGAAAACTAGTTTCGTTTTTTATTATATTTATAAATTTTGTAAATCTAAAACAGACTCTACTATTAAATTCAGACTGAAATTTACTGTCTAAAGTTAAATGAAATACGTAGTAACTAAATTATAGGGATTCTAATAAGAAATGAATTAAATTCAATAAAATGATAAATTTATTATAACATGTGTTACCATAGAATTGATATTCAATAATTAAGATGCTATTGGATATTTGATATTTCAGTAATTATTGACTATCGATATTTCAATCGTCAATAATTATTGAAATATCAAATACTAATGATTTATAGATTATATCGATATATCAGACTATTGATATTTCAATAATTCAGATGCTACTAGAAAAAATAAAATATAATGAAAGAAATTAATTTTTGTGAAATATAAAAATTTAATGAAACAAATAAATTTTTAATATATATATATATATATATATATAAGTGTGTGAGTTACAGTAAATGTATAAACTAGTGATTATGTATCATTACCGATAATTAATCATAATCGCCGCTAAACTTGGTAAATCTGATGAAATATTGAATATTTATCACAAGTACCAGTAACTTTATAACATACTCAACTTGTAATGGGGAATATAAAAAATTCAGATTATTTAATAATGTAACGATATCTTAATTAGAAAAAAATAAATGTTTTTAAAATAACATTCAAATTTTTATTCTTAAGAATTAGATGAACATCATAATGACTTAAAATAAAACTTAGAATAATGTTTTAAATAAACAATTTCACTATGGTTTCTATCACAATGGTCAATTGATAAATGTGCTTCATGAATTATGGTAAAAAGTTCTTGAAAGTTTAGATAAAATCTTATATTAGAGCTATCTTTACTGATGGGAAAGATTAGTTTTTCAAAATTGTCTACTTTTGTTGCGTAGTATCATTTTAATCTTTAATAATCTTATGGTTTTTCCTAGTAACTTGTTTTTACAATTATTCACTTTTATTAACAAGTTGTCATAAACTTCCTTCTTCACAAAACCACTGTTTACATTCTTAGCGTCCAAAAGATTCAATAACTTGGAATTGAAAGGCTCATGCGTATCATTCATTATTCAAAATTTTACTTAAAAAAACGTCTATACAACACGAAATTAGAATAATACTGAAATTACACGCATCTGAGATCAACAGCATGGAACACGTGCATCTGATATCATACCTTTGGGAAGATATATGGACTTTTTTTTGCATTTTCTATTACGAGTTGGGGATTTTATGAACTAACCGGTAAATGCTTATTGAATAGTTTATCACATTTACCGTAACACACACACACACACACACACACACACACACACATATATATATATATATATATATATATATATATATATATATATATATATATATATATATGGGAAAGATTGTAGGACATAGTGAATTACTGTCATATAGTAAACGACAGGGAAAAATAGTAATGTAGAACTAAAGTAATAAAAATGCTGTCTATAAAATTCAAACCGATCCAATTAACTTTTAATTCATAATTGTAATAGACTACCAAAAATTAAGATATATATACATGTATAACTAAAATTAACTCCGATGTTATTTGACTTATTTTCTTAAGAGAGAAGCAGTCGGTTTACAAATAATTTCAATCATGATTGTTTTCAAATTTAGATTAGCATAAATTCGTTAAAAATAATGTTAGATATTGTATAACCATTATTTATTTCTAATGTTGGGTGTTAAATTAATCCGGATCAATTTGTAATTGGTCCGGATCTTAACATGATCTTAACATGTGTGAATATTTAAGTTAAACCTTATTTACTTCAAGCAATGTTAAGTATTTCAGAAGGATTTAAAATCTAGAAAACAAATATTAATAAACTAATGCATTGTGATTTTAGAAAACAATTCAGCTATGACGAAGGTTTCAGTTTTTTTTGTCATGTTTATAACTTCATTAAGTTTTTCTTTATTGTGAATCAGGAAATAGAAATTTAAAAATGAATACTTACAATTGTTTATGTAAGATATCAGAAATTCACAAAGAAGTAGTAGTAAGTAAAAAAAAAATAATATATGAATTGCTTGTAATCTACAAAGGGAAAAAAAGATGCATTAAGAGTTTTTTTTTAAAAATAAATTACTATCCATGATGTGATTTCCTCTTTTTCAAATGGTTCTAACTACTAAAAACTTTATTTGTGCATTTAAAACCATAATTGAACAAAAGAAATATCAAGAGAATTATTTACCGTCAATGTAAAATTGTTTTTTTAATATTAATAGTACATTATTTCTCGCAATCACTAGTGAATTAATTGCTTTAAATTATTAATTGTAGCATATGTATTTAATTGTACTAAGCGTTACTGTCTTAAATGCATAAATTATTCAAAGATATAGCTTAAAAATGTGATTTAATATTTACAGAAAGGCAGGAATGTATTTTAGGTAATCTACAAGTGATTTTTCAATAGGTTTTTAAATGTATTCTAAAATTTTATTTCCCATTATTCTCAAACATTTAAAAAAAATTAATTTTCATATATTAGAGATAGATAGAGAGCATTTTTTCGTTTTCTTTCTTTAATTTTCTTGAATATATTATTATAAATGCATAATGAAAAAAGCATTTTAAATAAGTCGGATAAATTTTAATGGAATTATATATTATTCATTCTTTCCACCAATTTTTAAAGCTTTATTCAGCTCAATTCGTTAAGATAAAATTTTACTATATTTCAGCTATGTTTGCTTTATTTATATAAAAGCATGTAAAATAATAAAAGTTAATAAATTGTCTAAGCATTTGAGCAATTTAATATTGTATAAAGATGTCATTAGAAAAAAAAAAACGATTATATGTTCCGTATAAAAAGAGAAAAAAAAAGGGGAAATATTTTTAGAAAATATGCTCTGTCATACAATTCAACCTCGGATTTATTTTTGAATCTAATGAAGATATTATGTTTTTAAAACGTATCCCTTTGGTGGAATCATTCTTCCAAATGAAAGTAAGAGTTCTAGAGAATTGCAATGTGATTCCAATTGAAATTTATTTTCTTTATCATCCCGAAGGGACTTTTTTCTTTTGATTCTTCAGACGCCTTTGAAGGAATACCAAATACGTGAGAGCACGTTTCTTTATGTAAGTGAATTGTTCTTATGCACCAGTCAAAAGGATGAAAGTATTTTCTTAAGCATTCAGCGTTTTTGCAATAAAACATAAAATGTATCCAATGGATAGAATTGTTAGAGTTGGAGAGTTTTTAAGAGTATAAATTCTATTTCACGTATAACCACTGTAATATTTGCAGAAAAAAATGCTTTAAATAAACATATTTGATTCTATCGGTAACTCACAGAGAATAAAACAGAAAGCAGTTTATAATAAAATAAATATCATTTAAATTCGAAGGTTTTTTTTATTATTTCCTGTTAGACACTTAATATTTTTCTTCCATACTTTCACGTTGGTTTCAAGTGAAAAGTATTTTAAACAATAATCTTCCTTAATGTAAGCTAAACCATTCTGTTGTCACTCCTCCCAAACATTAGTTTGCATTCAAACTCAAAATATGAACGAAAGGAGAAACTCTCATTCCATACCAACAAAATATATAACTAGGTTCAAGCTGACTATTCATAATTGTACATTTATTGTAAACTAAATATTAAATTTTTCTTACAGTCCTCTCTCATATATTCTCACACTGATTAGATATTGAATGAATACAATCTTGATGTCTCATAGCCGAACCTTTGAACACAAGGAATGTCAAAACGCTATATCCTGTGTGTTTTGCAAAAACAACGCAATGAAACAAGGGTTTTGGAACTTGTATGAAAATATGTGCCCCTGATCTATTTTTATGCATTGTAACGAATATGACCTTAAAAATTATTTATCACCCTTAATTCTTATTTAAGTTGAAATATATTTTCTGCAAAACAGAAGCAGCATACTTTGATCTTTATCAAGTAATTTTTTTTTAAATCCTTCGTCTGAAATTTATTATGTTGAATTATAATTTATATTATCGTTACTTATGTTAAGTCTTAGCACAACGATGAGTCATTCATTCAAGTGGTGCACGCACTCAAAACAAGTGATGGTCAAATCGTTATTTTATAAGTTCATTTCAAAGCAATTTGCGAATCGTAAGCTTTATTTGTATGATAGTCGCATTCTATTTAGAGAAAAGAAGTAAGTATTTTGAATCTATCCATGTGTCAGCGAGTACTTTATTTCCTTTTTGTATTATTAGATAGAACCCATTGCTCATGAGTTAATTCATTCAAAAGTACTTTTACGATATCTGTGAACATTTTATAAAGCGACAGAACAGGAAACTCATAATCAAGACTACACGGGCTTGTTTGTTTTATTTTGTTTGTCTCGTAGGAAATGAAGTTAAAGCAGATGCCAGAAAAAGAAATCGAGAACAGGAATAAAATGTTATTTTGGTTACCTTCACTAAATCAAAGGTAAAAAAGATCGGTGTTAACGAAATTGAAATTACTAAAAATAAAGACTGTTATGGTATCTTGAAAAATAGGATTTTAATTCACAATCAGAAAAAAAATTCGAAATTTCTTCAAAAAACGCTTTTTCAACGTAGTCGAATACCTTAAGCAAGGATAATTAAATGACTTTGAAAACATGTTGGCAGCACTAAAGGATGCATTTGCTGCAGTACGTGACCTTATGCTCTCAGAAGCAGAATTTTACTCTGCCAAACAGTGGTAGAATCAATTTGCGAATAGACTTTGTCTCCAATATATTAAAACCTACTTTGGTTGCTTTAAGTAATCCTAGTAGCTGAGAAACTGAGTTAATATTATATATAATATTGAAAATGTCAACTCCTTTTCTGGACTATCTCGAAGTCCGTAAGCCGGTTTCAAAACTTCAACATCTTCAATTACTTTCACAATATGAAATGTGTCATTTAAATGAAGAGGAGAACAATTTTCAATTTTTTCAAAATCGGAGAAATTTTGATTCGAAATAATAAACGAAATAATGCTCTTGATCCACATAACGTAAAGAAAGCTAGAAATCAGCAAATCCGGAATATCGCGAACCGTAATGTTAATAGCTACCAACATTTGCATCTCTCTTAAATAGTTTTAAATTCATTATCAGTAAGATCATCAGAGACTTTTGTCAACTTAATTGGGAATTTGAAAACGGTATTAAAGCTTGTCAGCGTGAATTACTAGCTGTTAGAAGATCGTGGAGATTGCAGAAACGGATTCAATGTAATTTTTAAATAACCATTAACAATCTATTAATCAGAGTTTTCCACCTGCCTCTAGTCGTAATGTCAAAGACTTCTGTCACTCTATTAAAGACATTCGAGAACGATTAATTTCGGAAAGTCTGACCAACATGATTGTGGAATCCGAGAGCAATAAAAAGCGGATCGCACGATGTAAGGTTAGAATTGAGCAGATAAAATGTCGCAACTGTATGTGCTACCTCACCGTAGAATGTGTGCCTCTACTTCTGTGGCACCAACTGATAACTACAACAAAGGCCTGCAATGCAGAAGCTCAGTCCGTCCACAAGAATCGTCTGAAAGAAAACGACCATGGGGGTCTCGGGTAACCCACAGGGTTCTTCAAGGAACCATCCTGGAGTGATGCTGATCCATTCCAAGTGATCCACAGCAACGCGCCAGATGACAGTAGATCCTACAATCTAGAAGGTGGTTCTTCAACAAGATTCTTATCAACAAAGGAAATTAAAGTCGATAACACGGTTGTATTAATCTTTATTATTCTCATTTGACGAAATGTCAAGATATTTTTATCAGAGCAAGTCTTTGGTTTTTGGCTAGAACTCCTATGCAGTAGAGCCTCTTTGGGTCTTGCTCCACTAAATGCAACGGAGATTCATTTGCCTCTAAATTTTTTTTTCAAAATTGTAAATCACAAATTTGGTGATCCTTCAAAATGGAAAGTAGTGAATTTTATGTTTTAAAAATTAAAACTTACAAAATTTAAACATTTGTTAAAGTATAACATTTGTTTACGCATTGACTTGTTTTTCTTTTAAAAGTAGTGTCTTGTTGTTCATTGTTCATAAATTATGTATATAGTCATTTCATAATTGTATATTATACATCTGGTCACTTAACGTAGTTTGGTTAAGTATCACGATTATTATTAACACTTAGTGCTGCGGGAAGTCCGCAATTTGCTTCGTTATGTCTCTTGACCTGTTCACTTCAATTCAACTGTTGTTTATATATTATATGATAAATATAATGTATTTTTATGAAATATATTGTTTATTTATTTATGTAATTTGTAAAATGGAATTACGTGCAGCGCAATCCATTTCAGGGTATCGGATCCTGCTGATTTCATCTGACAAGTGGACCGCCGACAATTTCCTGAGGAGAGCATGGAAAAGAAGATTGGAAGATTTTTTATAATAAGATGTTGTTAATATATTTAGTTCAAATTCCTTTGTAAGATATCTTTGGATTTCGCCTTAGATTAGACATATATTAAGGAATTAAGTTTAGGGATACACGAGTAACTATGGATTTTGGAAGTTTCACAGTAGTTCCACGAAAGCAACCATTGATTTATGACTTTAAATTAATTTTACCCGTAATTTCCCGTTTAGTTACTGTACCCAACGATAAATCACTTTTCATTCCTGGGGAGGGGTTGTGAGGTTGGACTATTCGCGATTTTCCCTTCTCTAACCTTGGGGACTGAGATTGATGGCATCAAACAACAATTTCTTCCCAAACCAAAATGAAACATGATTTTGTTAATTAGATGCAGATGGAAATAAAGTGAAGGAAGTAGGATATAGTGATATATAAAGTGAAATTTAGAGGAAGAGTGCGGTTAACTCTGAGAAATTTCTAACGATAGGTCGATAATATCAAGAGTATTTATTGCGTTTTGCTGTCGCAGATGATTTGACGGACACATGCAAACTCACCTGAAAGATCATGTTATTTCAGTAATTGAGCTAATATTAGAGTCCTAAGATAGTTATAACTCATTAAACATTATATTATAATAATTGATAAATAAATAGTTAAGATGGTATAGACTTGCGTGTCTTTGGATCAGTTATTGTCTTTTAGAATTAGATATATTTACTTATACTATAGCTTAAAAGTCGCATAGAAGTAACCGAAAGTTACAACCTATGTCGGAATAGAGGCTAATATTGCTGACTCTTGGTTGGTCATTATTACAAAAATATTAAATATTAAGCCCTTTAATAGAGGTTTTGGTAAGCAGCAAAATTCATTTGGTAAGAAACAGCCAAAATATCTCTTTTACAGAAAAAAAAAGTTAAAATTTGTTATCTTGAGTAATTAATCTAGAGCAATTCGTTGCTTCACATATTCTGATACAGGCGTTTAAAAAACAGATATCGCTCATTGAATTTAATCTAAAATTGATTACTCTCAAGAAATTCGGTTGTGATTTGAAAATTGAACGTTTGCTTCTAAATAAAAAAGCTTAAGACAGTGATCTTGAAAAAAAAATATGCACGTCGTTAATGGATATAGAGAAAGGGATATTGTGATTGTTTGTTAACCTCTCCCTGGCAAGAAACACCAGGACCTTTGACGATGAAACTCATAATGCTGAAACTCGGTCAAGGAACGAGGACGTCATATGAGTGGGTAACTCCATATCCACACTCCCATACCACACCAATGGAAAGACTTGGGACCATGACCAAATTTAACTTGCATCAATCCCTCTACATGGCGGATCTTTAATGGTAGCAGGGCGTGAAACTACGACTCGAAAAAGAGAACTTTAAGGGATACTTATATTAACTATGTAATTAATTTTATTCTGAATCTGCAGGAAACTGTGAAATAATTACGCGATATCTTAGGTAGAAAAAACAGAACCTACACAGCCTCAAAACATCATTTCGAAAGAAGGAAATTTTCTGATAAAACCTTATCTAATAAATGAGACATTCCCCTTATATTGCTCAAATATTTCTTACTTAACGTCGAAACAAATTTATGTGTTATATATAAAAATAATTCTTATAAAATATGTCAATGCGAAAAATTTAGAAATTTCAACCTTTCTGAAAGAAACGAAACAGTGATAAGAGTAAGCTATACATTGTCATCTGGCATTTCATAATATTGCCAGTTGCAAACAAAAATAAAAATGATTTGATAGCAATAACAACATAAAATGCATTGCTACATAGACATAAATTTCTAACCGAGTCAACTCAAAATTCCAGAAATAATATTAATTCCTTCTTACTATTCCTTCTGATAAAACAATTTTGCAATTCAGCGTTATAACAATGTACGAAATTTATATTTATCTATTTTTTAGACACTCATAATATAAAACTAGGTTTTATGTGATTTTCGACTCTGTGGCGTAATCGGATTTCATTTTCAATCAAACAGTTAATACATTAGGAATAAAAAGTGAAAAAAAAGTATTTTAATTAAAGGATTAAATACTTCTTTCACTATTAAATTCAAAATAACTGATAAGTTTTCTAGTTTAAAAATGATATAAAGTGCTATGTTGACTTTTTGGACATTGTGAAAATTACAGAAATAAATCCTTGTACGTATTTCATTTTTTCGAATTTAAAAATATAACACAAGTTGATATTGGAAGAATATAAGTTGTTTAAGCCAAATAAGATACTAATTCTAATAGTTGAATAGTTTTTCCTTCTATTACAATTAAAAAAAATAGTATTATGTGTAATCTATTACTGTTATGGAATACTTGTTTTGGCTATATTGTTTCGGGAAAAAAGCATTAATTGGTCTGGAAGTAAAATAAATTTCTTTTCAAATTAACAATGCCATTTTATCTATAAAATATGTAAATAAATCAATTAAATATTTATGGAAAACTGAATCAGTTGAAAAAACTAGTCCGAAATGAAGGAAAGAAATTTCATTTAATTGCATTTATTTTTCAAGAATTTTACATGGATAATTGTTTTTCTACATCGTCCGAATTAAAGAGAGTCCGGAACCTTGAGTAAATATTTATCAAAATGCTTTCTTGAAGTTGAATGACTCTCCATAATATATGTTCAAATCATCTCAATATTTAACTAAGCAATACGGTATTGTACCGATTTTATGATGCACCAAAAGTCAAAAGCATCAGATTGCTCAGATTCTTGAATACAGACTTATCTACATTGATCATTGTTATCAGAAATAGCTCAGACACTTGAACAGTGATATCAAAAGTAAATGTGTTCAACCAATTGGCGTGATCCATTACTTCAAACTGCCATTCAAGAATGGCACAAATTTGTGTCGCCTCTACTTTAAATGAAGCAAGGAAAAATCATCTTCTTTTTCTGATAAAGCATCCTTGTCAAATTACTCTGTATGCGCTTGCCAATGTTTCTGAATTTGCATATGGATGTCACTTATTTGATTGTTTATTAACAACGCACTGAGAAGCAATGTGTAGTCTATTGTTGACAGACATCGAAAATTTAAATCTCTGTTAAGTGACGAGGATAAAACCTTAGTTATTTCTTCAAAATCTCCAAAGGTTTCGCCAACGAATGACCTTGAGACCTTGTCCAAATTTAATGTCCATCTATCCCTCTACATGGCGATGTTTAGCTTCATCAGTTTCGAACTCACGATTATACGAAAACAACGCTAGTCACGAGTCCACAATCATAACTACTAGGTTACTGAGACAGCATGTGCATAAAAGGGGATAGTAAAAGTGTCTCAAGGAATGGTTCTATCGTCATTATTTTCAGTAGTAACTTAAAGCTTTTGCTACCGGAGGGATAAAAAAGAAATGCTTCTTACCGTGGAATGCCACGCTATGCCCAGACGATTTTAGATATTTAGCCTAATTCCCGAAAAAAATTCCTCTAAAACCAGCTATTCATTAGAATATTTTGGTTTTTATTTATATCATTTAAAATGCATTAAATTTAATACATACGAAAGAAAAAAAGATTTAATCAAAAACTGTATGTTTTATACATAAAATTACATAAAAAATCATATCATTTAAGAAAATACAAAATATACGTACATTTGTTACATAAATTTCATGGTGTAATGATGTACCATTATATAGAATATATGGATATAAAAAAATAAATCTTATTTTGCTGTTTGGTATTTTTATAAGAAAAATTTCTTCAACGCAAAGTCCAACGTCACATGTCTTACATACATATTTTGTCAACTTTTGATACTTCACGCAAGATTTTCAGCAAAGTGCTAATATTCTTCGTTCTTTTTTTCATTTAATGGCTATGTACAGATTTGGATTATTTTCGCTTACAATACTGTTAGATTCATTCATTAATTCACAAATCTCAATATCAGATATATACTTTCTTTTCATCATGACTGTCGCTACAGATAAAAACTGACCGAAGGAAACGAACAGCGGAGAAAATATGCTACCAAAAGCCCTAATCCACATAAAGGGTCATACATTCTCCTTCGAACTACTATGAAGCAAGGAAGAAAGAAAAAAAGCAAACCGAAAGCAAGTACAACCTTTAAATCATGTCATTATATTTAAAGAGCCGCGCCGCAACACGAGTTTTTAACAATTACCCCCCTCCTGGTAGCCAGAAGTGAAATCCAAGTCCATATCACCAAGCTTAACACTCCAAATAACCTATCTATATAGGTTTTGCGGTATTGCAACGTCATATAGCAACATTAAAGAAATCAAATAAAACGTTCTCATCAAGCGTATCTCTTTTGATACATTGGATCGTAGAAGACACTCACGGAGAGTATCAAATGTGATACGCTGGGCACAGGAGAGGAAACGCGAGCGTATCAAATACGATACGCTGAGAATGAACAGGTTAAGGGTTCCCATAAAGTATTTGACAATCCCTTGACCAGAACTTTCCACCCATTTACTCTTGGCTCAACTTTTCCAAATTCTCTAAAACATTCAAAATCAAAAGAAGGGAGATCAGATTAAATCATATCATTAGTTTGAATTAACAGCATTTTTCATAAAAGACATTTATACGCAATATGGTTATTCAAATCCAGCAACTTACAGATATTCCAATCAACATCTCAATCTAGCAACTTCCTGTGAAGTCATGTTTCGCCTGAAAAAATTCCAATTGACTTATTTTCTAGTGGACTTAATGTTAAAGATCGTTATACTTATTATTTGTGGTGGAATGATACAACACCGTGAATTGAAGAAACTTATTTTTATCAATGGATAATAATTATAATAAACAGTATTACATATAGTCTTTTCCGTCAAAAACTAAAATCCCCAACAGACATCATCATAGTCTGAGATTGTATTGACAGCTTCTAGGAAAATTTAATGAACATTTCGGATTGATTTTAGAGACACTCAGAATATGTTGCTTCATTTTTACGTATCCTTATATCCTGAAACAACTTCAGGTTAGTTTAAAATATCCTGTCCCTAAAGAGGACTTCAGTATAGCCAAAGAGTTTTTAGTAAGTGTTTTCGTCATAACATATTTTCTTAGGAAATATCAGATTTATAGAAAATCGCCTTATTTTCATTAAGCTTTATTCAAGATAAGAATTATATTCGTAGTGTAAGCAGATGTATTATTGTTTGGATTTAGATTGTAATAATAAGTCACCTAATTTTTTAAGCATCTAGCCATAAGTCACCAAAAACTATTTTTTAATGTTTTTATAAACGCGATTTGTGTACAGAAACTCAAAATTAACTTAATAGTACAATCAATATGAATTTCTTTTATGGAGGGGAGTGATAGACTTAGCTAAGAATAATGTATTGTTATACTTAATCTAAAATTTTAGTTACTGAAAATATTGTTTATTATTTGTTTGCATTTTGTTTAAGTGGTTTTTAATGTTATATAATTATTAATTTCAACAAATGG
>BMAW01122036.1:0-12409 GCA_019974015.1 Nephila pilipes | reverse complement strand
TTATAGATTTTATTTTTATAGATTTTATCGCTGAATTTGTTTGCATCTTTTAATCATGAACTCTTTTGCAATTTGGATTTCCTAATTCAGCCTACCAAGTCGCAAAGGGGGAAGGTTGGTACCATTAAACTAGTTTAACCCCGCTTATTCGGTCCTCAGCCCGATATTGCTTTTTGACTTGCTGGGTTCCATATTTTCATTTATTTTTCTGTCATTGTTACATTTCTTTCTGGATTTTTGTCTTTTTAAATATTTTAAATTATTCTTTCATAAATTTTCAGTATATATAATATATATATATATATATAATATCAGAGATAAATTTATAAGAAAATATGTAAAGTACAACTGAATATTAAGAAAAATGAAAGAAATGAACCAAACGAAAAGTAGAAAGGTAAAAATTGCAAACTAAAAAGTGAAGGTTAATACAATAACAAATTTAACTAAAATAGGAAAATTATAAATTCAAAAGAATATAATTTAAAATAAATAGACAAAAACCATAAATAACAAAAAAAAAGGGAGAATAAATTGAAAAATTAAAAACCAAATTCTTGAAAAAGAACCCAAGAAATTGGAAAATAATAAATTTAATTTAAATAGTTGTAACATGATTTAGATTGGTAATCTCGTTTATTCTAGAATTATTGGCCAAACGTTTCTTATCAACAAAATATTTTGCCAAAAGATAGGTATTAAACTAAAATAACAAATTAAAAAATCCTAAACCTAACTCAAAGGGCAGTAAAAAATAAATTAAATAGCAAAAACAAACAAATCATTCCTTAAAAATCTTTAAAAACCAAAGCAAAATTTACTAAATTTAAATTTTCATATATAAGTGAATAATATTTCTTACATTTAAAATATTTTCAAAAATCAATGTATAACTAACTGATTATTTTGCTTTGTTTGAATTTTGTATGCAGCGGTTGTGGATTTCCTACTCGTGGTGATATACTTATGCAAATGAGAATTGTTCCTTTTATTTAACTTTTTTGTATCATAATAACATATTTGTTCTACATTTAAATTAGGTTTTGGTTTTAAAAAACTGTTTGGGCTTGTATTGACTTTTTTTTAATTGCTTTTAATGAGTTTTTTTGTCTTTAATTCCTCATCAAATATATTTTTGGTTTAATAACCTTTTTTTAATGATATGGTTTTTTATAATGTCCCAGCCTAACATTTTAAAACCTGTTACAAATTGAAATATATTATTTTTCATTCGCCCCATATTTCTGGTTTTTAATATTTTTTTTTCATTTACTGTGCCTTTTTGATATTTCTGATATTTGTCTACCTACCTATTTTCCACTTAATTTACATTTTTTAAGCATATTACATAATTCTTCTTTTATCGTTAAAAATGAATAATGTATTTTCCTTCATCTACCTGTTTGCAATTTTTATGTGTAAATTTTTATGATTAGGTTTATATTTTTTTTCTTATTGGTTCAATTGTGATATTTTACATGTTGTAACAAATTTAATTTTTGGAATAACGTCTTAGTTTTGTAATATAAATCTTTGTAGTTCAACCACTTATAAATTTCAAATTAAAGTGAGAAAAAATAAAAGTGATTAAAAAGTGAGAAAAAATAAAAATTCAAAAATTTAGATTGTTATATATCATTTTTATTAAGTGCTTTTACGTAAACATTTTATTTGTTTTAATATAGTTTTTTGGTGGCAATAGAATAGAAACTGAAACTGCGGAATGTTTTAGCAAAATCAAATACTATAATTTCTTTCTTTCTTCAAGTACTTAAAGGTATTACCATCTCTAGAATAATACCGGACTTACATCCTCAAGTACCTGTTTCATCTTTCCTTTTTTCCATAGAGTTTTCAGTCTTTGGTATCTCGAGTGTCGTATTACATTAATCCTAGCAATCTTTCTTCAATTTCGAATGTTCTTCTTGTGCGATACCCCGATAGTAATATCAGCGAATTCACCATCATTAATTATTTGAATTCACGTGGTCAATAATTCAAGAAGTATGACATTAAGACAATAAATAAATTCAAATTGTTTTTATTAGAATTTTCAAAATTTAATTTCTGTATTATTATTCATACGTGTTATGCATCCTTAAATTTAAAATATTCTCAACATGCATCCGAAACTAAAGATTAATATTCAAAAATGCAACTCACCACTTGATTATCTGGATCCGAATTAGTGCTAAACGTGTACTCGATATTCGACTAGATATCTATTAACCTGTCATCACTTTACATTGATCACTGAACAACACGAGACACATTAAACCGCCAGGAAATATTAGCTCATAACCACCCTATTTCCATCATTACTATTGCCATCCATCTTAATGATGTTCATTAACGACATCTTCTTGACTATATCTAAGTACCAACAATTGAAGTTCAACAAGAAAAAAAAATTTCACACAAATAATAACAGTTGGATGTTTACATTTTCTTTTGAGGAATTAAAAAAAAAGTCCAATTCTTTTTAAAAAACAGTTGTGGTGTGAATGAATATTTTATGAGGTTTTATTGAAAAGTATATTATAATCATTTATAAAATCCATATTATAATCATTATAAGTATATTATAATCATTTTTTTAAAGTTGAGAGTTTAAAAAGCCGCTTGTGTATAAACCTTTGGAGGTCAGCACAATTGAGTACTTTATATTTCGAGAAAACTGTATAACAGCTGTGTAATGTAAAATGTAACATAATCGAAAAATCACGTGATTGACAACAAATGTGAAGGAATTTCGAAGTCTAAGCTGAGAATAAGTCCAAATTGTTATATTATTATAGAATAAGTTACTTTTTATAAATTATATTTATCAGGTTAAGCATGCATGTTTTTATATTTTACGAAACAATTCTTAGCGTTTACGACATTAAATATTCATTTCTCTTGTTTTTGAAAAGTAAAACAAATTTACATAGGCGTTTGTGATAAGCATAATTTAGTAATTCTTTTCGTAAAACATATTATCCAATTTTCATTAGATAACCGGCAACCTAGAACTCCTCTTTTCACATGCAGCAACTTCTTATTTCACTCCTCTGGGTGACATAGGGAAATGTAATTTGAAGACGAAAGGTTACGCAATTATTGGTAGCTTTTAATATCTACGTATTTTAATGGAACGTACTTTTTTTTTCACAAATTACTATTTTTCAATCAAATTTTTTCCAAAATCACCTATTGTTTTAAATTTTTTTTGATTCTATGACTACATAAAAGTCGTTCGTAAAAATGTAAGTATATTTTAACAAATTTATTTCAAAATTTATATAAATAAATTTGTAGATTTTAACATTTTTGTGTGCCCTTTTGTTATTATACTTTTAAAAAGTTATTTAGAAAGTGTATAGTTTATTATGATTTAAATTTATGTTAAGCCTTTTAAAATCACCATTTCTTAAAGTGACCATTATTCCGAAACTCAGACGAAATGTTATTTTAAAATTGGAGAATTTATTGAAGATTTGAAGAAGTCAACATTTTTAAAAACTTAGAAAGCGTATTCCTTATGATTTGAATCTTGAACGTTTTTAAAATTGTTTATTTCTTTAAGTTTTAATACTTTTGGGATTTTCTGTTATAATACATAATAAGAAATTAATTTAATAATTTATTTAATTTTATTTGTTAAGCGTTTTATAAAATCGCCATTTCTGAAAATGACCGTTGTTCTTCGTTAATTTTCTTTACGTTTTAAATTTATCATAAGAGTTTTTAAAACTTCTGATTTCTGTAAGTTTTTGATAAGTGGGAGCTAGGTTTAGGAGTTTTAGTCCGGAGGTTATTTTTAGAAATGGAGTTTTAGTGTGATTTCGGATATTCGCCAAATGTAGGTTACAGATCACTAACGCATATTTTCCAAAGAATGAAACATTCGACTTATTAATGAGTTGATTTTTAATTTCTAGAGATAATTATATATCTTTTTATAATATTTTAATGCTTTATATTACCTTAAAAAACTTTATTATATTTCGTAAATTACTTCTTATAAAGAGTAAAAATGAATATTTTTTCTTTGTTATTGTTTCGCTCCAAAAAATTTATTTTAACTAATTCAAGTTAATTTCTATATTAGATATCATATCAAATATATTCAATTGAAAGTATTAAATATAAATACATTTTGTCTCATGAGTCAATTAAATTTAAATAACAAAACAATATACGTTTCATTGATTGCCAAAAACATTCCACAGCCTTTTGAAAGTTATCTACATTAAACATTTTTATTTTTTATTGTTTTGTATTAATTGCCTGTAACCTGGTAAATTACCGCATTGGGAATTGAAAGGTAAGGGCAAACATTCGCTTCATTAATTTTGTTCTCCTCATTCATTAAAGTAGTCTGCTAAATCTATTTTTTTCTGATGACCTACAAAAAACATTCTTTTTATTTCGTTCGTTTCTTTTAATTCCTTTCTTATTGATTATTGGAGTTTCAATGCGACAGAATATCACACAACTGCGAAGATTTAGAGAATGAGTCCCTATCATCATCCTGTTATTGTTAAAGTATATTAAAATCAAACTCTACAATTAATTTAAGAATGAGAAAATGGGTGTAAATGTTAATCATTTGATTAATTGGACATTCGCAAAATTACAATTTTTATTCTGAAATAAACAAAATAGCTTAATATATATAGAATGTCTAACCTCTTCTTATACAAATCATTTTAATGCTTTGATCCAAATACGCAGTATAAGAACATTACATACTTGTATCTTTCAAACTGAATTAAATTAAGTATCCTACATTCTTATATTATGGACTCTAATAATGGTTATTTTAACAGATTATGTTTGGTATAATGGAAAGTAGTTTTGGGTTTAAATTTGAAATAGAATTGAAAGATCCTTTTATGTTTCTAAATTTGTTGGCAATGTTTCTTCAAATATTTCTTGTAACTAATAGTTTACATACACTTTTTAGGTAAAGAGTTGGTAAGATAATTTCATAAATGCTATTGTCTTGTCAAAATGAAGCTGAAATCAGTAAATTTGTTGTTATATGCAAGCCTTTTAGAAAGAGAGTCTGGTCATTTGTTTGTTGTTGTCGTATCCATAGATAATGCTATGTATACGAGTGCATCAGTCTAGAAGGTCTACATGGCAGCATCTATCAGATCAGAAGCCGCAGGACTCTAGAGAAATTCCTACAGGAATGAAGAGATAATTGGGGTTATGTCTAGTTTAAATGGTCGAGTAAAATGTATTGAAGGTTAGAAATAGTGTTAATGGAGTATCCGAGCTATTTCCACAATTGACATAAGTTATGATGTCTGGGTTAGTTTTCCTGCCATAAAAGTGATTTGTTTTCAGTTTTATAAAAGTGAAATTAACTGAGCTTGAATTTGTTACTTAAATATGATATACTAATATTTGTTTAATATAAATGGAATTAACTATATTGTCACTATTGATGCAATTAAGGTTGTAACTCCTCCTCTTCATTATGTAAATCTGCAAATATTGAAAAATTTAATGAAATAGTCAATAAGGTCATAATACTAATTGATGGGATGTCAGAATGTCAGATGTGTAAGAAACAAACATTTCTTCACAAATTGTGCAAGTCGCTCTCCTCAACGAGCCAGAATTGCAGTTTAGACAATAAAATTATACAATAAAATTATTTATAAAAAACTAAAATTAACTTATTTGATTAAAAATTAACAATGAAATTCAACCTTACCAACACACTCGATTTGAGTGAGCTATTTTTTGAATATTGCAGGCTCGAATAATTTTAATATTTATTTTAATCCGGAATCCCATCTTCGGTTTTAATCGCAGAACATCAACTGCAATTCGTTTCAGTTCCATTTCAATTGCTACATTTCTCTTCAATTCCTAAGTTACTATCATTTACTGACTACGCAATATCAGCTATCCGCTTTAAATTCTATTTCACTTATATATCACTACCCTGAAATAAACTCATTGAAGTTATTTTTTTCTACCTTATTTGCGTAATCACAAATAATTTGATTGGAAAGAATTAGAAATTTTAGTATAAAATCAGAAATTAACAACAGATGTTAGCTAAAATAAAGTTCACGAATAGCCCAATGTTATAAGATTAAAGATATATTTTTTTTCATAATCACGTTTTTTTTCTGAAATACGATACTTGGTATGAAACTTATTAAAATTTGTAGCATTTTTTTGCTGTCCTAAAAAGAGCAATAAAAATATTTTTTTTTGCCAGCTCTAACTAATGCAATTGCTTTATTTATTTATGCGACCTAAAAATATATTACTCTTTATCAAGTTATCATTAAACTGTATTTTTAAATCTTTCTCTTCTTATTGTTGCTTAAATTCTTATTTTTATTGCTCGATTTTTTTTTTCTAAATTTTAAAATAAATTTTCTTAGTATGTGTGAGCAAAGACAAGAAGTTAACAAATTACGTAATATACTGTCTCAGAAATCAATTCAAAACATAAAAATGTCATGATTCTCATGCAGAGGTTAGTTATTAAAAATACTTTACCTTACATTAAATCTAGTAAACTTAATTAAAAACTTACCTATAAAAATAAATATATTAAAAAATTTTTTGAGAACATTCCATACTGGAGATTAAAGGAAAGTTGAAATCAGCGGAATTTATATGTCAGTAGGAGACGTTATTAAACTTCATTTAGATAATAGCTGACTCAGATTTTAATTTAAGGTACATTGCATCCCCATTAAGACATTAACTAAATTTTAATTATAAAATTTCTCATATTTTTTCTCTACACACATATACGATTATTATTTGATGATTTTTTTTCCTTCCAAAAAAGGCTTATTTCTTTCAGGTTGTAACAAAACCACTTCGTTAATAACATTAAGAGCCATAATGACGCAATAATTAAGAAATCGTCTATGAAAATAACTTTTCACTAAATTTATTCCAGCTTATCTATGATCTTGGACGTGGTAGCTTGATGATTATGGTTCTGAACGCATGGCTGTCGTTGTTCGTGGAATCGTGGGTTGAAGACCAAATGCCATAAAAGACCCTCTTTGTTGGAGGTAGATGCGTGTAAACTATGTCTAGTATCCAAGTCCTTTTAGTGGCGTGGTGTGGAAATATGGAGAGTGAGGTGCCTGCTGAGGTGGCATCCTCTTACGTTCGCTGCCAAAAGCCTTTGTGTAACTTCAAAGTATGATATTAATAAACAACCAATATTTTTTTTTTATTTCTCAAAAAAATTAATTGTATTACGATGTTTAATTAATCGTGTCCTTGGTTTAATTAGTGAATTTTACTTATCTTAATAACAGAAAAGATGGATCCGATACCAATATATCTTAAATTACCCGTTCTGAGTCAGGTACTCGCTTTTAGAATATCACTTGACACGCTTTGCGCGTATATAGTTTGCTCCTCATTATCGCTCATTCTTCTATTTCTTTTTATCTCTAATATCTGTAATACTTCCAGATTTTCTTTCTGACAATTTCCTATTCACTACACATCCTATATAGTAAAGCTAATTTGCATAAGTCAAGGTTCGTTCACAAGGCGAGGTACTCAATTCAAATAACTTAATAAAGTAGCCCCGAAGTTTAGTAAAAAGAAACTGCGCGTGGGAGCCTGTTAATGGGATGAGAGAGTATATAAGTAGTCTTAAATTAGAATGAATAAAATGAATTCTTTATGTTCCTAATGTGATTAGAGTTTTTATTAGATTCCACGATTAGAGGTTTGCAAATAAACATCTCCATGTGTTACAAAATTAGAAGGTAATAAAAAAAATTTGATTGCTGTGTCCGTTTTTCAAACATTTTTAAAAGTGTCATCTTGTGATGTTAAGCTATTCATGAATTTCTCTTCTTTAACCTCGGGGACTGTTTGGTAATTTGAATTGCATTCAATACATCCCCTTACTATTGAAATAAAAGTGTGATGAGGAAAATTAAATGAATATAAGAAATGCAGTGAATTGAGATAAAGATAGGAATATAAAAACAAAATAGGACTGAAAGGAAAGAGAATGGATAAGAGTGTAACGACAGGCTGATAGTTGTTGTAGATTGGAAGTGAAACATCGTAATTATTCGTTCATATTGATAGTAGTTCAAAATCACTCCTGAGCAGAGTAAAAGGAGTCAAAGGTGCTATAATCGACAAATGTGGGAATCGGAATGAGTGGATTTAGTAAGCTAAAGCTTATTATTTGGACATAAATCAGGATTAACGGAGTTATTGAGGATTTGAGAGAGCGATCTTGAATCTTCTTTATTAAATAATCAACTTTGCTGTCTATATCTTACATATTTTCAATAGGGTTTTGAATTTATTGATAATTTGATTAAATTTTAAGATTACTGTAGAGTTAAGTAATGAAGAAAATACGTTACTTGTTAATATACTGTTTCTCAATGTTTCAGATTTTAATTCCAATGATTTACATAAAGAGGTACGTTAAAATTTAGATACGTGCAATTCATCGTATAATTCGTTTCAGTTTTGAAAAATTCAGTTCCTCACTATAAAAAAGCATCGAGTGCTATTCGAGTTAAAAGTTACCGAAAGCATTTATTAGCTACCTAAAAGGCTATTGTTTTAGATGGGGTGTTTTGGCGTATTACATCACTTTTCAATTTTTTTTATCTTTGCTTCAATTTTAATTACACTCAGGTTATATATATTCAATTTAATAATTTATCATTTGCTTTAAATTTAACTACATGTAGCTTAAATATATTCAATTTAATAATTTATCGTTTCTTTTAATTTTAATATTGGAAAAGTTTACTATTGTCCATTTCTCGATATTTCATCGTTTACTTTAATTTTTATATTTAATTGAGTAATTTAATAATAATTATAAAAAAGGCACATTGGGTGGCTAAATCTGTTCTTTGCAAAACTTTGCATAGAGATTTTATATATATATTTTTATTATTTACAATGTGTCAAGGTGCCTAAATATACTTCCTCTAAAAATTTCGGTATAGAGAAAGATTTTACTTCCAAAAATTTTCATTCCATTCAGAGCTACTTTAAAAATCTAAATACATGCACGAAATAAATTTAAATGCATTTCTCTATGTTTTGGAAATCTTTTTCTCACTCTACGAAAAAAATATCGTAGCCTATATGGCTGAATGTCCATGCTCGCCAACTCGCAGCCATCGTTCTATCTACCGAGACGTTGGTTCGATCTCTGATTCCATTCAAGACCATCATTTTGTAGAATTGATGTATGATGAATCTATCGAGACTCTAAGCCCTTTTATTGGAGTGTTGTGGAAGTTCAAAGAGGGGATGTCAGCTCAGGTGGCGTGTTCGTCACTTGATAGAAGATCAAAAGAACGAGATGTATCACGAAAAGCTTCAAGTTGCTTCTTAATGCGTTGTTGATAAGCAATCAATCGATAAATAAAAATCGATATCTATTTAGGTTTTAAAAATCCATGAAATGGAAGCATTTTCAACGTTGTTTTCATTGTATCAGGATATCTAAGTGTATTGTTAACACTCGAATCATTTGCAAAATGATTATAATTCTCGGGCCCTTCCACAAATTCAACCTAACTGATTATGCATTGCGTAGTACCAGTATCCATTTAAACAATTTGGAACATATTTTTTTGACTTGTGTTAAATATACATTCTATAGAAATTAACTTTTGAATATACTTAAGATGAATCCCTGGTGTAAAATTAAAAGTAGTGCATAATCAGTAGCTAATACACAAGTATTCAGAACATTCTTAGAGAAGATGAAATACTGAGATATCTCTAGAATTACAAGCACCTTTTATAAGGTATAATAATCCTTGTTGCTCTATAATCCACAAAATCCATACCATCTATCAATTAATATCTAAATATAGTGCTTCTTAAAATTTTTATCTTCATTCCAACGATTTTCATTTCAAGAAGAATTATGTTGAATGTTTAAATACTTGTAATTTATTTTTAAATTCTTCTTTATTTTTGGAAATATGTTCCCACACTTTGAAATATGCATTGGCCTATATTTAAGTTATGCAATTTCTTCACCGGAAGCTTTTTCAACTTTTTTTTCTGTGTATTTCAAAATATTTAAATATACGGCTTCTAAAACTCTCGAACTTTTCGTTCCAATAAGTTCCAAATTCCATTCAACAAAGAACGTCGCTTTAAATTTAAATAAATGTGTGTGTAATTCCTCTCTATATTTTCAACAACCGTTTAAAGGGTAACATTAAACTGACTCAGTCTTAATTAATCGATAAACTTTTGGACCATTATCTAGTTTTATCTCCACAAGCTGAAACAAATATTCTCCTCGTGAAAATGAATGAATTATTAAAGTACTGAATGTTCCGTAAAATTTAAAAACTGGTGCATGAATTAAACGTTGAAACTATAATTCATCGCTTCTTTTGAAACAAGAATTAATTTATAATGAGAAATAGTTCCTATTTGATGGATAATAAAGTTCCATCTATACAAATGAATTGACAAAAGAAGGATTATCAAGATGGTACTCAGCAACCACTTATTCTTTGAACAATTCGTTAATAATCTAGTATAAGAATAGTTTCATTATAAATTGTCTTTCTTTAAGCAATTATTAGATCAGACAGATATTTAAAGGAAACAGTAATTTAAATTTTATGGTTTTGTGTTCAAACTTACATAACAGAAAGACAGAGAAAAATTTGACTTACACCCATTGTTTATTTCTATAAGAATTCATACAATTTTTACAAGACTTAATCCAAGGAACATAAATGAGTCAAAATATTAATTCATTACCTTCAAATTCTCCATTTTGTTTGAATGCAGATTAGCTTTTGTTTTAATAGGCATTAAGACTAAATTATTTCTTTATATGTATCTTAATTAGTAATTGAAAAAAAATGAATGCATTTTCCTGAATATCCCTAAAGACCAAGTATTGCATCAGTAACAAAAATTTATTACAGAATGTAATAACTTAAATATTTAAGACAATATAATGACATAAGTTTTGAAAAAAAATGTCATCCTTAAAATCATATATTTTATATACCAGTTTACCAATAACCTGATTATTTTAGCATCGCTCCGTATTTATATACTTTTATATATGATAATGATTGCCTGAAGAAACAGCGAAACTCATAGTCTTCGTAAGAAGTATTTGCGTTATTTCTGTATGTTAAGAACTTGTAATAATACCGTTAAAATACGAGTTTTTTTAAAGAAAGGTTTTCTTTCAAACTTTGCACTTTGCGTAATATTTAGTGACCATTAGGCGATTTGGCGAGAAACTTGGCGTAAAATGTAATTTTTTAAATAATTAGTTTTAATCAATCAATTTTAGTAATTATAACTAAATTATCGTATTGCCATCCAAAACAATCGTGTTTAGAAAATTTCAGATCATTTGAGCGCTTTAAAATGTAGAGAAAAAAGCTTTCAAAATTTTGACCCAGACAAAGTTATAATGTGAGTAGAAGAAATCCCATTAAAAGGAGCTTGATGTATTGAAATGTTACTGATATTGAACTTGAAAATACCGCATGGATGAACCTAATAACTTTGAGACATGATCAAGTAAGCGAGACGACACCTGATCTATCATCCCTATATCCAAACCCCTATAGAACTTTAAGCCCCGACAAATTGAACTTGCGTCAACCCTTTTACATGACGGGTCATTAATGACACTAGGATAGGAATTCACACATCGAATGAAATAACATCTCCCACGAACTCGTGAACATAATCCATTGGCTATCACAGTAGCCTCGTAAGAAGGTTTGTAAAGATTTTAGAATACTTTAGGTATTCTAATTCATGAATTTACATTTTGCGCCTTTTATTTTATGTTTACTTTTGAAGCATTATTTCATTATACTTCTCTATGTTCGATGCTAACCTGATTTTTTTGCTAACTCTAAATTTCTTTTTAGTAAACGGATTTATTTAAAAAACAACTATCTACTTTAATAATCTATTTTGCTTCATAGGCCTTAAAATATCTCTAAAAAATAAGTATACTTCTTAAAAAGTGGAAAGTAAAGCAATTTTAGCAAACACGCAGTATCAGTATTAATAACAAAAAAAATCATTTAAAAATAGATTAAAGCATGAGTTTAGGACCATAAATAGTATACAAACTTGCAAAATCGACCACACTGATATATATATATATATATATATATATATATATATGCATACATAACACATCGATCAATAACTCCCGAGACTAACGCAGAGATGGTGCTCGTAGTAAACCAGTAACCAGGTCTTTCTAGAGTACGAACCTTTGCTTGAAACGTGTCAAAATTTTAAGTCGATCGGACCAGGAAAAAGGTTTTTTGAAGTGAAGTGAAAAAGGTTTTTTCCAAGTGGGTGCCGCGATTGCTTTCGATGGAACAAAAACAGCAACGAGTCGATGATTCAGAAA
>BMAW01122035.1:0-18665 GCA_019974015.1 Nephila pilipes | reverse complement strand
TTGTTGTACTTCGTTCAGTTATTAGTTTTTAATTCATTTGAAATTATTTTGAAAAATACCCAAATTTGCCAAATCTATTTTTCCTCAGATTTTGTTGAATACTTTAATGTATTTAAAGAATGTATATTTAATCTAGATGTAAAAATAAGACTCATGCCCTACATACTGTGTTGCCATGCTAACAAAGTCAAGCTAATATTGGAATTTCTACTAAACATCGCTCGAGTATATCTGCAGAAAGAATCTCCTTCTAATCCTAATAATCATAAACCTTCTCTACAAAAGCAAGCAAGCATCAAAATGTGATCCCGAAATCACAAGGAAACACGCAATAGAGTGTTAATTAGAAAGAACTCTTGAAGAAAAACAAAGAAAATGCACAGTGTGCAAAACAAATATAAAGAAAACAATGTGGCAAATGTAATGTCAGGTTACATGTGAACTATATGGAAAAATGGCTTAAGTAACAGCTATTTTTGTATGTATAAGGTAACGCATATATATATAAAAAATGGGTTTCTCATTAGTTTTCTTTCAAGCAACCTGTAATAATCCACATTTGAGACTTGTTCAAAAATATCAAATATTTTTAAAATAAAACATGAATGGAATATAATTATACTGTTACGCAACTTTGTGTGAATATATATATATGTTTTATTTAGGCAAAAAAAAAAAAAAAAAAAGTCAATGGGTTAATCAACCAGTATTCGAAATATGCAACATTCTTAAAATTTAACAAAGAGGGTGTCAATAAAATAATTCTCATAGAAAACAAACTAACCAATGAAAGTCTCCAGAAAATTATATTTTTTGGGAAAAAAAAATCTCTTTTCTGAGGAATCTCAATATTTTTCTTATATTCAAATAACATTTTATTCTATCACAATTCAAACGGACACCAAAAGGCAACTAGCTCGAAATTCATTGATAAAGGAACATATCATAACAATATGAATACATGACAAATTCTGCCAATTTTGCAGTACAAATATGAGAAATATTATAAAGGATTATGTATAGGCAGACTTTTATAAACAAATATTCAACTTCACTCAGGTTTCACATTTTTTTTAAAAATACAAAATTCCTTAAAAAATACAGCATTATTCTAATAGCAATACTTGATAAACTAAAGTATGAATAAGAAATAGAAAAAAAAAAAGAGGAATTTTAAATGATTTGTTTGCTAATGTAACTTTTTTACCAAAATTTAAATCTTATACCAAAATGCTATAATGTTACCAAATACACAACAAATATAAAATGCAATCTACATTAAAAAGAATAGTAAAATTGATTGTTACTTACATGGGATCGTTTTACCCCGGAAACATTCCTTTGGGAATCCTCCTCATCTGAATTTTCACTAATGACTGTAATTGAGTCAGGGAAGAGAGCGGACCTACATTTAATATATATAAATTATGAAAAATTTCACCAAAAATAAGTATTAAATATGGGGATAATTTCTAAAACAGTTCTGACTACAAGCCAATCTAAACAAATGGATCAATGACAATAAATAAAACCCCCAAATTTACATTACTACCCTTGAATATATATGTTTTTTTAAGCTATTTTTGCATTACAACAAAAAAATATCCACTGAAATGAGATTTAAAATATAACTAAAAAGTGAATTTATCAAACACATAATAATCAAAATAAAGACACTACATATTGCATTCTTCACAACCAACTGACTGGGTTCAGGAATACGTAACAATAAAGGTTATTGTTCTCTTTGAAAGTAAACAAGAAAGTTACGATTGGTGTGTGGGGGGGGAGACTTTCGTCTTTCTGAGCACATATGTGCATATGCAGAGAAATTATTATACCATCGAATCACCATTTAATTGTATTTTTTACATATTTACTGTACTTTGCATATTACAATAAAGAGCTGCTTGAAAATTATACATATGTCTAACAGGATGAGAAGATCTCTACAAACAAGTAGATTTCACACACAAGTAGCACAATGAACACTCTTCCAATATTTCCTTTCAGCAATGCAGCTATTGTAAATTTGCTGATTGAACAATGCATTTTGTAATACCTTTCAAAATTCACAAGAAGAAAAAGCTAATGGGAGTAACTATGCATGTAAAAGAAATATCTGTAAACAGATTTAGAAAACTAAAAGCAAACATTTTATAATGCAATTACAGAAAAATATAAATAGTATTTCGAATATCTTAACACAGCTTTGTTTTCAGAAGAGAGAGAATCCGTAAATCAAACAGAGTAGACATTAATTAAAGAGATGTACCATTTGTGCAATGTTGAAAATTAAAAGGTACAACTACTGAGTAGTTTTAGATTGATACTCTAAAATCTTTACTGTCCTGAAAAACAGAACACATGCATTCAGAAGTCAGGTGAAAAGACTTTGTAAAGTTCAAAGAGAAGGCAGGGAGATGAAAAACACAAAAACACCCTAAATTGCCTTTCATTCCAAGAAAAAAAACTGAGGAGATTCTATTGGGGCTGAAAACTGGAAAATTGCAAAACACAAACCTTTTTTACTTAATAATTCGTGGAGAATAGCGATAGGTTGCAATACTTTTTAATTAGTTTTAGGCTACTGAGATATTTTTAATAAATAATTACAGTAACAAATAACTTTCAAAATTTTATTGCATATTAAACAAAAGCAAATAATCAGATGGTAAATATGGGAAACAAAATTTAAAATTTATACAGCAACATGAGAAAAATACAAATTCAATAAAACGCATTCTAAAAAAATTATCCTATAATAATACTTTCACTGGATTTCAAAGTACAGAAATTATCAACATTATAATACAATAATCTTAGCAAGTTAAATAAGAAAATATCATCAAAACAGGTTTTTTTTTAAAAAAAATACTTGCTATCTTTAAAGTTCCTGTTTTTTAATGAATCTATTTACACATTAGCGTATGAATAAAAACAACTTACTCTTGATATTCAGATGGACCCAGCAATTTTTTTCTAATATCTTCTGCCCTCCTTTCTGTTTCTTCAACAGGAAATGTCTCAGCCTGAATATACATGCACGATTAACAGACAATTAAAATATAATTTTAGACAGCACATATTTCTAGTTTTAAAAACAGCAATAAAAAAATGAGTATACTGAAGTAGAGAGAAACAAAAAATACATTCACAAATTATATGTACATCAAAACACTGATAAACCTCGCTTTAGCGAAATATGATTTACAAGTCCCACTCTCATGTTGCCAATTTAGTGAAAGGAAAATGAAACTTGCTGGCAAACACAAATTAGTTCATGTATGAAAAACTAAGACGAAAAATTGATAGAAATTTTTTTTTTCATGCTGTTTTCCATTAATTTCAGCTGAAATCCACTTGCGTAGGTGAAGAGGTAGAAGGATGGTGTGAAAGGAACCATGGAGGTGCAGTAAAGGGCTGTGCAGCGAGAGGAGGTTACGAGAAATTTGGTCAAGCACCTCACACAAGTGGCTTTGTTTACTTATTACTGAAACACGGCACACACACATGCAGAAGGACACCCTGCTTCCTTCGTGAACATTCAATTTAACTTCAAGAAATTTATTCTTATAGAAAAATCCCGATTACAAGAAAATTATTCCTTTCGTTATGAAAAGAAAATTGTCACACTTTGACTCATTCATCCTGGATACAATGGCAAAGTTTAACAAAGAACTGCAGAAATTTAACAAACAAGTTTGCAATTTATCAAAGTAGGGTCCAAGCAAACATCATTGGAAGCAATAGTTTTCAAATGGTGTCTTCTGACTTGATTGCAAGTACATTGAATCTTGCATCAATGTTTTATGTAAAAAAAATGAAACAATAAAATAGACAGCAATCGTTCCTCATATAATTAAAGACTGAAAGTATATTTAAATTCTCACCAATCATTATTACGGGGAAATGAAACATATTCCACGTGAAAATTTACTAGAAATTTATCAATTTACTTCACACGGCTCTGAAACTAATACAACAGTTCAAAAGAATTTTTAAAAATTGCTCATGACTTTTGGACAAGTTAATAATCGAGACGGAATATTTCATTGAAAGTCGTGATACGGAAAAAGTTCAGATTAATTGAATGAGAAAGAAAAAAACCATTTAATTTTTTTCACTTCTGTACACTAACAAATATATCAAAACAGACTATGATGACAAACTTTGATCTTTTATAATATGGAATGGGCAATCGCATCATTATTCCTGAATATGTTAGTCGGGTCCATTTCAATGCATATTAATTATAGTGGCACTTAATATTTCGTATTTCAAATCAAAATTATATGGGTGTTTTTTTCCCCATATGAAGAGCAATTTAAATATGTTATTTAATTTTATAAATGTGTAAGTTTTTCCCAATACATTATAAATTGACTGGTACTGTTTTTTTGCTTAAACAATTTGAAAAGATTATAATAGTGGCATTATTGAATATAATGCAGCATTAAACAACAAAAAACATCCAGAAATTTTAACTGGTGAATATTATCTTTAAGATGGCTAAGTATCACTTGACAAGTACTTACACAATGAAAATCAAAATTTTCATTCTAAATATTTTTTTTGAAGGATATTAGTTCGGTATGAATATTTTTTAATTTCCTTGATGTAATAATAAACAATAATTAGAAGTAACAAGGAAACAAATTACTGAGATCATGTCTCAACTACTCAAATATATTTTATCTGTATACAAATACATAGTAACATCCAATTTTCGATCTTCCAATCAGAATTCCTATAAATGCACAAAAGAACATCAGCTGTTCAACAGATGATCAAAAACCTTTCCATACGTTTCCCTTTACTTTCCTCTCGGGAGACCGGTTCGGTCCTCCCCCTCACTTCCACTCTGAAACTTCTTTCCCTTTCTCGAAAAGGGATGGGTCTACCCCCTGCGTATCAGGTCATCCCTCTCTTTCTCTCCGGTTCTTCTTTTTGTTCCCTCCATCTGACGTCACTCCTACCTCGTAGCGTTCACTGCGTGTTTCGTTCCTTCCCTTCCCCCCCCCCTATCTAGTTTCTCTCCCATTCCAACCCACCTTAATGCTCTTTTTTCCTCCTGCTCCATGTCATGTTATTATATGCAGAGGAAAAGCGGTTGATTAACCGCTGGGACTCTAACCCACGTAGCATACTCGATATTTGTAAAGATTCAAAAGTAAAGGGAAAGAAGAAAATTCCAAAAATGAAATAATAATAGCTCACAAATTCTAAAAATAACAGTACAGTGTAGCTTATTCCCAAATGAAAACAATATTCAAAGATATTGTGCAAATAATAGGACATTTGAACATATAACGAGTTTTAATCCTAATATGGTGCAATCTATTACTCAAATGTAAGTTTCTCATACTTCCACTTTCTGTTACAACTTTAATGCGGATTATTTAAATTTTTATAAGCATCATACTTTGAATTTTAATACAGAGTCCCTTTACTATACATTTTATTCTGCGTAAAGGTAATGATGGTAAGAAGTTTACGAGAATATAACTCATGAAAAGAGTTTCATGAAAATTTACATACTTATTTCGTCTTTACACTATCGCATCTGAACTAATCAGGGTTAAAATATGTAACATGAATGAAATGTATGGGATGATGCGAGTAAAGATTTTCTACAGACAAAAAAAAAACATTAACCACAAAATATCTCCAGGAAATTATATTTCAGGTAAATAATTTCTTTTCTCAGAAAGCTCGTAATATACTTCTCACATTCTAATAAAAAAAATTTCAATCAGAATTAAAATAGCCAATTACAAGCAATTCATTAATAAGCTCAAAATTCATTAATAAAAAAAACGTAAGATAACAATATCAATGCATAGTAGTTCTGCCAATTTTGCAGCACAAATCTAAAAAAGCACATTTATAGTCTATAAAAAGGCAGACTTTTCGAACCGAATAGTCAATTGCTCTCCAATTTCTTATTTCGTAAAAATAGTAGAATTCTGATTGAAAACCAAGGGGGTCACTTCACGCAAATCGGTCAAAAAATCGATTTTTCAATTTTTATTGAAAAAGAAACTACAAATCTTTCTGCGTCAAATGCAATTTAAATTTTTGTTCTAGCTAAACTAGAAGTATTTTAAATATTTTTTTAAAAAGTTGTTTACATGTGTCAAGACCCAAAACAGCTGATAGCCCCGCCCCCTTTCAAACCAAAACATATTATACATGCTTCTTTCCAGCCTTATCAAATTATTTTAAATTCATGAAAACAATTTTCATCGATCAGCAACTTGTTGAGGAAAGAATTGAAGTGAATAGTAATAGGAGTTTGTTTACATTTTAACGTTTGTTATCGAATGCAACGTGCTATATTAGACTCGCCTAATGTAGACTATCTGTTCTTTTCGAAAACTTTTTTCATTTATATTTTTCATTATGTCTCGGTTTAATGCTCAAACATTTAAGAAATAGAAGTTAGAGATGTTTTTTTATTAAATAAAAGTTCTTTTTAAGTTATATAAACTTTATAAAAAGAAATGTTTATAAATATGGTAAGTATTCTGGTATGGTAAGTATCAACGTTATGTAAGTATGCTGGTGAGTATAAAGTTTTTTTTAAATTCCTCTGATAAATTGAAGGAAATAATTGACATTTCTCTGTTTTCTTATTGCTTAAAATTATGTGTGTTGTGAATAAAATGCAAGAAACATGGTATCCATTTTAATTTTGGTCGTCAAAACCAAGGTTTGGCTACAGAACTATTTATATGTTGTGACAGTTGTGATTTCAAACAACCAGTTCTTAACACTAGAATCACTCAGAGTTAAACTAATAAAGGATATACTAATGTGCATGAAGTTAATACAAGACTTTCATATGCTATGAGATCAATTGGCAAAGAGTATGCTGCTGCGAAAGGGTTTTGCGGAGTGATGAATTTACCTCCCATTACTAAGTGCTTTTATGAGTTATCCCACACATTAAATGATGCGATAGAGGAAGTTTCAAAAGCTTCTATGGCAATAGCTGCTAAAAATATTTAATAATGATGGAAGTCCAAATGTACCTGTGGCTATTGATGGCACCTGGCAAAAGGGGGGCTTGTTTCACCTAATGGTGTGGTGACAACAGTTAGTGTCGAAACTGGAAAGGTTATTGATGCCGAAGTATTTTCCAGATATTCGTGCAATTTGAGGAATGGAAATGCACACAGAGAGAAGTATTTTGCAAATTTCTTTGGAAATAGTGGAGAACTGGAAGTTGAAGGGACACTCTGGATCTTTAATCACCCAGAGTCATTGCACACGCTGCGATATACTCAGTATTTGGGTCTTTGCCTCATTAGTGACGACAAATGGTGGGCATATAATAGGGCCATAATTAAATTAAAACTATATAAACACAAACATAACTTACCTGATGTTACTATGAATTGTATTAAACAATAGTTAGAGATTTTTCAAGTCCTGAACTACTCTCTAGATGTCTACATGGCAAAATTCAAAATTTAAATAACATCATCTTTTACATAATCCCAATAAATGTATATGTGGAATTAGGAACTTTAAAAACTGGAAAGTATGAAACAATATCTCTATTTAATCAAGGATTCATTACAAAATTAAAAGTTTTAAATTTATTAAGTGTTCAACCTGGATTTTATACATGTCGAGCATTTCAAGAAGCCGATCATGTTCACATAAAGAAAGTAAAAAAGGCAGTTTTACAAAAAACCAATAAAGCTAGAATTAAAAACAGACTATTAAAATGTAGACAAGAAGATGATCTAGCAGATGACCCAAGCAATTCAAGCTTTGGTACTGGTATCTATTAGTGAATGGTAAGTTTGTACTTTAAATTGCATTTTCTCAAAAGTGTAAATTTCAACACAAAAGGAACATTTTTAAAAAACCTACTCATCATATAGCTTTGAAACTTGGTGCATGTATTACTAGTACATAGAGGCATATTTTAATGAGAGCTTTTGTCAAAAAAAGGTTTCAAAAAAATTTTAGAGGTTGAAATGTACACAAATTTTCTTTGTTTTTTAAATTTTCACGTGTTAATCCACATAATAATTTTTTAAAAAAAAACTAATTGAAATTTCAAAAAAAGCTCTCATTAAAATAATAAGAACTATTCAATAAATGAACACAAAAAAATTGGTAACTCTACATCCAGTCAATTTTTTAAAAATGTTCCTTAAAATTGATCATTTTTAACATTATTGAGATAGGGAAAAGGCTGCGTGAAGTGACCCCAACAGCAGAGTATAACTAACAAACGAAAAAATTGAATTTATAAAATTCTTTGCTCATGCAATTTTTTAACCAAAACTTTAAACTTATTCTAAAAAATACAACAATTTTAAAACATATACCAACCCTTCTGAAGGGTTCGTCTGTGGATACTGTTCTTTTCACCAGTATTCCGATTTTGTGCAGTTTTTTAACCAAAAATTTAAACTTATACTAAAATGCCACAATTTTACCACGTATATGAAAAGCAATATGAATTAAAATAGTAGTAAAATTGATTTTTACTTACAAAGATTTGGTTTTTTTTCGTAACCTTCCAATAGGGCGAATTGTTACCTTTATTTTGATTTTCATTCATGACTATAAAGGTGTCATCAAAGAAAGCAGTTCTAGAATTCAAAATAAATTAGGAAATTTTTCACCCAATCTAAATACATAGATAATTTCTAAATAATTGTAGCAAAAAGTGAATCCAAACAATTTCATCAATAAATAAATTATTACAAAATTGGCTACTATTACGACACCTTAATATACAAGATGCTTCAGCAATGTTTTTGTCAAAAAAACATACTATTATTTAAGGATTAAATATAATTAGGAAGAGAATTTTTCAAATGTGTAATACTCAAAACAAACTACAGTTTGTTTTTATCATGACTGACTGAATGCATTGAGAGATATATAGCAACAAAGGTTCTTAACTTCTTTTAAAACAGCCGAGACAAGTTTCTACAGATTAGAAAATATAATTCTGAAGCCTTCTTTCTGTACAGAACACTGCATATACAGGATAAAGTCCTGCATTATATTACAATTTAACCTCCATCTTAGAACAAATCGCTGTAAAAAATATAGATTAGTCATAGCCAGATACATCCTCATATCCATCCTGGATTTCAAAAGGTTTATCCTAGGCCAGAAAAAAGGGACAGTTTCAGTTTAGTTTTTACTAATGTTTCACTAGAAGCAACACGATGGCTATTGGGGACGGACCTCATAATTTTGAACCTTGGTTGAGTGATAAAGACAACACCCAAGCTGGCACCCCCTCTCCTAACTTCCACACAACGCCAACAGGGGGACTTTGGGCCCCAACAGATTTAACGTGCAGAAAAAAAGAGACACAATATGCAATTGAATACAATTTTACAATATGGGAACCGCATTTGCTTACATACTGACCATTTGTAACAACGATAGGCCCCATGTCCACTCTATAACATCTATATATTATATCCCAAAATTCCAATTAAAGCATATTTGTTGACACCAATCACTGATGAGTGTTTCTAGCGCAATCAACAAAATAATTTTTTTTTCCATTATTTCTGCTCATTTATTCAAAAAAAAAGTTATTGCACAAATATAAGAATAGGGGAATGATAACAATAAGGAATACTTGATTAGAGACACAAGAAATGATGGTGAACCTAAATATAACTGGCTTGAATCCTCGGATAACTATTCTTATTCCTAGATTGAACATTTCAAGACATTCAAAAAATTAATTGAAGTAAATATGGATAGTACAATGCCAACTCCTCCAAGATTCTCATTTGAAATACAGCTTGTACATATTTCACATGTGAACAATAATTTTGAAAGATGTTACAAAATTAAACTAAAAAATACACAATTTAACTCTGTAATTAAAAAATACACAAAATAACAAACTCACTCTGAGGTATTTAACAAATGTTCCAGTGATGATTCTAAATCTGTATAAGCCATTGTTTTTTTCAATTTTTTCTCATGTGTTATCGTCTCATCCTAAAGGCACATAATTATTGACTTAGGAAACAAACAGAATAATAAATAGTACACATTTTTAAATTCGGAAGCAGTAATAAAATCAAATTGAATGAGCAAAGACAAATAAAAGCAGAAATAAGAAATTATTTGTGCAACAAACACACCGATAAAACTCCAATATGTTGCATTCCAAAATATCATTTAAAAGTCTCAATCTCATGTTATATTATTTAACTGGCATTTTTCTAGCTTAAATGCATAAATGCTATGATTGTTCAGAAAAATATAGATGAAAAATTTCCTTTAGTTTGAATGCATTAATGGATATAAATTGTAAATCAATAAAAATTCTTTAACAATACAAAGAATACTTTCATAAGGGATATTACAATACATAAGAAATAAGGAAGTTATGGTACATTTTTAAGTTATTTTACTAAAGGAGTGGAGAATAGTTAATGGACCTTTAAAGTAGATAACATTAAAATTGATGCTTATCCACTTACAATCATAACAGTATTCTTTCTACTAAAAAAATACACAGTCTGATTCATAAAAACAAAAATTACATATAAATTAATGAAAGCCAATTTTGCTAATCCAAGATAGCATTGATAGTAAAATAAAGACTCAAACAAGCAGCTTTAATTGAACTTCCAAATAGACCACACACAAACATGAAAGCTCAGCCACATGGCGAAAATGTAAAAAAGCAGTTGTAAAATTAGAAAACACTGATTTACAACTTTGAAAGTCTATTCATTTTCTCTAAATTAAATCGATAATTATATTTCTCAAAATTTTTTTAATTTAATTACTAATTACATTTAGATACTGAATTAATTCTAATAAGTAAAATCATGATTTGTAAGGATTTCCATTTTAAGAATAGTTTCATGACACACAAATTCTAGAAATAACAGTACAGTGTAACATATTCTCAGATGAAAAGAATATTGTAACATATTTTGTATATATGTTGAGAACATTTAAAACATTTAAAAAAAATTGAGTTTTAATTATAATATGGAGCAATCCACTACTCAAATGAAAGTATCACATACTTCCATTTTCTGTTACAATTTTAATGCAGATTATTTAAGTATTTATTAACATTGCACTTAAAATTTTAATATAAAGCCCTTATCCTTTAGTATAGAAATTAATTTGTCTTGATAATATTGTTTCTTAACTAAGTAAAGTTAAAAATATGTAACTTTCATGAAATGTAAGAAATGATTGCAAGTATATATATTCTTCAGGCAAAAAAAAAAAAAAAAAAAAGCATTCACCACAAAAAAACAACTCCAGAAAATTGTATTTTAGTTAAATAATTTCTTTTCTCAGGAATCTAGTAATATATTTCTTATATATAGACAATATTTTTTTTTCTACCAGAATGTAAACAGCCACTTACATGTAATTCACTCTGCAGTATTCCCCTCCCCTCCGAGCAATGGTTCAAAAGCCTCCGCTACACAGCGTAGCCAGTACCACCAGCGAGGAGAGAGAAAAGAGTTTTGTGACAGTAGTTGAAGGTTTTCGTATCATGAAAGCAGTGAAGTATGCCTCCTAGGGAGTTCTACAAACCTATTATAATCTTTAAATTAAGTTTTGTTAAGTTTTAAAAGTCGTACCTCATGTCACTGTATCTTCAAACCATAACCAAACTTTACACTGATGCAGCCTGCCAGGATATAGTGAATTTTGAGTTTGTTTGGAATTGAGGAAATTTTGTGACAGCAGTTGTAGTTTTTCGTAGCATGGGAGCAGTTAAGAAGGCCTCCTTCGGAGTGCTACAAACCCATTTTAATCTTTAAATAAAGTTTTGTTAGGTTTTAAAAGTCGTAACCCATTTCACTATATCTTCAAACCACAACCAAACATTACACAAACCAAAACATTAACAAAAGTATCAATGCATACAAGTTCTGCCAATTTGTCAGTACAAATCTAAGAAACACCATTATAGACTATGTATAGGCAGACTTTTCAAACTGAATAATGAATTGCTCTCAGATGAAAAGAATGTTGAAACAGAGAAAAGAATTATGAAAAAATTATATTTTCTTGAATATAATTTTTTCATAAATAGTAATCTCATTTTTTCATAAATAGTAATCTGACTTAACAACAGTAGTATAAGTAACTAATGAAAAAACTGAATTTATGAAATTATTTGCAGGAGAAAAATTTTTACCAAAATGCCTTAACGTTACCAAATACATTAAATATATATATAAAAGAACCTACATTTAAAATAGTAGTAAAATGGATTTTTACTTACAAGGAATTGTTTTTTCTCTGAAACCTTCCAATAGGGCTGCTTTTTACTTTTATTCAGATTTTCATTCATGACTGCAATTGTGTCATCAAAGAAAGGAGTTCTAGATTTCAAATGAAAAATGAAATTTTTCACCCAATATAAATAAATAATTTCTAAACAATTCTAGCAAAAAGTGAATCCAAATAATTTGATCAATGACTAAAATTATTACAAAAAAAAATTCTATTATGACACCTTAATATATAGGTTGATTCAACCATGTTTTTATAACAATAAAACATTAGATTTTAAATATCACTGGAAAGTGCATTTGTAAGAATCGTAATACTCAAAACAAAGAGACTACAGGTTGTGTTTATCATGACTGACTGCACTGAGGGATATGTAGCAACAAAGTCTAATAACCTTTTTTAAAGCAGCTCAGACAAGTTCCTACAGGTTAGAAAATAAAATTTTGAAGTCTTCTTTCTGTACGCATATATGCATATACATGATAAAGTCCTATATTCAATTAAAATTTAATTTCCATATTAGAACAAATCGCTATATAACTGTATTATAAATAAATTTAAAGAGAGAAATGAAGCGAACTTAGCTTTTAATAACTATGAAGTGAGGTTACATTGCAAATTAATTAGAATAAGAGTCAACATCAAAATGTTGCTAATCTATGAAACAAAATCAAATGTTGCCAAAGAACAAAGAATAATACCACATTCTCACACACACCCTTTAAATTTCATTTACTATCATTTAAGTGTCTAACATAGTCCTTTAAATAAGCAGGAGGTTGCCTTGGATGGACTGGATGATCTGACAGTGTCCACATTTTTTCAGTCACCTCTTCTGAAGTATTTCCAAGTCTGAGTTTATAGGCTGCACATCTGCATCCACTAGAATGTTTTCTTCTATATTCCCCTTGTTGTCAGTGAGTTTGATAGTTTTACCTTTTGGAGCTAAATGTCTAATAAAAACAGTTGTTTCCCTTCCATCAATAAGCTTTATATGAAAATTGTCAGGGTTGGTTTCAATCAGTTCCACTTCTTGGACTAGTGGCTCATACTTGTTTGAACACACATGGTTTTTCATGAGAACAGAACCAGGCTGTGTAAACCAAGAGGGGATAGAGCAGCTATTATGGGATCTCAGAGGGTAAGAAAACATTTGCTCATGGGGAGTTGCATTTGTAACAGTAGATGGCAAGGAACAAATTGAATGAAGAGTTGGTTGTACAACTCCCTCCCATTGTTAAGTCTACATATTACTAGATCTCAAAGCAAGTTGTATACTTTTCTAGATTATTCCATTGTAACGTTCCACCTGCCCATTGCCAGCTGGATTATAGGGAGTTGTGTGACTCGTTATTCTATGGGATGTTAAAAACTTTTCAATTCCTGAGACATGAAGGTAGAACTTCGATCAGAGTGGATGAATATGGGATACCAAAAATCAAAAAAATGCTCTTTAAATGCAATATCATGGTCATAGCAGAAATGTCACTGCAAAGTATGGCAAATGGAAATCTTTGAGAATTCATCCATAATGGCCAAGAACTATCGATTTCTTGAGACACTGGGGAGAGGTCCCTTAAAATCAAGATTCACTTTTCAAATTGGGAAGTAGCTTTCACCAAGTGTTCCTACATTTTTTACAAATCTGGGTTTTAACTCATAGCACACCAGACAAGAATTTGTGACTTTTTGTACATCATCTAAAGAAAAAGGAAGATTCTTACAAAAAAGCTAGTGGTACATTAGTGTTAGCCCAGAACAACAGAGAGAGTTATATAGGTTGTTTAAGTCGATTCTAGAAGTTAGAGAACCTATTATATGGGATGATGTGTCAGCTATTACATTTTGTTCCCTGGCTGGTAAATAAATACTTTAAACTGGCTAGCTCAAGTTTCCAACAGATTAATTTTTCATTTTTAATTTTGCTGCTGTGTCACTGATAAAAAACAGATGAGACTGAATGTTGATCTATGAACACTTCAAAATGCTTTCCCATTAAGAGAAGAATGTCTCAATTCATATGTACTTAATGTTCTTAAGAAAAAGGTCACAGGATGGCTGGTTTGGCTCACCAATAGCAAAATCTGATGAATCAGTCTCGACTCTAAAAGGTATATGTCATCAACAATTGTTGCCGAGGCAGCATTGGCCACACTATCCTTCAGCAAATTAAGGGCTGCAACTGCTTCACTAAAGGGAGGAAACTATTTTTCTTCTAAAAAGGGACGTACCTTTCCCAAAAAACTCGGGACCCACCTACAGTAAGGGGCAAACATGCCTAAAACACACTGTAATGCAGAAGAATCGTTAGGATTGGGCATATTCATCACAGGCTTTAGTCCATTCTGGATCTGGTTTAATTGTATCATCACTGACAATATAACCCAGTAATCAGACAGAATTTGAGGAATAGGCACATTTTTCATCATTTAAGGTCAAATTACGAGGCATGTTTTTTAAGTAAGAACCGTTTTGAAATTAAAAAAAGACGTGCAAAGATATCGCAATAATTTTATTTTTACATGAAAGCATGTACCTTAATCTACTTTTCTACATAATTTCCGTGAATATTGAGGCACTTGTCATAACGTGGCACCAGTTTTTGAATACCCTCCTCATAAAATTCTGCCGCCTGACTTGTTAACCACTGTATCACAAATGTTTTGACTTCGTTATCGTCTTGAAGACTGACCATAGGTGTTTCTTCAAAAGTGCAGGGAACAAATGTGTCGCTTTGGGCCAGAATCAGAGGCATTGGAGGATGATCTGAGTTTCCCATTTATGATGAGATCTTTAGTCGATGCCCATGTGGATGCGACATTGTCATGCAACAAAAACGATTATCCCTTACTCACTTGCGTCTTTGTTCTGGATTACTATAGGTGTTCAATGTCTCACAATAAGGCCGGCTGCATTGTGTCTCATTCTGAGGCAGAAACTCCAGCAATACTCTTTTCTATCCCAAAAAACTTATACATGATTTTCGGGGCAGAATTGTTTGTAAACTTCCTCTTTTGGGTGATGATGAATATGCGCCATTCCATGGATTGTTGTTCGTTCTGGTGTGGCTGACCACCCATGTTTTCACCAGTAACAATTTGGTCTAAAAATCTTCACCTTCATGCATTTACCACTCAAAGGAAAGTCAATGCACTGCTAAGCGTTGGGTTTGGAAATCGTCAACATTTTGAAACGTGAACACAATTTCCAGTAATTCAAGTTCTCAGTCTGTCACGTACAAAACACTAAGAACATTAGGGAAAGCAGTCGGACAATGATGAAAAAAGCGTCTGTTTTCTCTCACCTTTAGATCCACTTTCTGCACCAAATCTTCTTAGCATTGAAGGGCGTTCCACTCCGTTCTTCATCCTGCACATTTATGCGGCCATCTTTAAAATGCTCTCACCCTTTCCTTACCATTCCATCACTCATAATGTTTTGTCTAAGTAAGCTTCACGAATAATGAATATTGTTGTCTATCGCTGATAATCATAGAATTACGTTTTCGATATGACGTCATCTCAGCATCTGGCAATGGAATGGATTGCATTGACGGTGTTTTTCTATCACGTCATATGAAGTTGTTTTTTTCATTGGATGCGATTTGTAACTTTCAAGTTGGGTATCGAATGCAAATTCCGAAGATATATAAAGGGATCTGATTAGGTGTGATGAGACTTTGGCTAATAATGTGTTGTAAATAAAATAGTGATTTTAAATAATTAAAATTGAGCTTCTTTTCTGTTGATGTGGCATTAATATTATTCAGATTATCAAGGTACTTTTAGGAAGGCCAATTGGATTTATGGGCCCAGGCAAGATTCCATGCCTGCATTTAAATTATTTTTAAAATAATAAACATTAACAGGAAATGCAGGAATCAATCTCCATAAAATGGTTTTGCTGGTATTATCAAATTGATGCTTTGAATGCATCAAATTATGCTACCTGGAAGAGGGCGTCAAGGTTCTATTAATGGAAAGGATCTATGGCAGTTTGTTGTTCAAGACAAGACTAGCGATGTCGATGCCTCCGAGGAAGAAGTCAAAGAAAGATCCAGAATGTGCAGCAAAAAGATATCTTACTCCCTCATCTACCTAAATGTACAGAGAGGAGTTTAGCCACTCTGCAGCGGCATGGAAATCGAAGATGCTGGGAGAAGATCAAGACACATTTATGACCTTTAAGAGCCAGAATTGTGGAGCTTAGCGAGATCGTTTTTCAGTTACCGGTTTCGAATCCGGAGAAAGGAATCAACTAACAGTGCTGAATTGAGGACTATCACTACAGCAGTTGTCCGTACGATTGACCTGTCGCAGATAGTTCGCCATTCAATTGATTAAGGCGACTACGCGAGACAATGCCGTGATTGTCAGTTCAATTCCGTTTTGAAGAAGACTCTAAGTTTTACCTTTGAAAATGTTTTGAATGAATTGTTGTCAGAGGAAGCCGGCTAAAACTGTTTTTGTAAACAAGATATGTAGTGAAATTTTTGAACAAGCTATGGAAGGTATTAGGTGTAGGATAATGTTTAATAAAAGTAAAAGATAAGTAAAAGATCAGCAAAGAATTTCAATAGTCAACAGAGAAAATCCAATAATAAACCAAATGAAAGTGTTACTAGTGTAATTGTGAAAAAATGGGCCATTTTGCTAGAAACTGTAGAAGTTAAGATTGAAGTCAGGCTAGAGAGACTAACTCAATGTTTGTTTTGCGCAAAGCAGTTTGAGGAACAAATACTACAAGTATCTGCATGGAGTGTTTGATGCACTGCAGATTCCCACTTCTGTAACAATAGTGATCTGTTTAAACATTTCAACGACTTCTGGGTGAAAATAGAAGCTGCAGATGCAAGAGACAGACCTGTAGAAGAGTTCTCGTCAGGAATATAACTTTTGAATTGAACTCAAGAGGACTCAAGCGGTTACTCTAACCGATGTTTTGTATTCACCCAGGCCGACATGTTGATGGCCGGGGCCACATTGGCGAGTGGATCTATTTCGTAGGAAGAATAGGAATGATGTTTTCAAGAGGTAGTGAAAGCTGTTTTGTTATGAACGAAATAATGGTCTTTATTATGTGTTAACTGATTATCGAAATGCGGTAAAAGCAGTAATTATAACAGAAAGATTATCGAAAATGGGTAAAGGCGTAATTATAGCGGAAGAGATAAATCTCTTGGAGAACAGTCTTAATTATGAAGCGTTATTGTCCATATATGAATTACTATTTTGAAGACTGTAAAAAATGTTAAGATTCCGCATTGAAGATCAATTAAACTCAGAAGGCCATGTTTAATTGGAAAAGCTAAAAGGTTTCATTTAAACCAATAGGAAAAAGATTAGATCGCGAAACCTTTGGAACTTTTACATCTGGATGTGGCGGGTCGATCCAACACATCAGAGAGTGTCGATATTTTTTTAACTATCATAGGTTTTCTAGAAAAGATTTGTACTATACTTACTGGGGAAAATGGGAGGTTTTCAAGTAGTTTTATAAGAATTTAAAATAGAGGCAGAAGATTTACCGTAACAAAATTGGTAATGATTGTTGATACGGATGGAATTCTGTCTAGGAGAGTTTTAGAGATTCTTAGAAGATAAAATTATCAAACATGAAAGAGCGAATGTATATCCCCAGTAACAAGAATGGGTTTACACGTTTTAATCTAACCAATGGATGTCACGACTGATTATGCTTAGGGATCGAAATGTGAAGGAAAAGAATTGGGGTGAAGACTGACTATGTACTTACTACGTTTGGAATGAGTAGCATTAGCATTCGAAAACCCCGTTTGAATTGTGGTGGAAAGGGTTCCAACCTATCGACATTAAAACTTGGATCAACAGTTATTTATGCAGGTTAAGCAACAGCGTGAAGCTAGAATATGTGTCTAGAAAAGGAATATTATTAGGGTATGCTCTTAGAACAGAGGATATCAGCGTTTTCATTCCTGAAAAGAATAAAGTTAAGAAACCATAAATGTAAAATATATGAGAATAATTTAAATGGTAGGGAAGATAATGTAAATAGAATTTCAATTATATTAAATGGTTATGATGATGAGAACCTTGAATCGGATGCAGAATAGAAAAACGGTTAAAAGAATAGCCAGTAAGAGTTAGATGTAGCGAGGAGCGAGAAATTTCTGATCAGAAATGAACCAGGGATCAAATTCCTCCAAGTCCAAATAAAATTGGTTTTGAGTGAAGAGCACTGAGTATGGTAAAATTCAGATACTATTTATATTGGAGTGCGAGCATGCGTTTAAGATCTAGGAGACGATGCATAGAGACTTGCACGCAGAATAAAATCCCTTATGACCCAGAATTTTTTTAATTTGAGTGGTAAAAATTCATTGTTCTGGAATAATAAAACAGAAG
>BMAW01122032.1:77450-114457 GCA_019974015.1 Nephila pilipes | reverse complement strand
CACACACACACACACACACACACATATATATATCAATAATATTTATAACTTTGTTTTATTCTTGCTCAGTCTGCTTCCTTCCATTTAGAATCTTATTTATTTTCTGTTTTCCGTAAATGTATAAGGCCGTAGATATACAAAACGTAGGTTAAATCCTAAGAAATATTTTATCGATATTTTTTAGTAATAATATTCTATGTCGGAATCTGACTTGATTTATAATTAAATTTATTACTCTCATGATTTTCACACCTCGATGTTTAGTCAGTATAGATCCATATGTTAATGTTTTAACATTTTTCAAAATAGGAAATGCTATTTTTATTGGTTATTGGAAAATCGATAAATTTCAACATCCGATTGATTTCCTTCTTCTTTTTAATTACGTTGATTATATTATAGATCTATGTTTAAAATGAGATTTAAAAAAAATTATTTTTTTGAACATTTCCAAATTTTTAATAGAAATAGTAATGCTTTTTAAGTAAAAAAAATTCTTTTCGGTTTCGAAGAGCCCTCATTAATATTGAAAATTCTGTTGCAAAGTTCTTCTGCACTCAATAGCTTAAAACATGTTTAGATCATTTGTTGTTTATATTTTATCGAAGTTCAAACTATTTTACTCGACAAAGTTTAGTTTTCAACATTTCATAATGAGAAAACTACCACAGAGCAGACAGTTTAGTGATGGTATCTATCACCTAATTTAAGTCACGAAACCTTTTATCGACAAAAGTCGTTAGTGTTCCATGTTCCAGTGTGCCGCAGTAGCTTAATGGTAATGGTTGCGGATCTGCTGCTGGCTTTGTTTTCTTCCACCCGGGGGTTAGATCTGGTATCACTAAAGACTCACCGTATGGCGTGGCTGATGCACATTACATCTAGTTGAGTTCCATGTCTTCTTGCTTGTGTGGTGTGGAATTTTTTACTGGAAGGTCCCAGTTCAGGTGTCGTCCTCGTCACTTGAACGAAGCTCAAAATGACGAGGTTCATGTTTCAGAAAATATGTAACTTCATTAATCGATGAATAAATGGCGCATGTAGGAAATAAATGACATGAATTAATTGCGTTTCCCCCTTTAAACAACACTTTTGGGACTTTAAATTAAATTTGTTTGAATTGAAAAACCCAACCAATGAATGAAACGTGATTGAAACAAATTATATAAGTGTTGGTTAAGTGTAATGAATAGATTTGCATATATAAGCAGCGGTTGATCGATGGATTTGATTTTAACGTTGGACGAGGAAGCAACACATAGGACTGGTGATGAACCTCATCGTTTCCAATCTTTGTAAAGTGACGAGGACGACCCCTGAACTGGCACATCCCCTTCCAAACTTCCACAATCCGCCACGGGAGGACTTGGAACCTCCATAGATTAACATGCATCAGTCCAGGTTGAGACTTAAGTGGCATCAGATTTCGACTCCTTGCTTCGACGGAAATAACGCCGACCATAAAATCACGGCTATGAGTGTGACCAGAATGCGTACTCAAGCACTCTTTTGAATTAATTTATTTGTCCACTTTCTCTTCTTGAATTATGTAGTAAAATAATAGTAATTATTACAAATTTTATTTTTTTATCTTGAATGGTTTGAATTTTCAGAATACTCTTCGTAAGATTGTAATAGGTCAATACTAAATGCTTATTTTTTCAGACTGTAATTATAGTACAGAACACTTCAGAATTATTGTAAAATAATTGTGAAGTGTTCTGTGACTTAAAGTGACATTAAAGGGGTAAGTATTTTTAGTATGTATGATAGTCAAACTAATGTTTCTCAATACACAATTACCTTTCAAAGTTCGGAGTCTTATATAAACACGTTCTTGAATGAAGTTTATGAAGTTATGTGTCATTAGCGTTTCATTCCAATAGATTATATTCGTACTTATTTAAAACGCAAAAATTAGGTCAATATATTTTAAAAATTATTTTACATCCTATTATTATATTTCAGTGAAAAGTAATCACATTAGGAAATGAAATTTACTGTACTTTTAAATATATAATATGAGGGATCAGAATAATCAGTTTCTTTCATCCTATTTTTTCACAACAGAAAAAATATATTTTTTTCATAAAAAATAATATATTGTCTTGTACGGTTTTTAAAGCGCACTTATTTATCCTAAAATTCCAATTATAAAAGAAGCACATTTTATACAATGAAGGTAAATGTTGTTTCCTTTTTTCGAAGTCACACGCCCTTTCTTTTACGTTCCAAGATCGTAATTAATCGCAGGAGATTAATGGTGCAATCAAGTTGACATGAGACCTTTTCTTGATTTCTAACAAGTTATTAGTTCAAAACGGGGAATCAAGTTCCATAATATCTTATCCGAGAAATGAGTTAAAACTAACTATCATTTTATTGTTTTTTTTTAAAAGCATATTTTAAAATTTTGGTTTCTCCCAAGAAATTGCATTGAGTTTTTTGATTCGTCTTAGACATATACATTTATGCTTTGTATTTTTTACACTTAAAAATATGGTAATTGCAGTCGCTAAATTTTATTATTTTACATAATTATTGATATTTAAATCCATAACAGCAACAATGGGGGTTCATAAAATAATTATTTTATAACTGAAATATTATGTCGTAAATTAAAAACAACTTATTAACCATTAGACAAGTATTTGGTTTTAGAACATAGTAATGTAATATTTTGATTTCTAAATCCCATTCTACAGGGGAACAGTTCAGAATATATACACAAAATCAAACGGGAATTTCCTGTGTTATGCTTGACGAAATTTATCTTAGGACATTGAATATGCATGCATCTGATCATGCTTGTGTATATGCGATAGCATGTTCACAAAGTTTAAAAAAATAACTTTTAATCTTGAAGTAAGCGTGTAAATACCTATTTTGCTTTTGTTCCTATTTTAGTTTATTTTCTCATACATAAAAGCTAAAAAATTCATTGTTTTGATTAATTTTATGTTATTTTAAATTAATCAAAACTATGTTTAATTTTACATATAATTTACTTGTTAAAGAAAATCAATAAACATTGTTGTATTTTAAATTTTGTTTCATTTAATATTTTTCATTGTATTCCGAGATGCTATTTAAATTTTATAAATGTTTAATTGTTACTTAAGAGAATAGAAGAATGAGTTAATTCTAATATCTGGATTTCAAAGAAATTATGCATTAATTTATTATTTAATAACTAAAAATATATTCTCCATCATCACACTGACAGGTGCAAACACTGTGGCTACATAAGAACAGATATCTTATCCAATCCTCTGAAAAATGAATAAACCCCCTACTTGGGACCTTAACTGATCCAGATTGACGGAATCAACAATATAACATATCTTAAAATAAATCACTAAAAAGGCACGGAAATTCACCCACTCGACACAAGAACCTGTATCAATCGTAGAAATTTCTAGAATACTCAAATGATATTTATGAATGTTAAACAATTATTTTTAAAAAATTTAAATTGTTCCGCACATTTAATTATTCCAACAGGAAATTCTCTACAACCTTAAAGCACCTACTATCATTCAGGTCTTTCATACAATCAAACGCAGACTTTGTATTATCTAATGATGTGTGAACATGACGACAACAACTTCAAAAATTATGAATCATAGGGCAACCATTAGGGCTATTGACAACGTACCTTGTAATTTTGAACTAGGTCAAGTTACGGATTTTATATGAAACGCTGTTTTTGCCTACATGTGGCGAAACAGCGTTAGGTCAAAGGGACAGTTGCGGAAGAGAACTGAGCTAAGCGCTCGCAACCACCATAGGGGTACAGGTATCGAGATAAATTGTTTATAGGATACTCAATCACGTAAGTTTCTATGCTAGACGATTAGCAGTTCGCATTCCCTTCACATCTAACCATAAAAGAATTCTTTTAAACTGAGCATTAGTATTGGAGTTTGGGACAGTTGGTCAATGTGATGTTCTGTACCAAATCTTATTTTGGTCTGAAAACTGATTCTTATTGGATAACAATTTGTTGAGAACGCGGAACTCGTTTTCCCTCAAGGAACATCCCGAAAAGACTTGTTTTCCGTTGTGTGGGTAGAATCATGTTGGACGGCCGAACGTATCTTTCAGACGAGAGTTTTGACTGCTGAAAGAAAAGAAGCAGAGATGAATTTCTTGATCCTTATATTAGGCTTCTTTAATTCTGGTGGATGATGACGTAGCCTGATTTACGGTATCCTTGAAATGGAAAATATCCAACGTATTTAATGTCTTGTACACTCATCTAGTATAAAACCTATAGTGCTAGTATGGATAAGTCGGGAGACAACTTACAGCCCTTTCGAAACCACCAAGCTCTGTTCCAGAACTGAAAATATCTCTTAGTGACGTTTGAAATTCTTTTAAATTACAACAAATCCACAATCTCATAACAAGTGTGGGAAGTCGTTTCATGCAAGCATGTTTGTCACATGTGACCGCAAACCTTATTTAAATGTACCATCATCTTTTTAGTTTATTTTTTCTTCACTAAATTGTGAAATCCTCTTTTATGTCCAGTTTTCTTTCAAACAGTTTCTTTGAATAATAAAAGTGATTACTATCGTTCCGTCGCATTCTTTTCCTACTTTATAACAATTTTATACTGTCATATCACGCTTTCTACCATTCTGACTTCGATTTGTTACATTATTCACGTAATTTCTAATTATGCTTAATTTTTGACAAACAATATTTATTTAATATGATTTACATATAGGTGTTTCTGGTCGGAATGTTTGATTTATGTCGGGAGTTCACAGGCAAACCTAATGCATGAATTCCATTCCATTAAGTCCAGGTAAGATCTGCTGGGTAGAAGCCAAATCAGCCTTTTGCCGTTAGTGCTACGAATCTTTCATCCTTAGAAACTGCCCTCTTTTTTCAGTCATAAGCCGTTCTGACTGGCACCGATTATAATTACTAATGTTCCTCCAAAGCATCTTTTAAGCTGTGTGGGAATTCACAGCGAAGGTGTAATTACTTTTCCTTTTCTAGTATATGATTTCTTGCTCTCGTGAACTTGGTCCAAGCTCCGAATAGACCACAGGTTATCAACCTTCTAAACTTTGAGGAAACCCTTTGAGCGTACCATTTTCTTGAAGGAACCTCTTGACCAAAAAGCAGAAAAATAAAGTATCAAAATTTTATCCAACTCAAATTTACAAAATTATTATTGCATATCAATTTTATCACAATAGAGATGTCTTAGAAAAATAATAAATGCTAAGGTAGCAAAAAGATTTTGTTTTGTTTTCTAAAATATATTCTATGAAAAATAGACAAAAGCAACAATATTATACGTTTTAACAAATTATTAAAAAGAAATTTTTTATTTACTTGGTTGATATTGTTTTTTATTGTAAAGTTCTTTTACTTCTGGAATAATAATTGAAATCTACAACCAAATGTCTTCTTCAACATCTAATCTGCTTTTGTATTTTGTTTTTGTTGTACAGTATAAAGAGTAAGATTTTTCGCATATATAGGTTGAAAGAAATGACATTAGATGTTTCACAGCTCTTTCGGCAATTTCAGGATATTCGTTTCTAATTATCCAAAAAAGTATAATATCAACTTGACTAAATTTTAGTTTCAATTGAGTGTCGTTTGACATATAAATTTGTTGCTCTCTTTCTTTTATTGGAAGTTCGGTGATGTTACAGTCTTGAAAAAGATTTAAGATGTAAGATAATTTTACTCTTTGATCAGGGAAATATTCAATAATTGTTTTTTTGTAGGACAAATGTTAGACCAAAGCAATTCTTACATTTTTGTCGAGATTAGCGATTGCCTACTAAAATAGTATGCAAATTAGGAAAGCATTCAATATTATCTACTAAAGTGCATTCTGCCCCAAATTTCTATTTTAAAAGAAAGGCATCAATTTTAATTTATAATTTGAAATAAGTAGCTGAATAAGTGTGCGAATCTTCATCTGAGTCAAAGAAGGGAGAATACTATATGAACTAATCCGCCTCTATTAATGTATTTAAGATACGTACATTTTACGAAATTAAAGATTTTATTTTTTCTGTAAAATATTTATTTATACTTATTTTTACAAGCACACTGCCTTTAAGAATTCGGTCTTTTATAAAGATTTAGATCTTATTAAAATTTTGGCTCTTTGGTGAAGCAAATTGGAATCTTTTGAGGAACCCCTATCAAAGTTCCAGTGAACCATAGGGTTCCGCGAAACTCAGGTTGAAAACATTGAAACTAGGGCATGTGGAACAAATCACGGCAGAAACAACAATGAGAAATTATTTTCTGCTCTCACAAATAAATTGATTATTGCTTGAATATTGACTTTTTATACTTTAAACTGTTGAACTGAAACTCACTACGAAATAACGTAATGAAAAGCAGGAGGAAAATGAAAATGCTTGTGACTGTTTGAAATACTCTTATACCAATTCGCAATATGTTTCTAAATTAAACTAATTGTGATACAGATTCAAGCAACGTATTTCAATACACCAAACAACTCTTTTGGTTGCCAAAACAAACAAAAACCCTCTTAAAATGTGTTTGAGAATAATACAAACGGATTTTAAAAATCCAAGAATAAATTTATTTCTAAGGGATATATAATTTTGTAATCTTTTCTCAGAAATTCTCTAAAATATTTATTTCAATTTTGGAAAATAACATTTGTTTTCTAAATTTGAAATAACATTTTATCTGAAGTTTCATAATAAAATTTATTCAAGCAAAAAATTACGGTACAAAGCCCTGAGAGATACGTAAACCTTTTTAGTAAAATTCTGGAGGAATTCATTTATATCATATTTTTAAAAATGAACATTATTTTGAATAATATGTGTGTTTGTTTTCGAATTTAAATATTAGAATTCCAAATAAAAAGTATTATGCTAAAATTATAGAAAATTATTTAAATCAGAAAATTGAATTACTACAACACTAGATAAACAAAATATATTATTTATGTTACAAAGCGCAATATCATACGATCAGTTCCCACGGTATATTCAAATATTTAAAATAAAATATCAGATTTTCTAATCAATTTTCAAAGTTTTAATAAAAACGCAAAGGAACACACTCACACACACACACATCTCTCTCTCTCTCTCTCCATACTGGTTTTCAAAATTAAGAGAATTTTCCGATTTGGTAGATTATCTCTAGAATTACTGGACAAATTTTGATGAAATTTAGTGTGTACATAGGGTTGATATAATACAAAAAAAAAAAAAAAAAAAAATTAATGAGTTAAAATAATCACGTATGGTCGTCTGTTACACTCATCGGAGTCGCAAAGTATGAAACAGCTGTTGCAGAATAGAACAAAAAAAATAGTGTTAATAGGGGGTATGATCCCTTCTTACAGATATACAGGCCTCACACCGTGAATTTTTGTAAGAAAATAAGGGAACTAATCGTAAAGAGGTAAACTAAATAAGGGAGCGTCACAGGCACGCTCTGAAGGAATGTAGTCTGGAAATCAGGCTGGCCAATCCATCTGGCGAATATCCTCACTTTCTAGAAATTCGTCGACCACCTGATCTGCTTATGACCTCGCATTGTAATCCATTAATAGGAAATCAGAACCAATTGTACCCCTGAAAAAGCGAATATAGGGCTCAAAGACCATTTTTCTATACCTATCAAGAGTCGCAGTACCTCTTTTAAAGACATGGAGGCGTGTGCGGCCACCCAAAATGATGCCTGCTCAAGCTATCAGCCTCTGCTGCCGTAATAGTCGATTTTCTGGACATTAGAGGGTGGGTCCCTGGTTCTCACCAAATCAGAGTATTGCGAAAATCACTGAATAGACTTAACCGGGACTCATTAGTGAAGATAACGTTGAACCATTGATTCATGCTCTAACCTGCATGATCTCTGCATCATTTTAAGTAGACTTTTACGTTCTCAGAACTGAGTGGGACGCAAACAACAGGTCTGCTTGCTAACAGCCATCTCTGATGAAGTCTTCTGGAAACAGTCACCCATGAAACTAGGATTATTGTGGCTTCATGCAACTCATAAAAGACCCGAGAAGCTGTAGCATCCGAGGCGCTTCTAACAGTACCTGTATACGGCAGGAACTATCGAAAGTCCTTAGTCTGTCTTAAAAGTGCAAAGTATTACTGCGGAGATTAGTCTGTAGTGAGAATTAGTTTAAGCGGAATATGTTACTGTCATTACAAGTGTAGTTTTGTTTCTGTATCTGTGTCGAAAGGGCTGTGTTTCTGTTTCTGCTGTTATCGCTTAAGATCTGCTCCCTGGTGAGTCGATTTATCTTGAACATATGTGAATAAAGCGTTATTTGCTATATATATACACCAAAGAATTAAGACACATAACACTGTTGGAAATGAAAAGTAATTTAAATTGTTGCTTATGGTTTTGGATAAACAGGCGTGGTTAAGCATATTTTCTTGATGCATACCAAATCACACAGAAACTTACTTTATAGTAACTTGTTTAACACTGAAAATAAAAGAACTAATTTCTATACACCTCAAAATGTTACAAATGAATAATATAGGCTTGCTATGGAACTTTATTCCCATTCTAACTTAATGATGCTGGGATTCAAATTTCACTAAAAATATCTTTAAAAATGTTAAAATATTTTAAATTGTAAAATCCTGGCACATTTCTAACGATATAATTCAATGTGATTCTTGCTTTTTCTCTCTCTGTATTACATTACCGCACTATATTTTAAATAATACATTTTCTAAATTTAATATAAAAGTATTTAATATTATTCAATGATAATTGTTTGTAAATTAGGAAGGAAGTACAATGTTTGACGTTAATAAATTAAGAGAAAATACGAAAAATATATTCTATGTAAATGTAATAACTTAATAAAAATAGCGTCATAAATTTAAACGAAACGAAGAAAAACAATTAAATTTACCGTAGAATATTACTCCTTCCGTATCGAAGTTATTGTGCAGCTTTTATACTCGTAATGGATTTAACGGATAGAAGAATGGTTTTGTATATGTTAACTTTTATTCCTATAAAATGGAATTTGGATACTATATGTCGATATATTTTAATTTTTTTTTCATAGAGTTCTTGAGAAGAAACTCAATTTCAGATCCAAATGGCAAAGCACGATTTTGCAGGAGCTATTGAGAAACTTTAAATTTGAAAACCTTAGCATGGTTTTATGGAAGCTATTGGTAAAAAAACATTTGCCAAAACTGCGGAGGATATAATCTCGATGAAACTTCTAAAGACAGATGAAGTATCCAATTGCGTGGTCTTTCACCCAAAAGTTCCATGAGCAAGATATTAAAGTCAAGGATTATATTGTAATGAGATGTATTGCTTTGTATGCATCTTTGATTCCATACAAAGCGTTATAACGCAGCACTTACCAATACAGACCAACTCCTTCAAGATGTTTATAATTTATTCAATGCTTTAAATACTGAAACATTAAGCGGTACTTTTTTGACATTGCAGCAGATCATGGGCTTCACATTACTGGAAAAATAATTTTATTCAATCAGAAATGAAAAAGGCAGTGCTTCTATATCAGAGTACTCTTCTGGAATTCACGGGGTTTGTCTAAAAATTCAATAATCCAGCCAGAAGCAATAAATAATACTAAAGATTAAATAACAAGAAATACACAAGGTGTACCTGAATTTCGAGTACAAATTTTAACAGAAGCTAAGGAACTTTGTTCGGAATCATACTTACATAGGAAAGAAGGCGCGGAAACAGCCCTTCACAATTAGGCCACTATAAGAAAATCAGTAAAAAAAAAAAAGCTTTATCACACAACAAAAGTCATATAGTTTATGACTTAAAAGACATCACAGGAGATGTCCGAAATTTCTCCCATTTGCATGAATGCTCGTGACATGGATTGGTGAACATTTTCGAAGATACCTGGCGTTTCGCGGATCATAGCAGTAGCAAAGGAAATTTGCTCCACGTGGTCCATTTCAGAATTTACGAGTGAGGGAAAGAGTCATACACAAAGGTCTTCATGATACTCCAAAGAAAATAATCAATAGGAGAAAAATCAGGTGATTTAGTGGGGTTGGCATATGATAAGACCACTATGCTCAATTCAAATGTTTCCTAATTGTTCCATATACATCTTTCCTAATGAAATAGCGAATTATAATGTTGAATCAAATATCGCGTCGAATATGTAGGAAGACATCGTTAAACATTTCGTAAGAACTTACTTAAGAAAGACGATATATAAGAAAAGCCGTGGTAAAAAGTACGGCTTAGCTAAACTGTCCGCTATGTGAATCACCAACACATTAGCAGTGAAGAGTTGTAATGCGGCTCATGGTCGAGTTCGGCGTGTATTGTTTAAGGCCTTCGTGCACGTTGTGCGTATCGAACATCCCATCGCATGAAACTGTTGCTTCATCACTCAACACAGCTGGAAAAATTCGGACCGACTACACTTTGGAGAAGAAAACTATGTAAATGTATGACCTTGTGGATGATCATCCGGTTGCAGTAATTGAGTCTTTGAACATAAAAGGTATGTAAGGCTTCGCACTGCAGAAAACTCCAGATAGCTCATTGCGATTTTTCGGTGGTTGCGGCAATCACCCGTACATATGTTCCAGGATTTTGGTCCATAGCGTGCAAGAGATTCTCCTGTATTATGGGAGTCAACACTACTCACGATCGCCTGTATTATGTATCGTTGCTGTGAAGATTCCACATTCCACAAGATTTTTATGTATTGCGCAAACATTTGATCATTTGGTTGGTGACTCGTTGGATATCTTTCCATAAACAACCGAACAGCTACTCGGTCATAGATGAAAAAATTATCCATCAGTTAGGCAATTCATGCAAGCACAGATATATTTACACACAAAGCACAAGAATAGACAAAAAACGTTTACTTTCATCGTCTACAATAAAAAAAGCCACACTTGCCAAACTTGATAGCTCACGTGCAGTGTCATCTATCGATTTTCGCCCATACCTTCTTAAGTAATTATAGTTCTTAACAATGTCCTATACTTCTCCAAATTTAGATCCTATACTTCTCCAAAAAATGAATGTAAAGTACTAATTCATACATTATAAAAAAATACTTGATTTGGTTTCTAAATTCTTGCTAAAAGTATAAATGAAAAAAAAAAAAATTACGCTTCAGGGATGTTGAACGTACAGCTCAAAATATTTTTAATTGCAATTTTTTCTTATCTTAATTGAGTCTTAGAAAATTCTGGAAAATAGATTTTCTTCTTATATTTTTTTTAGTTATTTTGAAATAAAACTTATGTTCTAATAGGTATGATACGAAATTTATTTTACTTAATTTTCTAATTTTTTAGGCCACTTGAGGCTTAAATTAATTTGATTTAGTAATTTTTTAAGTATAATGTTAACAAATAGTTGTTTTATGAAAGGCAGGAAGGTGTATATAAATAAAATATTAAGGCTTTCAAATTGTTGTTCAAAGGAAAGAAGTGAATTATAAATTATGTTTGAAAATAATTGGTGTTCAAACGCATTTCATCATATTACTTAATATTTTGTGACTCAGTTTGAATATTTATAAAGGAAAATTATTATTATTTTAATCTTTACTGTTTTTTCATGAACTGCTGAATATATTAAAGCTATATTAACTTGTGATAACCGTTGGTCAATTTTCTAATATGGTATATGATGAATTAATTTTTACGCTTCTTTTGAATTCATTTCATATTGAATTTGAATACATATCTCCTTTTTAATAAGGTATACAAAATTTATCCAATAAGTATCGGGACTGAATTTTTTCCGACCAATTGGAAATTGTGGAAGATGGTCACTACCGGAGGAAGGGGTAGTGGAGTTGTTAAAATTTTGAGAATTGCGTCAATCGCTTCTGAGCCATTGGGATGTATTAGTTTTGTCCAAAGTGATAATGTGCCTAGTGCCTTACATCGAAAGCTGAAGTACATCGAGCAATCGAGTAGCATTGCGCCATCAACTTTTGCGTTAAAGTGAAAAATTACGTAATGCAGATATTTTAAACTTATAATGCAGATATTTTAAACATTAACCACTCAGCAAATATATATATATGCACTTCGTATATTTTCTATCTCTCAAAAGTCTGAATAACATCAATTTAATTAGCTTAAAAATTAATATAAATCGTTATATAACTAATAAAAAGGACCAATCTTTTAATTCACTTAGAATAAAAAATCAAATCTACTTATTTTTCAATTCAAGAGTCGGCAACATGATGCATTTATTAGAATGAGCGACCTATAGTTCAGTTTCCTTCATTTTTTCAAGTATTTTGTCAACTATTAACAAATAGTTTGTTTTCCTATTTGGCATTCATCAGGTTTAGCTTTAGCGACTCATAACTATAGTTGGTATAAGAAGTGATTTTGTTATATGCTTTTATGGAGTAGAGAGAGAGAGATAGTAGTATAATTTTTTTTCGCTCACATTAAGTACAATTAAATGTTATAAATTATTCACTTCATTTGCATTTGTTGTTATGCATATTTGTGGCGATTTTAACTACATATTCTTAATAACCGATTCCTTAAGTTTATTATTGAACATTATTCAAAAATTAGAAGTGTAAACGTTAATATATCTAATATAATAGAAATTTTTTGGAGATGCACATCAAAGAGATAACAATAATTATTTGTTATTTTTATGAACGTATTTTCGATATTGATATCTAAATTTTTACATCTATGTGTGCGTGTGCGTGAATAAAATAGGAAAACGTTATGCTTATATATATTTCTGTAAAATATATTTATACAATAAATAGATAAGAGTCAGAAAGCTGTTAAGAATTTTATTGGCATCACTAGCTTCAAATTTTGAAGAAAAATGAGAAATAACGTATTGATTATTTTCTACACACGCAGTTGTGGCATAATTATTTCCCATTATGCCAGTGTAATAAGAATCAGAACTTTAAAATGAAGTTTTAATTATTGAATAATGAGTTGAAGTTTACAGATTTTTTTCCTGATTTATGCGTTGTAATTAAGGATATGTTTTTAAACTTTAATGGTTTTGAAGTCTTTGGTTAGTTATCTAGAATTACATAGGTGTTATTTTCTGAAGCATAAAGAGTAATAATTATCATAAATTTAAATACAGTAAATATTTCAATTTAATATATTTGACTGAGTTAAACAGATTATCATGAATTAAGAAACTTTGGATGTTTAAAAGCTTTAAATTTTCTTTAAAAACTACCTTATATGACAATTTTATGACTATTTTCTCAACCTATTATGACTATTTATCTTGACAAGTAAGAGTGACCTATTTATTTAATATTATTAAAAAAGATAACGATTTAGAATAATAATTTTTTCTGGCATACGTACTGGTATATAATAATCACTCAGGAATAATTCTACAGAACTGGAAAAGAGAATTAAAGTTTCTGAAACAAGCAATTAATGTTTTAAAAACCTAATTTTGTATGCATTAAGTTTTCCATTTTACTCGGCTTGTTATTTTTCAAACATTTTTTAAAGAAGGAAATAAATAAAGAGAAAATATATCCAGATTCACTTGAAATACGTTATTGATACAAAAGTTTAATAATGAACTCAAACTGATTCATAGAAGCTCAATAATTAGTGATACTTTTATTTCTTTTACCTAATAAACACAAATAACATTTTTTTGGAAGTATTTGATTAGTTTTATTGATGTTTTAATTTCCACAGGAATTAAAATGTCAAAATATTCTAAAAATCAGTTTGTAAGAAATAGGAAATTTATATTAATGTTTATTGAAAAAAATATTCAAAAATATTAAATAAATTTTGCTTTAGAAATAATACCAAATATTATTAAAAACTGTATTTTTAATGATATAATAAAGAGAAATACTTCTATCTTATTTATTTTACACCGTAATAAATTACTACTCAAGCTGTTCCAAGTATATTCAAATTAAGAACATGCAATATAATTAAAATACAAGCACACAATATGATTTATTGATAATGTAAAAATAAGATCAAAGTGTGCTTATTTATATCAGTACACCAAATAATTTCTCTAAAAAATTGACAAAACTAATTTAGATCAGATATATAGTGATTTAAGAATATAAAATTACAAGATGAAGGGAATAAGGAACATTTTACTACAATATCATTCAGGAGGTTGGTTAAAAAAATACTTGTATTTAAAGACAGATGGCATCATTAAAGTAAATTGGTGTTATCATTGTGTACTGCCATCTTTTAAATGGAGCCGAAGCAAATTTGACATTGATTCATAAGTTACTTTAATTTGGTAGTCAATGACTGCCAGATCAAAAATTAATTGTTTCCGTTTTGAGCTGTTAGAATGTTTTGCCGAGTTGTCACCGTCGATGAGAGCTAGATTCATCATTTCCCCCTTAAACCAAAGAAAAATGAAAACGTTGGGTTGTTCCAGCGAATATTTTCCAAACGAAACGAAAATGATCTCATCGGTCGGAAATGTTATGACGAACACATTTCGAGGTGCGAAAGGCGTCATGGTCACAAATACGAGTAACTAAGACTTAGACAGCTGTCTAGTGAATCCTGTGATTTACTGAAAATTCGTTTACGATGTTGCGAGTGTCAGCTGTTGGATTTTCTAAGGAATTATTGAATGGCTTTCGTATTTTGATAAAATAAACAATAGGGCTAGGAAGATGGTTATAGTAGTTATGTTTCTATTAAAGTATATCTAATTTCAAAATTGCTAAAATTACCTCAAATACATATACTAAATATAAACAAAAAGTACGGAAGACATCTTTCAATGTATTAAAACCAATTAAAATAATAAAAGTTAAACACATTATGTTTGCTCTTGATTATATCTTATTATTTTGTATGATTTTATTCTATGTCACTGATTCTACAAATAACTCTTTCAGCAAGATCAAATTTCTTTCCCAAAAATAGTTTATGCTAATATTTAAAATATTTTAAGATCTGAGGTGAGAATTGAAAGCTCTAGTGTTAAATATCAGGCTCTTCTCAAATACAATTAAGAGATGAGAAGGAATAGAGGAAAGTTGAGTTTAAATATATTTACAGAGATATATCAGAAAAAAATACAATTTTTTTTCTATGAAGCTTGTTGAATTATCTGTAAGATAAATATTTGAATGATAAATATATAACTATTCTGCCAAAAGATATTTTAAGGAAGCGAATCATTTCAAAGCTTTCTTACTAAATTTAATTTTTCTCAAAAATTGTATGAAGTTCATTTACCAAAATATTTATCAGTAAAATATAGAATTAATCTACCCAAATATTTTTAAAGAAGTTATAATAACCTCATTGGAAGTTCTTGAATTAAAATGCGTAAGAAATATTTGCAATACAATTATTCGATGACGGACAAGTGAGACTGAATAAATGAAATAAAACGTGCCTATCTAGAGTTCTACAAATATATTGCAGTTCATGAACCCTTTTATAGAACCAAGAGATAATATACATTATCTGAAAGTCCGTAACACAATAATAAATAGCAAGTGTCTTAAAATACTATTTTTCGGAACTAATCTTTTCTGCTGCAAAACATGTTGAAGTGAAACCTTTGTGCGATATTGTTTGAATTCAATTTTTGTTTCGAAATCGGATCTATTTTCGAAATGCTTCACCGTTTCCTTCTGAAATTTGTAAAACAATGAGAACAGCATTTCGGCAATATATTGATCTCCACAAATTTTATTTGATCAAACGCTGATATTTGCAACCAGAACGGGAAAAACAACCCCCTTATTTTTCTCCTATTTTGAAAACTTTAGTTTGAACGCTTGAACTATTTTGAAAGTGCGAATGAAATATCTTAATACGCAAGAAACATTTATTCACAATATTTTATTTTTATGAAAAATTAAATATACTTTACACAGGAATTCCGCTATCATGTCGCGCAAATCATAATAAAATTCAATTTCATAATTTTGTCCTGTAAATAATATCTTAATAGTTGTAACGACCTGGCGTCGTTAGGAGTATCAGACATAATCACTAAATAAAAGCCAGTTCCAAAACATTTATTTACAGTTTATTTATAATTGAACAGTCTGTATCAAAGCAAATTAATAAAGTGGAAGGGATAATTAATAGCGTTCCTAACCAATTAAAGAAGTTCCCTGCTAAAACTCTTTTTCTACTTGCAGAATTCTACTAACCTTCATGACTATTAAACGGTCGACTTCAAATCACTGGATCCGATTCAGATAGATTTCTATTGGTGGAATCCAAGTCTGGCACACTCACATATTATATCGCTTCACGGTTGCTCGAACCAATATATAATAGCATTTAAATAAATTACGATTCATTCACAAGGTGAAGTTCCTATATCAAACATTGAAACCAAGTAATCTCAGAGGTTAATTGAAGGTAAATGTACAAGAGAGCCCATTACAAATTAAGATGTTTTCAAAATGATTAAGAATGAATTGTTATAAATGGGGTAAAATTAAAAGTATTTAAAATGTATGAAGCATACTTGTATATCAATTTTCTATTCAGTCGATATATGATTTTGTACGAATTTCAAACATTTTACTATGTTAATACTGTTTTCTAGCTTTATATTATGAATCAACATTCTGCTTTAAAATTATATTTTCACCTAATGTAAAATGTCAGTGGTCTAAGTTTTTTTCCAAGCCCAAGTTAAACCCACAAAGCCAACCCAAGTATTTCCCTTTGGTTGTCCCGCTGAGAAATTCTGAGATAGGTTTTATTAGTGAGCTGCGACTTGTGAAATATTGAAGTACGTAATCAGTATTTTTACATAAATTTAAGCGTAGGATAAGCGAGCTGATTGAAGGGAGTCTAACAGAAGGCAGGAAGAAGGTATCAGGACCAAAAATAGTGATGAGAGAGAGAGAGAGAATGGAAGAGTTATGACTCACAGCGATTAGCACGAAGTGAGCAGCGATGTGTATAGATACTTAGTGCGATACAGATTACGAGTTAAGAATTAACTTGGATCTGGATAGTCTGATATTAAGATAAAGTAGCATTTCTTAATATTAACATTTTCCGGTGGATGTGTAAGGTCTGCATCAAAGGCGAATAACTTGAATTTAAATTATTTTATGTGGAAGAATACAAAAGAACTTGAAATAAATATTAGGAATAGTAGAAAAGCCGAAACGTTAAGTAGAATTTGCTTGAACGTCGCAATAGAAGCGCAACGTGGATGCATGAAGCATAGCACGAGTGTTTAAGTCACAGTCAATTTGTAAGAGGTTCTCTTGCGCATTTTCCTTTAATCGTCTGCGCACAAGTCAGCGCATATCGTGCGCCCCTGGATTTGAAATGGTAAGCCGAATAAACACTCGCCAGGAAATCCAATATTCTTCTAATTTCTAATGAATCTTCTCTTTACTTGATCTCTTTACTTTGACCTTGGAGCAATCCATACTGACTGGTCGAGCATATGACTATATTAAATGTTTTGTAGTTCATTGCATACGCTAGCCCCCGACTATCATGAAACTTCGAAAATTGTCGGTGGTTTTGGAAGAATAAACCAAGAAAGAGATAACTGAGGACGAATATGATGTTTCAGATAACAATGAAGCAGTTGTTAATCAGTGAACTTGAAAACAATTCTAATATTGATTTTTAATTCCCAAACAGATAGTTATTTTGGCTTTTCATCTTTATTTGCTTAGTAAATTTTAATTTTCTTTTTTTTTGGGGGGGGAGGGGGGTTCACGTATTTACTCTCGTTCTTCTGGTGTTACCATTTGAACTTGTGTATTCGTTTACTTGACTTTTCTTCTAATAAGAATGAATATTAAGGTAATTTTTGCTTTTCTTAAGGTTTATTTAAATTTCCTAAAATGAAAATTTAATGATTTAGTAAACTTACTTTTCCGTATTTTGTGTACTTTTTGAAGTTAAAATTATGTATTTTTGGAGAAAACCTAATGATTGAGACCTGGTTTTTGAATTCTAATGTTTGGTTATCTAGAACATTTGAACAAATCTCTAGAGCTACGATGTTTGAAGGGATTACATCAACATTGGAAAGAACACTGATTACTAAAAAACTTTAATTAACATTATTATAAAAGAATTGTAGCGAATAGCGTACAAGAGAAAAAATGAAGTAGTTTGGGTCACTATACTGTGAGAGCGAGATATTCTAAGAATGTATACTGAACTCGGATCCCCTTACAAGAAGTCCACTTGAATAGGTTACAGTCAAATCTATTGTTTGAATTTATTAAGATAAATAGAATTATTCGTTAAGACATTTGCGTAAAGAGAAAAGTAACATTTAAATAAGATTTCATAATAATAAAGAAAACTATTTATTACAAAGAAATGAAGTTAACTTTTTGAATAGTAAATATCTCAAAGTAGCAAGATTTCAAGTAATGTGAAATGTTTCGATCAAGAAAGGACTATTTAGTTAAAATCTGTACGTTATTTAGTAAACAAACCCACCACAACAACACAAACACCACAACCCACCACAACAACAACAACCACACACAACACAACGCACACAACACACAATAATAAAATTAAGTAAAATTGTAGACTAACATTCAAATTAGAGTTAATTTACTCAGCCAGGAGTAGATACATTTGCATGAAACTGTAGTGATTTATAGTTTTAAACTCTTGCATATTATTAATAAAGAGAATATTATGCAGACTTTATATGATTGTAATTTCGAACCTATTTAAATTCTAAAATATTAAATTTCAGCTTAAAAGGTTTCTTAATAATTCTATAAAAATATTGTGCACTACCTAAAATTTGTGAGTTCTTACTAGAAAAACATTCTTCTTTCTCTTTATATTAAAAAGACTCATTTAATAATGTAGACAATATTAGTGGTATGGATAAAGTATGTTTTGCGAAGAGTGTACAAAAATCCAAAAAAATGGCATTTTGATAAAAATACAAAGATAAATATTTTTCTCTATGGCTTGGCTCGCTTTTAAAAATATTATAAATTCCATTTTTTATCGCATTTATAATAAATCAGATTCTCCTAAATAGTACAACAATAGAATCAGGAAAGGATCTTAACATTACTTTTAACAGCACATTTGGGAGCATTTCACTGTTTGAATTACTTTACGAACATTATCCTATATTATTCCTGTCATGCTTTAAAGCAAGATTTGAACTTGCGACTGATTGCGAGAACGCCAGAAATAAAATACTGAACTGTGATTGTTAGGCTACCTGAGAACTAAAAGAGTAATGCCGAGGGTGAGATTTTTGGGCACAAGAGCCAGAAGTGGCCACGTTAAGGCAAATAAGGTGTTACTGTGGTTTGAATGAGTGATTGAGAGATAGTATTTGAAATGGTGCAAAAGTCAGATTGCTCCATACAAAGCAAATGACAGTAAACCTCATGAGAAAGAAAAGATCCCTTGGGTTTCTTGGAGACATGATGCCCGCACCTACCTATTGACAAGCCCCTTAAGTCCCCTGTTACAATCTAGAATTGCAAGGTGCCCGGCTATACTCGCCAAACACCGGGTAACCATTTTAGTTGCCTCTTAAGACATGGATGAGTTACAGGGGGACTATTCTTTCCCATTTTGTCACCACACGGGTAGAGGATTAAAATAGATGCTGTTTTTCAGTTTGATCACTGTGCAGATATAATCTGATTATAGTGCAGATAAAATATATTATCCTGATTTAAATGGTTGACAAGATGCTGCTGCAGCCCCTGAGGTTTTCGGTACTTAATCTCTATATCAGGGAGCACACTTTTTGACATGGCATGGGCTCTTTCCAGCCCATAACTGCCTTTTGCTTATTGAATAATTGGATTTAGAGTAATTTAAAATTTAGTTTCATGTTAAATGTGTGAGAAAAATTAAAATTTTTAATTTGATTTTAAAATTGAGTTTTAGAAAATTGATGGTGAAGATTAAATTTATCGTTAAGTTTATTGAGATGAAGAGCAGGGAGGTGTTGAGGGTGACATTTCAGCCGACCAGTGGGGTTGCTGCCTTTCATGAGTGTGGTTTGGTCAAAAAGATTCTGATTCAAATGGGAGCTCTGTGCCTCTTATCTACTATTTTGAGTAATGCTAAGCTGACAAAACAAAAAAAAAATGTCGATCACAGAAGTAGAAATATATTTCGCAGAGTGAGTGAGTGATAATTCAGTTCAGTACCGCAAGAGTAAGATGTGGCTATGCTGCGTCAAACCATTTGTCCCTCTGATGTAGATCTAAGAAAAATTAAGAAAAAAAATCATCTCACAAATTGGTTTACCAGAATTGTCGAAAATAGAGAAGTATTGCTAGGGTATCTGGGAATGGAAGTAATCACTAATGTGTCACAGGTCATGATTCCAATACTTAACTAAGGAAGGAAAGAGTTCTAGAGAGAAAATATTTTCCAGGGTCCAACAAATAATAGCAAAACAATGGTTACACTCATCACACATTGCTCTCAAATAAAAATATACGTAATACTTAATTTAATTATCCGTATAATTTTTAGATCTTTAAAAGGGTCTTAAATGTTTTAATTCACTATTATCGTTATTATATGTACTATCAGATTTTTGAAAGTTAGTTTCAAAAAAATTAAGTTATAATATGATCTACGTGGTTAAGTTGTAATATGATATTTGGTACGTGGCCCTTGAAAATTTATAATGTATAACAAATTTTTATTTATTTCAATTATTATACAGTTATATAAGAACTACTTTATAATTTTAAGGGGTTATATAATGTAATACTTTTCACATCACAAACTATTTTATAATGAATAACAATGATTAGATATATGACGAGAAAGATACATGTGCATTAAAATCAATCAAATTCAGAACTGCAAATAAAATAATAGAATGAGCAAAAAAAAAAATGGAAAAACTTTTAATATGACCAGTATTCTACCTAGTAATTATTATTGAGATAACAACTGGCAAAAACATGGACGTTCCATCAAAATGGGTGACCATTAATGATATTTGAATAAGCTGTTGAGAATCCGTGGTCTACGTGGATGGTAATCACGTGGGTTTCGTGGGTGGATCTAGCTGCCCCTCGTACGTCAAACCCATGTGGTACACCGATATATAAAGAAGTTAAATTTGTTTTTGTTTTTCAGACTGCTAGATAGACGCTAGCTTTCCCGAAGCCCATTTTTTTGGTGTTTTTTTGGTATTTTGGTGTTTTTCGCGATCGACAGCTCTAGGTCTGCAGCAGATAGATGTTTCTAGGAATTTGTCTTGTGTAATTCAAATTTTAAATGAAAATAAGCTGCAGAATTGTAAATGTTTTTATTAAATATATCGTTGAAAATAAGTAGTGAAAATATCGAAAAGTAGTTTTTATTTATGGCATCAAAATAAAAGGCTAGTAAATAATAAGGAATAGATAATCTAAGAATTATTTATTTTTAAGTATAATTATTTCATAAGCAATCGTATATTGATGTTAAATGTTAGGCTTTCAACTAAATCAATTAATTGTAAAACTGTACAAAAGCGAATAAGGTTTCGTTTCCTGATACATGTTTAAGAAAGATGCGCCATGTATATTAATATCGATTCAAATATTCGATTTAAAGAGGCTATATTAGTTATTTGCTTAAAATTATCTTATTAAAAACTGCTTGATGTAGCAGTTTTGCCCCAGATAATGGAGTAATGCCATCTAGGGAAAACAGCCAATACAATGATATATCTGTATCCCTAAATAAAATGTAGATTCATAAATCACTTTTATAGAACGTAGTCTGAAGCAGAGAAACTAACAAAAAAAATCTTTACTTAGGAAAATTAATCCTTGTTTCGAGATAATGAAATTATGTAGAAACTAAGCGAAGTAGCTAATCTGCAAAACTATTTCTCGCTATAGAAACAATGTGTACAGAAAATAGTTTTAGATACGTTTTACTAATTTCAATGCCCTTAAATGTTTCTCAGACTTATCTTTAGTATATAATTAATTAAAATTATACGTTGCTTTAGATAATTTCTTGATGGTGTTATGCTCTACAATTAATATTTTGCAGCTTGCCAAACTGTTTGTAAAGTTATTAATGTTTCCTCACCGAGGAAGGTAATTGGAGAAAATGTTTAATGCAAAGAACAGATTTAGGCACCAATGGGGCAGACAAGTTTTAATAATTATTATTCGAATCTTCCATAGAAAGACTTGCGATAGCTAAATACGCTAATATATATTCCAGAAAATTTAAATTTTGTTTTCAGAATTTTTGTAGAAACTATAGCTTCTACAAAGAAAAATAATTTCATGTATATCTACTACATTAAAAAAATAATTGTCTTTAATCGTTTAAGCTGAAGAGTTAAAAAATATTGTATAATTTTTCTTATGTATGCATTTTATTAAAATAAGTTCTCTACTAATTTTTTTCGTAAAAAAATAAAATTTGGTTTCAGTTGAAAAAAGGAAAGAAAAAGTAAGAGAAAATATTAAAAAAAAATCAAACAAAAAAGAACTCGGACAGGTAGTGATACTTTTTTTTATTGACAATTCAAAGTGAGATTTCCCACCTTGGCATTATTTGTCGATTTAAAATTTGGAATTTCGCATTTCAAGCTAGATTTTTATTCAATGTTGTAATCACCGTAAAATTAGAAGTTTCAAATGGGAAGGCAAAGAGGATAGAGGTAAGAAAACTCGTCTTAAAGAACCATGAAGAAGGAAAATCGATTCGAAAAATCAATAAAGTTGTTAATAGGTCTCATTTTAGAATTTTTGATGAAGTTAAACGTTTCAAAATTTCAAAATCAATTGAAAATAAGCACAAATCTGGAAGACGAAAAGTATTTTCTTCTAAAAGGTGCTTCATTAATGTGAGTAAATTCATTTATTTAACTGCGATATTAAGTTACTCCTTTTCCTACCCTAAACGTATCAGATTCTATCCTTACTTCTATTTTCCAAAACCTAACATGAACGTAAGACGGTATAAAAAGTGCTCGAGTTATTTAGCGCACCTGAATCCTTCTATCCAGAATTGATTAATAGTATACAAAAAGTTGGATATCTTTGGTTTAAAATATTCTAGTTTAATTTATAAATAAGTCAGTTTATAATGTATTCTCCTTATAATTAAAACACTACATTTCTGTTAATTTAAACGGTTCGATTGGATAATGCAGCTATTCCTACATCAAAATTAATTCAATTTCCAAATTTAATGAAGCAGTTATTACATTTGAAAAATGAATTTGTAACGAAAATATAATTTTTTAGTGTTACCATGATTAAGGGAAACTAAATCTAATTCACTACAGTTTTATCTAAAATAGTTCTATATTATTTAGCAGTATCACATATTTGTTACGAGTATTTAAAATAGAGTATTTTCATGAAATAATACAATAAATATAACCAAACGCTTTTTTATTTCAACTTTTCATAATTATATTTCGAAAACTAAAAACAACTTTTAGATTACGTCCTTAATGGAGTTTACACACCGTTTCAAACTTAGTCATTTTCTGTCTCACAAATCTAGAAAGAAAAAAGGAAGGAGTTTTAAAAGTAAAATTAGGACATTTTAAGCTTCTTTTACGATGATAGTTCATATTATTAAATTCTTGAAGAAATTTTTATTAAATGAAACTCCGTTAGTATTCACATTTAAATTATTTTCTCCTTTACATGCACTATTCTTACTCAAAATAAATATTGTCATGCATCCCAGAACCTAAGTGATTTGGGGCTCTTTTGTTCGATATGGTGATGCAGCCATCTTGTTTGAACTATCTCCCATTCAAGTCTTGATTTCCCATTTGTGATGGCTATATGACGCTAGATTTTTCATACAAAGTGAGCTTTGTACATTTATAGTTTTGACATTTTTTTGTGCTATATTCAAAAGAAATTTTCATTCCTTTCGACTAAATTTATTTTAATATAGATTTCGGGAATATAATAGTAAATCTATGGTATGTTTGTAGAGTTTATGTATAATATAGTAAATGATCACGTGGCTTATAGTAAAATAAATTCAAAAAAGCTGACTTTACTAACAATACCATATTAAGAAAAAAAATATTTAAATTTTCTATTTCATTTGGCACGTTTTCTCTCTGGAAATGTAATGAAACTGGACAAATTCATTTAATTAAAAAATTATTAATGTTTCCACTTCTTATTACTGAATTGATTGTATTGGCATTGGATTTTAAAAATTGAAACTGAAGAAATTTAGGATTGCTGTACTTTTGCCTGCCGAAGAATGTATAATGTATTGTTTTACAAAATTGGTATACGTAATTAAATAAAAAGTGATTGTATAATATAATAATAAATATAAATAAATTATTTGAATTATGCATGAACATTGCATAATGGTTAAACTACACGAGAGCTTTATTATTGGATGACTTCAAGTTTTTAATATGTGCTTACTTATTGTTTTGAGAAAATGGCGTCAACAAAATTATGTCGGTATAGAATAAAGGATACATGATTTTAGGTTCAAAAGGATAATATTATAATTCATTCTGATTATAATAACGTCATTTAATTTGTTAAGATATGTTTACATTGCTAAAACATATTTAATATTTTATCGCCTGATTTCATTTTAATATTGGAACACGATTGTTTATTTTAATAATTCATCATTTTCTCTATTTTTAATATTTGATTTAATACATGATTTTCATTATCGAATAGTCTGTTTTTATTCTTTTTGTTGGAAACATTAGTAACGTTTTGGTATTTGAATATGTTCTTTTTTCTTGTGAGAATAAAAACATATTGAGAAATTGAAAAAATTAATATTCTCTTCTTAATAGTAATTGTTTCTGTGCAAGCTGGGACTTGAAAGTTAATTATTTTACTCTAATTAATATTCTTTTTGAACGATTCTAGTTTTTCAAGAACTTAATATAAGAAAAAAAAAACATTGGCACGTGTTAAAAAAGAAATTATTATCATTATTTTTTATTTAAATAGTATTCAGTGACCGAGAAAACTTTCTTGTTATATTATAAAAGGGTATTGAACATTCCTCAATTTGAATGTAAATCATAACTAAATTAGGATCTTTCCGAGAAAAAAAAATTAAAATAAATATTTTAATTATAAACTTCTCCACAAAGAGTTAAGATTTTTTTTCCAATCATGTGAGTATTGCTTTCTCTATGGGATAATTTTGTATTTATTTTCTTCTTTTCTATAGAGTATGAATTATTTTTATTATTGTTGGAAATTTAAGTGAGTGGGAACTTTTTGTGTGGATCAACTCTCAAATTAACAATCATATAATTTTTGTTATAGAACCAGTTTATGCTAAAGTGTGTAACGTGCTTTTACTAATAAGTTTTTCCAATACTAAATTCTTAAGAGTTTTAAGATTCACTGTTAAATTATTCTCTGCATCCTTTAAGAGAGAATTATTTTTATAAGTCATGATTGATTTCTAGAATAGGTTATCAAATCAAATTTCCTCGTATAACAGACCTCAAATATGTTAGCTGAAGGGAAGTACACGAAATAGACCCATTAATCAGTCAATATTCGTATTTTGTCACTCACCAGTAGAGGGCGCTTTGTGAGCGTCAAGAGTGTAAGATGTTTGTTTACAAAATACACTAAAGAGGAGATCTCTGTATGGATCGCAAGATGAAGCGTTAAACGTAAGCTGTGCTACTCACCAATCTAAAGTGATAATAATTCGAAATAAAAACAAACATTTTTATATAATGACAAAGTTTATTAAAAAAAATATTGAAATATTACTTAAAACTTGTCCCAAACGTCTAAATATTGCATTGGCAAATGTCTAAATATTTTAAGCCAAAAAAAAAAAAAAAAAACTCACCAAGTTTGGCAATTTTTGAAATCGTTAAAATTGGTTGGGCTGAACTGCATTATTAACAAAAAATATTGAAATATTAATTAAAACTTGTCACAAATGTCTAAATATTGCATTGTTAGGCGAGTAAAAACTATTTCTTAAGTTTCAGAGCTCTAGCTTGATGGGAAGTTGATTAAAATAACGATCAAAAATTTGATGACACACACACACACCAAGTGAAATACATAAAACCGTTTTAAAATATATGTATGCATGAATTGTGTAGATTAGACTCTCTTTTTAACTATAGCAGGTGATGCATGCTAAAAGAAATTACACTGCTGACAAACATAACGCGATAAAGATACAAAAACAAATAAATTTGTTATTATTATACAACGAAGTCAGCTTTGTCTTAATTTCAGAGACAAAACTCAAATTAAAGTTAAATGAAGGAAAATTATCACCAAAAGTAAAAAGAATGGCTAAGCAAAGAGAAGCTAATATCACAGAAATGGTGTAAAAGTAGAAAAAGAATTTTTAGAAGTATGGTATAATTGTCTATCTGAGACTTCTCATAATTCAGTTACAAAATATTCCTATATATTTTTGTACAGTAAAGCTTTTTCTATGGGCAAAGTTTCTTAACTGAAATTGATGAAACCTGAGTGATTAACTATAAATGTAATTGACAGTAAACCTCAGTGTAAGACACTCGAAAATCACATGTTAGGTCTTTTAATTGATATTTTATGATGATATTAGTCTAGTGAAGGGAAATTATATATGGGATATTATTAATTTATATGAGTCCTAATCATATAAAAATATTAAATTAAATTATTACATAATATTTGGCTGTATTTTTGATGTGCAGTAAAATGAAAAAAAGTTTTTTATTCATAAGTAAAATTCGAAAGCTAACTATAGTTACGTTATAAGTAGTTAATTCTGTAAAATATTCGGTGGAATACACAATAAAAGGGATGCGTATTTGAACAATCCAGACGGATTTGGCATGTAGTATCAAATGAGTTTATATAGTTATCTTAATGGAATTATAGAATCCACAAATTTGATATTTGTTACTTTTTATAAGAGTATAAGGGGGATATATTATTTTCTATTGCTCAGACTTAGTGAATAATTTATCCCGCACAGCATCATTTCTCAGTGCCTAATTAACTTTCAAAAATTTATCATGCCTTCATATTTAAGGACTGAAATTATTATCTAGGTTTATGAGTTCCTCAGTTGATAAATGAATTTTTTAATATTTTTTAATTATTATATATTATACTTCCTTGCACCTTAATAACTAAATAATCTTACTGTAAAATAATGTGTTATTAATAAAAGGTTTATCATAAATTAATACGAGTAATAGAAAGTTCTTAATTTTGTAATTATCCATTAATTAATTAACAACTAAAATAAAATGTTTTCAGATGCTAATTCATCTTGTGCAAGCTTCTGGTATTATTGAATGCTTAAGATCTTTAAATTTATTGAAAGTAATGCTCAATTTCAAACAATAGCCAAGAACGTTTTGTTGTTAACTATTGATTGCATAGCAAGCTTTGAAATTTCAATATATCTATATATATATAAGCGAAATACCACTGGTTGACTCATCACGAGATCTCTAAGACTTTACAACCGACTGACTTGGAATTTAACGTAGTTACTCATTTTGCGATGTAGACGCCCACTAAGAACGGATTTTACGGAAGTCTTATCCAAAATGTAATTTTCATCCATCGGTTCTACTACTTTTATCCATCAGTTATGTAATTTTTGGATACTTTATCGCCAAAAATGATATGACCGACGCCAAACGGAATATTTTTTTTAAATGTATGCTGTATATTGTCACCAATTAAGTTTACTTGGTGAGATTTGCGTTTGCGAAATGGAAAAATACCAAATAATTTAATAATGAAGCGCTGGTGGAGGAATGACAAGATTTTGGCGAAGAGGCTCTTCATGCGAAATTTTGTACATGTCGAAAGTAGGAAACATATATATTTAGCGATAGAAATAAATGAGTTTGGAATCCCACGGTTGATGAAAGTGTAGTTTAGCTCCAAAACTTAGCGGAATTTTGAAAATTAATAAAATGGCGTCTTTTTACGGAGTAGCTCACACGCAAGACTATCTTCGTTTACTGGAGGACCTCGCTACATGCATGAACGAACTCAGGACGCTATGACATACGTAAGACATTTTGGACGTACCGACTTGCACGACTTTTTTTTTAAGGATTGCAGTCATTTGCAATCCTAAATGGTCAGAAATCAAAGATGTCTTGAGGCATGAATCAAAAACCTTTAATAGACAAGATGTCATTGCGAGGGTATTTCATTTGAAAGTCAAGCACATGATGAATCTTCTGACAAAAGGTTGCATCTTTGGCAATACTAGGTGTAACATGTATACGGCGAAATGTATATATATGGGGTTACTTTTACTAATTTTTTTTTCTCTTATTGGAAGTCTTGGATAACCATTATTACAGACAATCAATTTCTTAAAATTTTAAATTTAGATTTTCATTAACGTTCTAAAAATTGAAATTTTTCTTGTTATTTTGCGTATAGGTTAGAAAATATTATATTATCGTCTGTCCAGCGAAGCGGTCGGGTATCAGCTAGTATATATATATATATATTTTCCTTTCATTCATTCATCTATCTATCTATCTATCTATCTATCTATCTATTTTATCTATCTATCTATCTACCTATCTATCTATTTTATCTATCTATCTGGTCTATCTATCTCCATCTATCTATCTAATTATTTTATCTATCTATCTATCTATCTATCTATCTATCTATATTTATCTATCTATTCATTTGAATACCACCTGCCTGCCCATTCATCTATTTCATCTATCTATCTATCTATCTACCCATTCATCTATCTATCTATCTATCTATCTATCTATCTATCTTATCTATTTTATCTATCTATCTATCTATTTTATTCTCCATCTATCTATCTATCTATCTATCTATCTAGTCTATCTATCTATCTATCTATCTACTTCTCCAGCCTATTCCATCTATCTATCTATTCATTCCATTCATTCATTCATTCATTCTTATCTATTCATTCATTCCAGTCTATCTATCTATTCCACTATCTATTCATTCCATTTCCACTATCTATCTACATTTTAGCCTAGTCTATTCCATCTATATCTATCTATCTATCTATCTATTCCATTCATCTATCTATCTATTCCATTCATTCGGCCTCATTCATTCCATCTATCTATTCATTTTCCATAGTATATATATATATATATTCATATCTATATTTATCTATTCATTCATTCTATATATATATATATATATATATATATATATATACTCTATAAAAACGACGTACGAAGGAGTGGTCCGATAGAGACAAAAATTGGTGGGTAGGGAAATTAAGTACAGAATAGAAAATTATTAAAATTTCAGAAAAATTGAATGATTTTTTTCAGAGTTGCATAATTACAAAGTAACGAGCTCAATAAAATTTTGACCAATCTCTAGTTTAAATGCAAGCTACCATAAGGTTCCTGATGTATTTCCTACCAATGTTCATCCTGAGGTATTTTCTACCACATTTGCTCCACTTGTCGGGCTAGGTCATCAAAATTACATGGTAGATGCAGTCGTTTTCCCATCATATCCCAGAAATGCTCGATTGGACAGAGATCCGGATGACAAAGGAAGTATTTGAAAAGCTGAAAGATAGTTCATAGCACCACGTGTCGTATGTGGTCTCGCATTATCTTGCTGGAAAATAAGGCAAGGGTACTCCAAGAGGAACGGTAGCGAAACAGGTCTCACACGGTCGTTGACATGCCGCTGTGTTGTAAGTGTGTTTCTAATGACGATCAATGGGGGTCGGCTATCAAGGGAAATGACACCCGAGACCATAACTCCTGATTAAGGGTCTGTGTGGCTTGCAATAGTTATAGTTAGAAGCGGGATTCTACGCTAAACACTATACATCCCCAGTCAGCATCATTGCAACCTGATCGAGCCAAGTACCAATGTAAACTGGCTCAACAGTGTGCAGGCGTGAGTGGAAGGCCGCGTAGTGGTCGGTACGAGCGTAGATTTCGCTCTATCAGCCGTCTGTGAATGGTCATGGTGGACACTCTTGTGCGGGTCGCACGTCTGATAGTTGATAACGATGGAACAGGTGCTGTGAAACTTAGTTTATCAATTACTCTGTCCTCCAGATCTGCCATGGCCCTTGGTCGACCGCTAAAATCATGACATTGAAATCTGTAATTATCCACCCATTCTTGCCAGCATCTTCTAATCGCCGATCACTTCGACTCATATGACGAGTGATTCTCCGATTTCCCCAGCCAATTCAATGATACGACCTCTTTTAAAATCTGACAGTAGCTCGAGTCCTGCGGCGAGGCATTTTTCCAGTCGTTTGAAGGTATCCAAAATCACAATGCAACAGAAAATTTGATCATCAGATTGAGAATCGCATTTTATATATACCTGCTTAGTGCGCAGTTCTGATGCGCTGTAACTCCAGCTGCTCATTCACTGGACACCAAATTTTAATCATTTGCATGTTCGGTCCAAATGTTTTTGTATACGGAATTTCATTACAATCGGGCTACTCCTTCTAGGTCAGTCGTTTTTTTATAGAATTTATTTAACTTCTTTTGAATGACTGACGCATTTCAAGTTTATCTGGATATATTCCTGCTTAAAAAAGGTTTGAAAAATAACAGGCTGAGTAAAAAGAAAAACTTAATGCATGCAAAATTATGTTTTTGAAACAGGAATTGCTTATTTCAGAAATCTTAATTCTCCTTTCCAATTCTGTAGAATTATTCCTGTGTCATTATTGTATTCCAATACGTCTGCGAGTAAAAAAAAAATATTATTAGAAATCGTTATTTTTTTCAATAATATTGAGAAGGTCACTCTTACTTGAAATGATAAAACGTAGTCATATATGATTGTCTTTAAGGAAAATTTAAAGCTTTTAGACATTTAAGTTTCTTAATTCATGATAATCTATTTAACGTAGTTAAATATATTAGAATGAGTTATTCATTGTCTTTAAATTTATGATAGTTATTACTCTCGGGCAACTCCTTCTTGGTGTGTCGTTTTTTTGTTTAGTTATATAGAGTGTATATTGAAAACCAATCGCTTTTGTTTATTTAAAATCATAAGTTCCCCCCATTTTTCTTTCTTTGTTAAAAATATTTTATTTCTTCAAAGCGTTTTGATGTATTTTATTTTCAAGCAAAATACACGAAACAAAATTATTTACATAATTTTAAACTTTAAATTCGCGTTAGTGATCAAAATGAAACATCTTTATTTATGACTTTATTATACAATCATGATAGAAAAACCATATGATTTATACGATAAATATAGGATTTATATTACATAATATTTTAAACAACTGTAAATTTGAATCCTTAATGTATGTAAATTTTTTCCCTCGCATTTTTATTTTATTATGTCTATATGACCCATTGTAAAAACAAATTCCAAGATATTTCTTGGCTGAGGAAACAAATACAATTCTTTATCAGTAATCTGGCATATATTGGACTAGAGACCATGGGCTATCGAAAACTCCAGATTATAGATAAATGAATAATAGTAACATATTTAGGAAGGAAAAGTAGTGTACTTTAGCATAAAAGTTATAACAGTTCACGCAAATAACGTGCAAAATGTACAATTTAATTTTAAGAATTAAAATGTTTGTACAGATACCCAATATTATTCTATCGAAATAGAAGATGTAAAATAATTCTTAGTGACAAGCAGTGACTTGTCAGCCTACGTAAAAATGCCGGATTACAGGGAGACGGAATGGTCAAGTTTCGGATTATAGACGCCGTACTGAATTTACGAAATATTTTCTTTTATATTCCCCCCGTTGAGTAAAGAATTGAATTGTTCCAACTCTCTTTTACCTTTCAACTCCTTGGGAATGATGCAAGTCAGGGGCACATTTGCTTGTATCTGAAACACGAGCAGCGTGTGATTCGAACAATAAATATTTCCCTAGTTTTTTGGCCAATTTAGTGACATATAAAGGGTACTTCCGGTGAGAAACAACCATAAAATAAGCGTAAAACACTCTTAAGAGTTAATACACCATATTTGCAAAGAAATATAGTTGAGTTGATGTTGTATGTTTATTGTTGTTTATGGCATGCTATTCGGCTTATTTAATATGGTTTTATTATGACTGCTGATAATGACAAAACCATAAAGTAATATCATTTTTCATTCTATTTCTATGACCTGCTATTGAGAATTCAATCTAGTGCTAGATTTGAATGTACTGTAACGTTATTGAACATAAAAAAAAAAAAAATAGAATATAAAAATATAATAATAATAAAAATAATAATGATTTAACGAGTTTAAATACATTCTACAATATAATAACTTATATTCTGAAGTAAATGAAGCATATACTACACAAAAAAGAGTTACACACACACACAACATGTGTAAATATTTATTTCTTGAAATTAAAATTAAAATTCGCCTTTTTATGATTTTTAAAACTATCTAAAAAATGAGATAATAGTCAGTAAAGTCATTAAAAGTTATCTTATTTACAATTTATATCATTAACGTCCAACGTGAATTCAAAGATTGACTTCTGATAGCGAACATTATATTCCTAATTCAGGTTTAGTTGATAAGAATTGTGTTTGAGTAGGTATATCTCACTGCAAAATAGCCATACTGTAGCATATGTTTGCTTTAAAATCGTATTATACATGGTATGCTAATAATGATATGGAAGTACATTTAACGACTTTGAAAGAAGTGAAAAATAATCAAATTATCCCGAACAAAACGTAAAAAGTGCGATTCTTTTATAATCGTACTAAATATTCAAAAATACATTAAATTATCTGAATGGTTAATATATATATATATATATATATATATATATATATATATATATATATATATATATATGATCCAAAATATTCACATTCACTATATGTATTAAACACACATATTGAATTTTATTATAAAACCTTTGCAGAAAATATGATGATTCAACTTATTGAAACAATTTTACAAATAACATGCTTAAATAACTAACGAAATTTATTATTAATTTAGATTAAAATAATTAGTTAAAATTATTAAATGCAAGTTTAGTTGAATAAAAATAATTTCCAAATTTGTTTGTTCCATTTTAAGGCAAAGATCAGAATTATATATTTATTTTGAGTTTTTTTTCCCTTTATATTAATATTTCTCATTTCAACAGAAATAGATTCAGTATGTTTCATTTCAAGTAGATTTTGCAGGTCAGAGTAAGGAATTTCAAGTTTCTTAGTCATCTGGTGATACATTTAGAATAAACTCAAACTTAACTGAAAATACCTATTTATTATATGAAATATCTCATTTTATTAATATACATTAGCTCATTTTTATGCTGAATTATATAAGCTAATTATCAACTAATTATGCATTTAATGAGCAATGAACTTTAATATTACAGATTTAAATGTAGGATATCTACAAATTCTACAACCAGATTCCAAACAAGATATAGCCTTATATACTTGATTTAGTCCTAGAAGGTTAACACTTACGGTAGAATAGATTGTTTTTCTCAGCTTAACTAATTATTTACAAATATCTTTGCTTGAAAGGACAATTGAATTAAGCCTCAACTGAAAAGGAAAGTAAAGGCAATTGTGTATATAAATTAATTCAAGATTCAACACCAACTTCTAGAATAATATTCGATGTATCCCTGTTCGATTCCTTTCACTTGAAATAACATTATGTGTAATTATATTTCCTGTGCGTAGAATATATAAATCTTCGTTAAACACCTTCTAGTTGTTCTTAAAATACAGATTTGAAAGTATGTAATTTAAGTTAATTTATACTCTTTCTTGAAACTTTAAATCCATGTTCTTATGGGTTAACACGATTACACTCACTTAATTACATATCCAGTTTTCGTGAGTTTGTAGGGACGAAATTTTAAAAATAATACTAATAATAATTAAATAAAAATAAAGTAATTGGCAATTTTTCTGAGTGATATTGTAATAAAACACCTCTTACTACTAATAATGATATTTATCATGGCTTGATTATGAGTGAAAATTTCTTGTAATAAATCGACTTATTATTTGTGGAAATACACATAATTATAAATCTTTAGTATTTTCATTGATTTCTTAAGCATGATCTGAAACGTTATAGAATACAATATATATTCGAGGTTTTTTTTAACCATTCATCTATTGAGAGGATTATTTTAGTAGCTAAAATAAAAGTTATTAAATGTTGCGATGTAACTTCCAGATTCTTATGCGTTTACCGAGGCATATCAGTGTTAACAATACTTTCCATGTTTGCAATAAGAGGATTAGGTACATCCATTTCTCTAGTAAAAGGCATATTTAGCTTTTTAATATTTTAAATATGTATTGCATTACGAATACTCTTCATTGCTTAAGTCAATATGTTTATTTATCAACATCATTATAACATCCTACATTTATTTATTTATGCCATACATTGTATATACTTATACAGTAATCTCTAGGGCTGGATATTTTTTTCGTATTTTGCTTAATGCCGGACCAAAATACTCTGGCACTTTTTGTCTATACCTTTGATAAATTCAAACTAAACCACCCGTAGAAAAATGACTTTTAATTTAAAGAAATATCCATAGAAAGAAAATAATCCTTTCGATTCTTAATGCTACGAGTACATATAATAAGATTCTACAAAACAGGAGTACGAGTTCTGTTGTTTTCCATTTGATTTTAAAATATAATGCTATTTTTGGAAACATGCATGCCACTTCAGGTTTACGCAAAAGGATTTTGATCTTTTTATACCTCCTGTTGTTTCAGAGAAAAAATAAAAGATTCATAAGTATAGACAGTTATATCGAAAACGTTAGTATATCGTTCAAAACTGTTTTTACTGGTTTTCGTTTAGACAGAATAATCTGTTCTTCAGTTTGAATGTTATAGTACATTAATTCGATTCTATTACTAGTAGAAAAACGGTAGAGTAAGAAGCTTATTTGTTATTTCAGTTGGAATTACTAGTTCAATGTATTCTTTTATTTTAGCGGAAGTAATAATCCAATAACTCCAAGCATCAAGGCTTAGCAGTTTATATCAAAATGAATTCAATTTCGAAACAGTTTTTACTTTTCTTATGAAAAGTACTTTGTATTGCTGTTTTTACTTTTCTGAAGTATAACAAAATATAAAAATGAACATATTGAAATTGAATCTTATTCTTTGAATGACTTATGTTATTCTGGCAATTGAATTTTTAAAATAAGGTTACTGCTAATAAAAACTATTCCAAGGTATGTTTTGTTTTCTATCGTAAGTGATATATTTACTTTTTTTCATGACAGTAATATTGTTTCAATTTGAAAAATATTTAAGAAAAAACATTTGTGTAAAATGAGAGCATTTGACACGAATTTACTCTCTTAGTAATAAATTAATCAGTAATATTTACACATTGTATTTGCTATTAATTTTAAACTCTATTTATAAGTTATTATAAATTTTGGAAAGTTTGTTTATACTTTTCCATTATTATTACATTAAAACGGTACTTTTAATACTGAGATCAGTAGTTTCCATATGTAGTTCTCATTTAGTTTGAATAGAATAAATCTTTTTAGATCTGAATAATAATTTTTATTTAAAATCGTTTTGGAAAAGTCGTATTTTTATGATTTATCATTTTCAATTATCAATAAAAAATGTTGAAGTTAATTAAAAAAAACTAACACCGCAATCGTGAGTAAAAAAAATATAGAGCTTTATGTTCTGGTATTTCATTCATGAGTCTAAGCATAAAAAAGCATAGTTATTATTCCTACCTTTGTTTATTTTGTTTTTAGATTCATGTAACTTGAAACTTGAAAAGAATCCTAAAATATTCATTTTACTGGCTAACATTTCTCATTTAAGGAATGAATATTATCTCGTTTCTTGACACTAATATTTTACATTTAACAGCCTTCAAAATGTGTATACTATTTAGGATTTATTAATGAAATATATTTTACATACCATAAACAAGTTACAAAGTGTAGTCTTTAGTTATGCAATCGTAAATAATTCATAACAGCTGGCTGTCAGTAGAGGAGACTAGCTCAATTTATACACGTTGCAAATCATGCTCCATTGTAATAAATCAAACATTTACTGTGTTTACCCGAATATATTGAGAAACGTTACAGCAAACATTGGTATTCATTCGCTTCCATTTTCCCTCTTACCCCAAATTATTTTCTATGATATCAGCTACTAAAAAAATTAGTATTGTAACTTATTTAAAATGCCTAAATAAAAGGGACATTTCTTCAACATATAAAGCGTTTAGTAACTTTGATTAAATTAATAGCTCCAAACTCATCGAATTTTGAAACTATGTAAATTGAAGAATTATTTGCATAGGACAACTTTTAAATTAAAATGCTTGATGGTTTGCTTTTAAAAAAATGTTAAAATTTAGAAAAAACTTTGTTGATTCCATAGATTTATTCTCAATCTATAGCGCCGATACTTTCCACATAATAAAAAGAAGTTATTTTCTACACAGTAAACAACCTTTTCCCATAATAAAACAAATTTGAATTTAGAAACTGCAATTTTTAAACATTTGTATTATATTTACATATTAAAAATTAAATTATGTTCTTATTTTCTTAATTTTTTCAAAGTTATTAATTTAGGAGAAGTTATTAAATATGTATTGAAAGCTAAGGAATTGACTTACAAACGTACTTACAACTATTGATTCATATGATTGTTCATACATAATTATTTATGTAATTTAATGTTATTTCCATTATAAAAACAGATAAAATGTATATACATACTTGAATGATTAAATTCTATTTATATACTTCTTTCAATGAGAAAAAAATGAAAAGCATTTAAACTCGGCTTAAGGTAAGCTCATTCCTTGTCGGATTTGTCTTAGTGACCTAAAATTCACGGATAAAAACTATATCACGAACATTAGACACCAGAGCGCCTTGAATGAAATATTCGGAATTTTCAAACATATTATGTGCTTTATAGACCAAAATGAATGTAATTTTAGAAGAATTTGAAAATCATATTGAACAATATATTCATATGAGGAACAATATATTCATATGAGGAACAAT
>BMAW01122032.1:60322-77440 GCA_019974015.1 Nephila pilipes | reverse complement strand
GAACAATATATTCATATGAGGAACAATATATTCATATGAGGAACAATATATTCATATGAGGAACATATATTCATATGAGGAATTAAAAACATTTCGGTGATACGTCGACTTATATTTCCGACTATGAATCCAAACAGTGAAAATCCTTTTAAGACGTCTTTTCGGCTTCTCAAAATGAAGATGACTGGAAAGTTTCTGGCATTTCTTCTCTAATGAGATTCCAATCGTAATAATAGAACAAGTACCTATTCTGACAACATGTTTATTTTATACTAGAGGCTATTGCATAATGAGTTACCGGTTGGAAAATGAATGAAGAAGAATCATTAAAACAATATATTGCATCAGCATGAAAGTTTAAGATTCAAGCAACTGCCAATTACCACGAAAAGGCCAATTTCTAGAAATAAACATCTATACTAAATTACAGAATGCACAATTATGCTGTGGTTCATACATATTTGTAAACGATAAATATTTGAATATTTACATCATAACATATTTAAATTTCGGAAAATCTAAATCATGGTTTGACAGTAAGCATGTTCTGTATAATATTCGATTCCTCATTCCTGTAAATCAAATCTGATAGTCAAATCAGCAACACTCAAAATTGATCTCAATGTTACGAAGTTCTTGAAAGGGGCATTAGCTCGATGGTAATAAAGCCTACCTCGAGTTCAAGGCCATGATCATTATACCACTGTGGCCTCATCTCATCCAATGAGCTCCCTTCAAAATGCATCGGAAATGGGACTTCGAAATTAAAGAATTATCACTTATTGAATTTTGATTATCTGAAAGGAATTAATAAGTTTATATGATGTGAGCTTCCCTCTCCAGATCTGCATGAAACTGAAAAGCGCCTAAATGTAAATCAGTGTTTTCGTAAATAAATTTACAGTTTTCAGAATGGAAACTAAAAATAATTATGTTCCAAAATTCAGAAAAACACCCATAGAATATCTTTGTTCACACATTTTTAATCATCACTTGACCGATTGTCAAAATTACGAGATCCGTAGCCAATTGCCATCGTGTTGCTTCAAGTGTGACGTTAATAAAACCAAACCAAGCAACACATTTCTAAACATCTTTAATTATATATAAGATTTTAGATTTGAAATTTTGTGTAAATACTTTCTTAAGCACGAAAGCTTATGATTTTTTTTTTATAAAATTGAATGAATATCTTTTATACTCCAGTGTAAATTGACTTATGGGATGTTCAGGGCTATGGAATACAAATTAATTATTTTAAGTTGTAAAGAAATTTGATAAAGGGAGTTCTGATTCAGATACTTTTAAAATCAACAGAAGCGGAGTTAGATGTTACTACATTCGACACCAGCTATTAGCTCGTTAAATCATTACAAATGTGTCTAAATTATTTAAAAATTATCTGTAATAAACTGTGATGACAAAATTAAAGTAATAAATTAAAATTCTAAAGAATACAATTCAACCAACATTCAGTTATGAATATTATGGTAGTATAATCTACTAATTGTCACTAATGCGAGTAGTATTTACATTTTTATAATTAAATTCATATCAGTTATCTGCTTTAAACTGTTTTTAATGTACTGCAATTACTTATGATTTTTTTGTAAAATTCGTCTATGTCACTTTGAAAATCTAACAAGGTCAATAATGCATCTAAAAAATCATCAGTGGATTAGATTATTTAATTTTATATGTTATCATTTGTCATGGAATTTTTTCAAATATGAATGGGATAATTAAATTTTATTTTCTTTACAGTTTTAGAATTAATTAGTTCTATTTTATGCCTTCTATACAAGATTGAGTTTCATTTTATGTTTCATCCAAAGATTGTATTTAATTGTATTATGAACATAAATTCAACACGAAATGTAGTTCAATTTCTACTACTTATCACAGTAATTTCATTATTATATGAAATGCACGATAACTTTTATTTGGAATCCTTATTTTTTCACATGAATTTTCAATATGGGTTCGAATTGGTATTTTGAAGATACATTGCGATTAAATTAATTCGATTAGAATATTTAATGGATATCATTGTTATACAATTTTTTTGTTAGTTAAAGGAATCTAATTTATATTTTAATTAATATGTTTTGTTATTAAATTATTTTCTCTCACATTACTTAGATTATTGACATTATTATATAGATTTGTTTTAATATAAGTATACAGATTTAGTTTCTTAACCTATAACACAACCTATTTGGATTAATGTTTTGTTTCATTAACATTAAGGATATTTGTAATAGATCTAGGACCTTTCAACCTTGAGCTAGTGACGAGGACAATAACTGCAATAGCAATTCACTCCCCAAAACTCCACATCATTCCAATGAGAGGACATTAAAACTCAACGGATTTAACTTGCAACAGCTCCGCTACGTAACGGGTCTTAAATGGCATTAAGATTCTTACCAGGACTCGACTGACAAAACAGGCCATGAACTAGTTAGGGATGCTGACTACACAGATATCGTAATCATATAACATATTTGGAAAGTTAATTGTTTCGGTTTCGATTACTCTTAAGCGAATTTCAATAATATTTAGAATTGAACTATTCTTAATCATATATTCATCTAAGAAAGTATAAAACGATATTACAAATTATGCGAAAAAGGTAAGACATCGTACAACAATGTGATCAACATTTTTGTAAGTGTTATATTGTGATGTTGGGTTATTCGTATTTTTCTCTTCATTTTGATTGCAATAAATAGCAATTTCTTTCGAACCCAAATGAAACGTGATTATGTTAATTAGAGGCAGGTAGAAATAAAGTGAAATGATTTAGATATGATGGTATATGAGAAAAGGGAAATTTAGAGGGTAGTGGACGAGTGGGACTAGCACTGAGTGTATGCCTTACAAGCGATAGATATCAGGAATTGTTACAGGCGATAGCGGTCGCAGAGGATTTGAAAAATTAAGATAACCTCAACTGGAAAGGTTTTGGAAAGAGAGTATAAGTTAGTAATAGTCGAAAAGTTGAATTAATCCAAGAAGTCACCAAGGAGTGCAAATATTTCTTAGACATTATATTACAAAAATGATAAATAAATAGTTGTATGGGTCTTGATTGGTGTATCCTTGAGTGGGTTATTGACTTTTAGAGTTAGTGAATTATGGCACAGTTTAGAGTATTTGACTGAGTTATGGCACAAGAATTGGGTAGAAGAAGTGATTTTCCACAATATTATTATAATTTTTGATTCAGATTAAAAATTAAGTTAGCTGTTATGCTCAGTAATCAACTTTCTTTAATGTAAAAACTATTGGTATATATTTTTTATTTATTGTATGTTAAATGAATACAGATATCTCTATACTTACTTCGTGAGCAGGATAATAATTTGAATTGAAATTTTTGAAATTGAAATATTTTAATAAAACACTTCCCCGTAAATTACTTCCGAGATTAGAGTAATTTATAGTTGTAACTATTAGCTATTTCTAGTTGTTGCGGAAGTTTTACTGAATTAATATGTTCTTTGTGTAGAAATCTTCAAGCACTCAAACAACATTTTCTTTACCCTTGCTTATGTTAATAATAAATTTCAGCTAATACTCCTTTCCATCCTTAATTTTTCTAGTTCAAATTATATGTCCATATCCCTCTTTTCTGATTCCTTTTGCCATTGCCGTTTCCTTTCTTAATTCTGTGTTCTTTCAATCCTCTCCCTTTGTTCCATTTTAATAATTTCTTCAATTATCTTCTCGAGACATCCTTTCAAGAAATTTTCTTCGTAGTACTCGCTATTGATTATGATTACATTTGTTGTCCGAACAGTTGCATCGGAAGGGAAATTTTCGTATAGTTCGATCTCAAGCTTGACTAAATCATTTTTATGTCCTTTTGTGAAGAAATACATATTCAATACTATCTCAATACACTTCAAAATTATTCAAAATAAATTACTTCTGAGCACATGCATAAAGGTAAGCAAAAATTATTTACCTGCATTTTTTACCGTTTCTCATAGTCCTGGTAGGCAATTCCCACTTATGATTTTTAGAAATTTTTAGAACCACACCCACACACTTCCTTTATTTTTACTTTTGTTAATAATAAATTTTAGCTAGTTAATAATCCTTTGCTTATAGCATTACAGTGGTCCTGAGACAAAAAGAGATTCAGTTATATAAACAACAACAATTCTTTATTTACACTTCTTACTCACGAGTGTCATCTCGCTTACTTACATCAGCTCCGCTAGGAGATTTGGTTAGATCTGAAGGGACTGTGTGGCATCTTTTACTTATCTCGTTACGAAAAGAACGCCCTCTACGGGAGGACATTAATCAGTGTTTTAATTTTTAAAATTTTAAAACGGAAAAATATAGAGAGAAAGAAATTCCCACTCCCAGTGTGATTTTTCTTTTGGCTGTCTTATCAGAAACATTTATTCTATAGATTTAGGGGGCCTTGAAAGGATAGCTAAAACTAAAATGTTTTTAAAGATGATATGTGTGCTTCAAGTTGTTTTCTGCTCCTGATGGACCATTTGAAATATTACCAAACTGTAAGTCAAAAAGACTCCAAATATTGACAAAATGAGACTTTTAGTAAAGAACACAAAATCGCAAGCTGAGAGTTTTGTTATTTTCCGATCAATGGCCAACTGTATGATTGCGGTCTGTTTATGATGATAACCAAAAATCAAATTTTCTTTGTAATTTTGATATGTTTCTTTGATGTCTTCAATGTTATCCATGACACTTGAAGCAAATATTATAATGGCTGCTGTTGACAGGGAAGTTATAAATAGTATAATGAGTGACTCTGTTACGTTTACGATAGATAATTCTTTCTTAGTGAAGGATATATAATACGCAAGCATAGAAAACATATGCAGAAGATGCATAAAAATTAATAGAAATAGAGGCTGAGAAAAAGTTCTCTGCAATAAATCAACGGCTTTCAGTAATCTGAAGTATTCTTTCACAAGTTGCTTTGAAGAAATATTTAGCGAATTCTTGTATATTACTTTCAATAATTTGTTATTGTGGCTCGCTATGAATTTGTTCAGTCTGCTGCAACATGTACAATATGTGCACGTTAAAATTCCAGGAAATATAATCTGAAGTGATTGATACATAGTGACATTCGCGAAGGTTAACACTTTGTAGATGAATGAAAATTCAGTGAATTTCTGTCCATATGTCCATATACTGTCTTTACTTTCTTCATTGAATGAATTAACACATAAAACTGCAAATGCTATTGGAATCAGCGTGTAAATTAATAACGCCACATTTGTACAACATACTTCTAATTTTCCCAACTTACAATTAGTCAGTGAAGAGTGTATTTCTTGCATTTTCATTAAAAATTGGGAGAATATTTTTCTTTTGCGGTACAAAGAATGCCACAAACTAACTGATAAAATGTTTACAAAAGTGCAAGCTAAGACTAAGTCAATTCTCCAGTTTTGAAAGAAGTAGCTCAGACTCATCATCATTGTTGCAGGAAAAATGGCAATGTGCAGAAAAATACAATACCAGAAATGAAGTAATCGAAGAATGTATGGTTTTTGTGATTTTCTTCTTAACTCTAATATTCCTGTGTAATGAAGATACGTCCACAGATATACCTTTTCTTCACCGGCAAGAAATGCTGCCTGCATTATTTTTCTATTGCTTGTAAGAACTGCACAATAATGAACTGTTTTTAACATTGAATTTTCAATTTTAACCTGAAAAAAATGTAACGAAAAAGGATCCGTAAAATGATACAAATCATTTTACGGATCAAAGAAAAACAGGGGCATACATTTCTTTAATTAGGGCAATATAGAAAATAATATTATCATCAATCTTGAAACGACATGAAACGAGAAAGGACTGTCTAGTACGAGAATCGATAGTGAGTCAATGCGAAAAAATAAATTAACTAACGAAATGAATAGAAAATGTCTCCTAGGTGACGGCAATGAATTATTCAAAACATTTCAGAATTAACTTATCAGTGAAAAATATCTTTTATTCATTTCAATTTTTTTTCGGACTGCTACATTTCAGTTGATAAGAGTATAGTTTAAAATAGCTTAATTCACTGATGTATGATTAAAAAAATTAGTTAAAATATATCATTCATGTTAATATTTTAGTAACAATTCGTGAAATGTACACGTTATTTAATATTGCACTTATGATTATGACTATTTTATTAAAATCGTGCTGAGAAGCATCACGAAGGCTATTGGCAATGAACGTCAAAGACACCTGAGCTGACACCTCCCCCTCCAAACTTCTTCACCATGTTAACGGGAGTATTTGGAGCCACGACGGATTTCACGTAAACGGCGGGATTTTAGTGGCATTAGAACTCGAATACATCACTAGACTAAACACCACCACCTACGAGTTTATAACCATGACTATTAGGTTATCCAGGCCTCTTACAAATGACGTAGAAAAAGGGTTTATTTCACAATTCCGGATAAAGATGCTTTGTCACATGACATAATATTTTTGTTTAGTTTTTTCTGAAGTTTAAAGAGAGAGAGAGAGATAATTCCAAGTAAAAGAAAAAATAATTAGGATATAACGGGATTTACCAAATTATCGGTAATAAGAAAATTCAGTAAATTTGCAATTACTGTGTCATACCTCATTTTCTACAAGAATGATACACCAGCCTCAGTATTGAGAAATTACAGCACTTAGCTTAATTTATGAACATTGTGGTCCCTGTTTAGACTTATAAAACAAAACGAAATATCGATATCGTCATATAACCACTCTAAGATTATCAGACTTAATGTGTGTGTTTCAAATGAACCAATGCGCAGCAACAAACGAGCATTTGGAAATGTCCGACAATGAAACGAATTAAAAAAAATAAAGGCGTAAGCATGCATATTCCTGAAAATAATCTTTGGTTTCCTAAACATTTCTATTCCTATTATGCATCGTAAATTGTAATTCGTAAGAAAATATAAATTTGCAAAAGAATACATATTATAATTATAAACTTATCAAAAGAATCTCACTGATATTTTGCGATGCTTTTATTCTTAGCTAAATAAACTTTGAAGAATATAGATTATCATATTAAACTTCTATTTTAAGAAATAATAGGGATTATCGTACCTTATATTTTTGAAGCAGCTATAGCACTATATTTATTCATTTGGAATTTTGGGTTACATGTGAACAAAAACTCAACCAAATAATAGAACAGTAGAGAGACTTTAAGACAAAACAGCCGTATAAAAGATTAAAAGTTTTGCGTAAGATTTTTATTCATTTATATAAAAATCAATGATATTCATTCTTGTAGAATTATTTAACAAAAACAGCGGAAAGAAATATGTTCCATCTATTGATTGTTTACAGTAATTCACTTTACAAAACATTTGAATATGAAATTAAAGGTAATAAAAATATAGCAACGGCCAAAAAAATAACTGAAACAAGCTACATTGTACAGGAATGGAACAAAAGGAAAATTTTAGGTTATTACTTCTTTGCAGAAAATATAAGTTGTTTGTAATGGATCTTGCGAGTAATTTTACTTTAACCCCTTGCGGCTGTGTGTTCCACCCAAGGGACCTCCTTAACTGATTCGCTTTTCAAACTTTTAAATTAATCAATAAATGGATAAAAAAAGGTATCCTATTTTCTTTTACCTATCTACTTAAATAAGAGGTGATAGCACAATACAAGCCAATCCATAATTTTCAAATACAATACTTTGTGACAGGTCTATCCGCGACCTTGTCACTAACAGTCCTCTTGGGGAATTTTCAGTCCTCAAACAATTATTTGAATTTGAAAGCTTCCCCCGAAGAAGAGACCGTGATCATGCAAACTATTGTGCGAGGACTGAAAATTCCCCAAGAGGACTGTTAGTGACAAGGTCCCGTATAGACCCGTCACAACTTGATGTAAAATCTTACATTTCCAAAGGAATTTTGTTTAGTTTTTTTTTAGGTACAAAATTATTGCTCGATAATCAAGTTCTGTGTTAATTTGTTAGCTATAGAGTCAACTATTTATTTTAATTTTTTAATACTAAAAGTACACGTAGCATCGTTGAATAATATGGGGGTTGTTCCCTAAGTGGGAACACTGCGACTCTAGCACTTTGCATGTTATCCAAGACAACGCCATGACACGCAAAACATCTGGTTTCTGTTTTTCTCTGCGTGGTGGGATGTAGTGACCCCAGGTTTAATAAAATATCTAGGTAGCGTGATAGATCATACAATTTAAGTGATTTGTTTTATTTACTACTGTATTCGTAAGTTAACAATGTTTTTTTTTACCTTATCACATTTGACAATTGTATATTAAACAGATGCCAATGAAAGGTACGCGCAGAAGATGTGAATACTGTAACATGAAAGCGAAGCCATATAAAACTATTTTTATGTGCAAAATATGCAATGTTGGTATGTGTTTCTTCCAAAAGGATGCGACGTGCATCCAAAAATATCATGAATCTAAAAGATAGAACAATTTGTAAAAATATTTGTATTTAGAACTCATGTATGTGGAAGAGTAAATATTTATTAATCGAAAATTAAATAAAACAAAGATATACAGTGTTTTTGTTCATTCATATGCGGAATCTTTGACACATTTTCGCACTTCAATGCAATGCGTGCTTAGCCGTACTTATGAGAGTTGTAGTGGTGCAGTATTCCCGCTCAGAGAAAACCCACAGAATCAAAACAGTAAATGAAATCTTTTCAAAAATTTATCTGCTCACTCATTTAGTCCAAAATAGACTACCTACAAAAAGTTTTGTCAAAATTTTAATTTCAAGGGATAGTGAGCTGCAAATAGTTAACAATTGTAAAACGTAATTAAAATACAATTTACTCAGTAAAGATATGTTCTGTTCAAAAATTTCTCATTACCGATTAGATAAACGACAGGAATAGGTCGTTGGCGAGAGCCATCGAAAGAATGAGCTCAGTTTAACCGCAGAGAGAAAATCAACACTCCGGGAAAGAGCACAACTTCCTTTTTTTAAAGTATGCATTGCGGTTAGACAAAATCATTCTGAGTGTAGAGAATAAAATGGTGAAGAAGTTGTGAATATACATTCAATTGAGGGAGGCAACAATTTTTTGAGGTTTGTTACAAGTTATGTCTCTGAAGTTTATTGTATGATGATTATACGTGTGCTGCTCAATAGCCAAGTGCTTAAATCTTTCACTTTAGTATACATTTAATAATACAACGTAAGATGACGTTTATCACCGCATAAAATTTCACTGTGACACTTGTAAACAAAAGTTAGATAAATAATTTACAGTTTAGCACAAGGCAATTTCAAACTTCTTTTGAGAATAAAATGAAATTCTCATGGCCTGTTTCTTTGTAAAAATTTATAATAAAATGGTCAAAATTTTCATCAGATATCGTTTTGCTTGGAAATAATCCAATTTTCATGTGTACTGCAATTATATTATCTTAGAAACTTAATGGGAGAAAAGTTAAAATTTTAAGGTAAATAAATAATATTCCTATAAATGTGAAAACAAAAAGAGGTTCACATATAAGAAGTCTTCCATGGTCACGAAGTATCTACAACAATTAGTGATTCGATATCGTAATTAAAAAAATTAATTATTTATTCTTAAAATTTATTTTAAATTCTACAGTCAAAAATAATCCAAAAAATAAATTTGTGGAAATACTTTGTTTAGAAGAGGACAAAACACTAAATTCCATTTGAAAGAGCTCAGACTCAATTTGAGAAATCCTGAAATAGATTAGTTTAAGATAAATTCTGATTCGTAGAAGATTGAATTTGTTTTATATATAAACGTGATTAGTTTGATGCGAAACACTTGTAATATTTAATACTGTAAGCTGTACAATACCTTTTTGTGGTGTTTTATCTGTACAGTCTTAAGAAATTGGAATTTATATGTAATCGTTTGGAATTTGTTTCCCAGCAAAACAATTTCATATCTGCTGAATAAAAATTTTGTTTTAAAAATTACGTAATTTTCTATGTTCCTTGGACATTTTAGGTTAAATAAAGTTTATTTTACATTTTAAACCAATAATAGCAATAGGCAAAACATAGAAACAGGGAAGGGAAGCAATAACTATCATTTTTTTAACAACAGGGAAGTAATAAAATATCCAAATAAAGAATCAAAAGGTTTTATATAGACATAGTTAGTAGAATATTGTGAAAGCATTTAAAAATATCTTAGGATATTTATTATTGCTTAAATATGAATTATTGCTATTCTACGAGCATAGAAATAATTATCATTATGATTATTTAATTTTTCGGTATAACAAAAGAAAAAAAAATAAACAAGTTTTCTTTCATATTACCAGTTGTGAAATGTGGATGAATTTCTTAGAAATAAATAAACACTGAGAATTGTTTTTTATTCATGGAATATTTTTGAGTCCTGTAGACTAGTTGTAATTTTTGGAACAAATATTAGAATCCCCCCAATTCACTAAAAAGGGCAAATTATAACTCCAGATGCAAAATCTTATTCTACAGCAGCGCTATTAATGAACATTGGAAGTTCTTGAATTCCATTGAATAGATTCATTGAAAGTGAATTCATTGACATTGAAATAATGATCTACTAACTATCAAATGTCGGCAAAGGGTAGAAATGTTCTATCTATGTAATGATAAGGATAATACAAGATATTGTTCTTGCAGAGTCCACACCAAACTATTGAAAACTTTGAGGATCCAGTTTTATTTTACTATTCAGCAGAACGTATTATTTTACGAAGGTCTTTTGTACTATTTGGTCTCATACTTTCAGATTGACTTGAATATGGCTCGCCAGAGTTCTAGACAGTAACCACAGTATTATCTTCACCATTGCGTGGAAAGGGATTAGATAAATCAAATTCAACTCATGTGCTGTCATAACCATTTGGCCAATTGTGTGTGACTCATAATTTTGAAATATATAACTAATGCTCTGTTGTGCAGATTCTGCTAGCACAAGATGATTAAGAAATTTTCTAGACTGTGACATTGTCACAGAATTAAACTTCAAGATTAATGAAATGAACAAATACTTAATCCAAAAACTGTTCCCATAGCTTTGATTGCTAATTTGGTGGGTAACTTCTTATCTTCTTAGTAAACTATTGGAGATAGTTCAGCTATAAAACACTATTCAAGACATTATTTGATTCTAGGATTTCTCTCACCTTCCCAAAAGAAGACTTCGGGCGAGTCTTAAATTTTACGAGTTGCAATAAATAATTTTCTTTGAGATATTTTGGTGAAGTTTCTTAACTGATAATTTCCTCTAATCGGGACAATTCATATAAAACATTTTAGTTTTCAGTTTTCTCGCCTATAATGCATTTTTTACATTTAGTTCCTAGATATTGAAAAATAAATAAATGATATATATATAATTTATTTATTTTTTATTTATCATTATTTTTATTTATTTATTATTTATCATTTATATATATATAACAGGTCAATTAATTACATATATTTATATATATATACAGGTCCCCGGCCTACCATAGTAAAACACATTTTTTGTCAAAATTAGTTTTTTTTATTCAACATAATTCCCTTCAAGGGTGATACACTGATTATAGCGACCCTCCAACTTTTCGATACCATTTTTGTAGTACGATTTGTCCTTTGCTTCAAAATAGGCCTCAGTTTCGGCGATCACCTCTTCATTCGACGAAAATTTCTTCCTAGCGAGCATTCTTTTGAGATCTGAGAACAGGAAATAGTCACTGGGGGCCAGATCTGGAGAATACGGTGGATAAGGAAAAAATTCGAAGCCCAATTCATGGATTTTTGCCATCGTTTTCACTGACTTGTGACACGGTGCATTGTCTTGGTGAAGCAGCACTTTCTTTTTCTTCAAATGCGGCCGTTTTTCGGCGATTTCGTCCTTCAAACGGTCCAATAACGCTATGTAATAGTCACTCTTGATGGTACTTCCTTTTTCAAGGTAGTCAGTGAAAATTATTCCATGCGCATCCCAAAATACAGACGCCATAACCTTGCCAGCCGACTGTTGCGTTTTCCCACGCTTTGGAGCGGGTTCATCGTGTGCAGTCCACTGGGATGACTGTCGATTGGACTTCGGAGTGAAATGATGGAGCCATGTTTCATCTATTGTCCCATATCGACTCAAAAACTCGGGTTTATTAAGGTTGATTATCTTCAAACACTGCTCCGAATCCCCAACTCGTCGTTGCTTTTGGTAAAAAGTGAGCTCGCGCGGCACCCACTTTGCACAGAGCTTTCTCATACCCAAATATTCGTGAATGATATGATGTACAAGTTCAGTTGATATCTTTAGAGTGTCTGCTATTTCATTCAATTTCAATTTACGGTCATTCAAAATCATTTTGTGGATTTTTTTAATGTGTTCGTCGGTAACAACCTCATTTGGACGTCCACCGTCTTCGGTGCTCATTTCACCACGTCTAAACTTAGCATACCAATCCTTGATGGTTGATTTTCCTGGGGAAGTATCCGGAAACTCGGCATCAAGCCAAGGTTTTGCTTCAACTGTAATTTTTCCCTTCAAAAAGCAATATTTCATCAACACGCGAAATTTCCTTTTATCCATTTTTTTCACAATAACAAATGTTACTTCACTCAAAATGCTATAATTCACAAACTAATGATCCGACAGGTGTCAAATTTATAAACGCATCTTTTGAGGGTTAGGGCTAACTAAAAAACAAATGGATTTAATTCTAGTAGCGCCATCTATGTGTCAGGCCGGGGACTTTCAATTGGCCTGTTATTTATGAGGAGTTGAACAACAAAATAGACCTTTACTCTTTCTAGAAAATTATCACTGCTGAAAATCTTAATTTTACATGTACGATGAGCTAATTTAAAAGTTTTTTCACGTTTTTGACTAGTTGATATTTTTAGAAGCTTGACGTAATTTTTTAAGCTTTGAAGTCTTATCGCAATCCCGTAGCTTATAATTCGATTAAAAGAATGACACAGGATGTCAGTAATTTTTAAATAATATTTATATAAAACAATACTAACTCGATGCACCATTTCAATATATTTCAAAGCTATTACATCAAATAAATTCAACCTGAGATTGAATATGAAAAAAATAATTGACATCATTTTTCACTCAGCTTATAAGGCCTATTATACTAAAAGTCACCATCCAAGTTCCAGATTCATGAAGATTTTTTAAATGTTATTTCAGTACTTTTAGAAAGTATTTCAATCATAATTGTTTAAGAATCATGGAATACTAAAATGCTTGTTAGTTATTAAACCCAAAAACAATAAACCTTTGTACCATTTCATTAAAAAATAATTCTGGATCGAAAATTGAAAACAGTAACAAATATCTTTGTTTTTTCGGAAGCTGCACTAAACAAGGGATAAAATATTCATCCAAATTAGAACAGAATAAAATACTGCTTTAATTTATATTTAATATACACAAGATGCGCAAGTAATAAATTTGTCTCTATATACAAAAGAAATTATTTTAACCATAAAAAGAACATTCGACATCTCCTATATCATATTCTTCCAAAATAGAATCTTTGATTTATATCTTAAAGTTTATTTTGGAAAATTATGACTGTAATTAAGATAAAGTAGAGAAAATTCTTCTTACAAAGTCCGAAGAAGGTTATTTCAGAAGAATAAACGTGTCGAAACTTTTCATTAATTACCTGTTCGAAGATTTATTAGAAACTCCTGCTGCTGTTTTATAAAATAGTTAACGCATAAGCTTTTAAAAAAAGAAACGCGATAACACTGAAATGATTTTAACTTTTAGCAATTAAAGTTCAGATAAAGAAAGAATAATAATAAGACACTGATAAAGTGATATATATTTCAAGCTACGACCGGAACTAGAAAGACTGGAGCAGACATTTTGACCGCAAAGTTACACTTAAAACAGATTATACTTGAAACTTTTATGTTAGATCACCAAAATTTCATAATTTCATTAGAGTTTTGATTTTTTTAAAAAATGCATCTTTTTTTTATTTGAAATTGTATAACAAGTGTATAAATTAATGTTCTTCCTTGAAAGATTGAAGTTTTTCAAAATAATGTCATAAATATTTCAGTCGCTATTAAAAGTACCCTCTTTCTTTTCTGCTTTTATGGAACTTTAACTTGTTTTGGAGTTTTTTTTAAATACTAGGTCTTTTCATTCGAGTATAAAATTAAATACCTACCACTTTATTCAATGTAGAAAACAAATATGTATGAATTTTTGAGTATATAAAAAGTTGAAAGGTACATGGAAAATTTTAATTTATTGGATATTTTTGCGACTGTTGAAGTAAATGTTTTTATTTTACTGATTTAATATTAATATAAATATATTGGTTTATAAGTCATATATTTTGTTTATAATGCATTGAAGAATGCTGAACCATATTTTCTTTCTTTATAATGCAGAGAGGAGTACCTTTATTTGAATTTCAAAATGAGAAAAAAGAAAGAAAGAAAAAAAAAAAAAAAAAAAAAAAAAAAAAAAAAAACATCAGAGATATGGCCTGTGAGCTTAACATTGGTTGTAATTCTATTTCAAGCCATTTGGGAAACTAATGCTTATGGAACTGAGAAGAAGACCTGTAGGCCAAAACGTCTCACTCCTTATGATGAAAGAGTAATCCTCCATCAGCGGAAACAAAAAGACTTAACTGTTTTAAAGGTTAAAACACAAACTAGTGTAACACATGCGTGAAAAAACGTTTAATCTTATATAAACCTTATAGATTTCAAAAAAGAAAACTTTATCCAAAGTGGTCAAAAATTCACACATTAATCGGCTATTTTGGACATAAGATCAGTGTCTTAGACAAATGAATAGACTTTTGTTATTTTCTTAGTCGAGAAAAGTTCAATTTGAATGTCCCTGGTTGTTTCCATGATTACTGGCGTTGCTTTAAGACCACAGAAATCAAGAGAGAGGATGAAGCTTGATGGTCTGGTTAGCTGTTGGTTACAGAGATAGGTCAAGAATGGATTTTTGAAATGAACCAGGACCATATAGATTACATTCCTTTATAAGAATCTAAAATTCTACCTTATGATACAAATAAATGGACTTTTCTACAAGAGGTGTAGATCAATTTATAACTTGTAAGCCTTAACAATATTCGAGTTTTGTCATGGCCAACTTATTATCGTAGAAAATATCTGGTAATTAATTGTATAACAAACATATGATGGTAGAAAAGAAGAGACATTGTTAATGATCTTCTGAATTCTCTTAATCGTGTTTAGAATAATATATACTAAACTGAGATTCAATTTTTGTGTGATTCTATGCCAAACCTAAAGAAGTTAAGAAAATACTGAGATAAAAACTTCATACCAACATTCTAGATCATTTTAAAAATATTGAAATCGTTTTAATTTCTTGAAACTCTTTAACTAGAAGAAAATGATAATTTTATAAATAACATTTTGGTTTTATATTCCATTAAAATTCATTATTAGTTACCCAAGTGGCTATTGTTTTAGTTGGATCATTTTTCCCGTACCATATCTCTTTACAATTTTTTATTGTTTGCTTCTATTTCAATTACATTAAGTTTAATATGTTCAATTTAATAATTTATCGTTTTCTTTATTTTAATTATATGGGGCTGATATGATATTCAATGAAACAATTTATCGTTTGCTTTAATTTTAACAACATATAGCTCAAATACATTTAATTTAATAATTTATCATTTGTTATAATTTTTAATCACATTTATCTTAAATATAATAAATGTAATAATTTATCATTTCCTTTAATTTTAATATCAGAAAGTTCATGATTGTCTATTTCTTGATATTTCATCGTTTACTATAATTCTTATATTTAGTTGAATAATTTAATAATAATTATAAATAAAGACCACCGTGAGTGGTTAAATCTTTTCTTTGTATTGAAATTTTAAAAGAAGTTTTTCCTCCATATATTTTTATTGGTTTATTTTTTTATTTAGTATTTTCCGCTTCAATTTTATATTTCAGACGAACTCTTCAAGGTGAAGAAAATAAATATGAAAAACATTTTTTCCAAAAGCACAAACGTCCTTCTAATTTTTACTCAGTATACCCCCACATGTTTTATTATAGTAACGATGATATAGTAGCGTTTCAGTTAGTACTAAAATAATCGAGATAGAAACTTAAGTTATCCGTACACCTTTAAAACGTCATTTTTGTCAAGAATTTTGATTTCTAAATTTAATGTCAGTTTATAAGTTAAAATTTTTTCTTTCTAATAGTGTTTGAATTTTGCTTATACCTTATTTAGAATTTTAGTTACAGGGATTTGAATTTTACTTGGTAGCTAATTTTTAGTTGTATTTGAAAATTTGTTTTTGATTTTTCTCAAAACCAGTTTTCTCGACATATTTCCATATAGAAACTTAGATATCGGAACAAGTTACGAATCAAATTAATTTAAATTTTACAAGTATCTTCGTTATACAGTTTGTAAGAACCTCTACTACTTTAATAGTTGTAAAATTGTAAGTAATTTTTTAGTAACAAAGGTGTAAATCATGTATTGTTATAATTTTTTTTTTTGATTTTTCATTCTTATTTGACCCGAAACACAATAAAAATTGGAGTAAAATGATTTTCATCATGAAAGTAGTACCAGTCCCAAAACATGTTATGATGAAAATGATAAATTTTACAGAATAATGATATTTTTTGTTTACTTTTGAGATATGAGCGTTATTTTGATAATAAATTTATGTACTATTTTCACCAAGTTTTCCAATCTCAAATTTTTTTTGAATTAAAAGTAGATTATTAAATTTGTTTTTCATAGTTTTAGGTTATATTTTAGCATTAAAATATTTTGATAGCAATTATCAATGTATTTCAAAAATTTTTCTCCGAAGGTGTACGGATACCTTAATTTTTATCTATTATTCTTAAGATTTCTCTACACAGTTACCACCCGAGTTGTGCATTTCACACAGAGTATCTTGACGTTTCGAAAGCCGTAGTGTAGAACACAGCCGATTGATCTCTATCTTCCCCATAGAAAGGTTTTCTTCAATCTACCGCATACTAAAAGAAAACAAATCAAGATCAATATTTGTAATTTATAACAATATTTGTAATTTATAACAATATTTGTAATTTAT
>BMAW01122032.1:0-60312 GCA_019974015.1 Nephila pilipes | reverse complement strand
ATAAGCTCCAATACATATATGAATTTTTTGCGTTATGTATACACTCGATCGACATTATATTTTATTATTATGGAAATTCCGCAAATAAAAAAAAATCATAAACTTTGACGAATAAGAAATGGTTGAACATAGAGCTTATCTCACTGACCATGAGGTCTTGAAACCTTAAAAAAAGAAGTCCAATCCATAATTTTTCACTTACAGAGATTATAGGGATTCATAAGCATTCGAAACATACAACTCTGTAAAAATGAAATTAAAAATATTAAAATGATAGACCCTCTACAGCCCCAAACTTTAAAAGGATGCGTGCAACACAGACAACCTTTTGCTTTTCTCCGCTTAATCAGTTTATATATTCTCTCTTTTGTGAAGAAATTCACTTTATATGATCAGATGACTTGTGGTCATTCGTCATCTCACCCTCTTGCTTCAGATATACAGAGTGTAGACTTTACATCAATGAATTTGCTTTCTTTTTGACTATTTGAACAGCGATTTGGATTTTCGACCTACGGCTTGTTTTGAAACAGATTGTCTTAAGATTTTTGGACTCTTCTTAGACTTCCTCCGGCTCACGGTTTTTTGTTCTTTTCTTTTCACCTTTCGCTTCATTGTCGCATTTCTTCTAAGGTTAGAAACTGGTTTCATTCTCTTGTCTCCCTCGGTTTGACTCATATCTCTGATCGACTATTTATGAATGCTTTTTAAGATTTCTCCAACTGCGACTCTTTTGAGAGTTTATTTGTTCCAATTTTAAATTTGTACAAAATTCCTACTCCATCCCTGTACATCTTTATGTTCATGATATCTAAATTGTCAAATCCCTCTCCAACCGTTTTCACTACGCCCTGAGAGGGCTTGGAGCCTCGACAGAATTATCAATGCGCAACATGATTGTATTTTAAGGTCCATCTTGACCAAGACAAGTAAATTAATAAGACTATATCTAAATAATATACATAACTGAAGAAAATATTTGCTTTTAAAAAAGAGTTTAATTAATCGAAACAACTTTAGATATAAAAATTGTTCAGTACTAATTTACGGAATAAAAGTTTTAGTTATCGAATAATTGCACGATCACAATAAATAGAAAAGCTCTATGAAATTGGAACAACATAAGAATGTTATATTTTATTCCAGATTCAGTTTTTCATAAACATACATTTGGTTATATCCCACATCATAGACGTTATTCGGTCCAGATATTTTTTTCATCTTACAATTCTCTCAAGTTACACGAATATATCTTTCGCCGATGTGGGTCCATCAGCGTCAACTATTTTGACGATTGAACTGGGATATTACCTAAGCATTATACAATTTACATTTGAATTTGAAGGGAGATAATATTCGCGTTCTGTAAATGATATTAGCCTTAAAGCAAATAATCCGCCACCCACTAATTGAACTCAACTCCATGCCTCTTGGCTTGGTTTTAAACGCGAATGATGTCAACATGGTTAATAGAACTCTATTCTCATGAAACGTATGGCGTAATTATTGGCGAGGAGCTGCATCCTATCAAAACTGACGATTTGATTAATTTATAGTTCAACATAAAGTATTCTAATTAAATGAATTCCTTATTTTTTGTGGTTTCTTGCCTATTTTAAAGGTTGATTCGTGGTGAATTTCGTTAACTTTATACTTTTCAATTGTTGGTGAATATCTGCGAGGAATGGAGATTTGTAATGTTTTTCTCGAAATATTACAAATCCTTGTAAATGTAATACAAGGATTTGCCAAATGCAAGGATTTGTCTAGGAATAAAAGGACAAATCCTATCAGCTCTAGTTAAAAAAGTACTAAGTAGATTTTTTATGCTCTACTGACGTTTTTGTAAACAAAATACATTTCAAATGTATCAGTTCTTTCCTCACAAACCATATTCTTTGCAGTAGATCTCCTAAGATATAATATAAATTTTTATAATATCTTCATAATATTTTTTTGTGTGTAGTTTAAATTAATTACACTTGGATGCCAAAAAAACTTCTTCTTAAACAGTTTTATTTCTGTAATCATTTTATTGCATAATATAAAAGATTATTAAAATAATATACCGAATGCTTAGTAATTTTTTTTTTTTATCTTGAGCAAGTATTTCGTAATTTTAGCTTCCAATTTGACAATAAATTATTATACATTAATTATTCTTTTCTTTTACCATGGAATTTTATATTGCATATATTTTTTTCAACTATTTATATTCATCTATGTATACATTACAGTCAAAATAAATGATTGAACAAACAGATGAAATTGGCTTGTTGATTTGTTTGGTTCCATTTTGGTGCTAATATTCTTTTCTGAAGGAATATATATTTGTATATATATATATATACATATATATATATATATATATATATATATATATATATATATATATATATATATATATATATATATATATATATATATATGTAATATATATATATATATATATACTATACTCTATATATATATATATACTATTGAGACATAGAATTAAAATAAAATCATAAAAATAACCCTAATTTTATCCGATATCATTAGTACTATATCTGATTTCAATACCATTATCACTTCTTAATTTCACTGAATTTGTGATTTTTGTATCAATATATATCTCCTTTTTTCCATTTAAATAAAATAATTTGGTGTGGTTTTTTTAATGTCGCACTAAAAAAATATGATGCGACGCAGCTCGCAATTCTGAACATTGGCTCGACTCCTGGGCAGGCATCCCCTCTTCTAACTTTTCCACACCACCAAAGAGAAAACTTCATGCTTCGACAAATCTAACATGGCTTATTCCCGGCTACACAGTGGGTCTTTAGAGGTATCAAGACTCGGATCCACGACTCAAAGAAAACTGCCGGCCGCGAGTCCTCAACAATGACCATTAGGCTATCACGGTGACTTAAATGAAAGAAATTTCCTGCTTAAATATTTAAAAGTCTTTGATATACTGAAACTTTCCATAACAGTTTTAAGTCAGGGTTCACCAATTTACTGCCTGAAATCTAACATCTGGCCGCGAGTACATCTTTCTGGCGCAGAAAAATTTATTTTGGTTAAATTATAAAAAATATGATGTAAATAAAATTATATATAATTCTGAATTGCGATAATTGACATACATAAAGAAATTGAACATATTGACTGAGATTAATAATGTGAGATAACTATATCCCAAAAACGTACAATAAGTGTTTTCAGTGGAATCAAGATTCGAACCCAGGAGAAACAATACAGGCAGCGAGTTCTTATTCATTTTAGAAAGGCTTGATTTTTTGCATTCAATATGCATTCAAAACGTATGATTTTAAGATTATTATCTGAAAAATATGTTCTGTAATTTATTTTAATGTTTAAGAGCTCTCATATTATTTTACTATTTTGGACATATTTTAGTATTAAGAGAATATTTTTTTTAAAAAAGTCTTCAAACAATACTACAACAAATTTAGGAAATGTATTCATGTTTGAATAATACGAGTATATTGAAATACAGTCACTAATATTTGAGTGAGTGAATTCATAACATTATTGATAATATATTTAAATTTGTTAGTTTTTTTTAAATTCATATGATGATTAACATGTGATAATCTTTAAAATGTAGAATTCTTTTTCTCATTTTAACGTGTAAATGTTTTGGGACAACTTTTTGAATAAATAAAATAATCTGTATGTGTGTGTGAGGATGGACTTCAGTGTTTTCAAGAGTCAGAAGTGAATATGCTGTGACAAATAAGGTAGAAGTGTGATCTAAAATATTTGAAAAAATGGGGGAAAAGATAACAACTAGTTGAGAAGAAGAAAGATAAAAATGTAGAAGAATCTGTATGGTATCACGGGGATGTTTCATTCGTGTTTACTAAAGGTAATAAACTCCATGTGAAAGGAAAACGATCACTGCGGTACCTCTGATTAATCGTGGTGCTACCTGCTTAACGAAGATAAGCCTCTGAGGGGCTAATTAAGTGTACTAGAACTTCCGAGAAACAACAAAATACCAAATTTAAGACTGTTTGTTTGTACTACATGTATCGTTTTAAAATTATCAGTAGAACTTAGATTCTTTGTGAATGTTAATAATGATATGTTGGTGATTCTATTGTATAAAAATAAATTCTTAGCCAAAAGGTTTTTTTTCCTTAGTTGAATATGGATATAGTTTTTGTACTCTGGCAAAAGGAATTTGCATTTAGGTACACTTTTAAACAACCTGTTTTTAAAATAAACAAAATACTTCCCATACACATGTAAAAGGAAAAAATAAAAACAGTACTTTGTAGTTTCAGAAATTGTAAATTTCTTAATTTCTTCCTGCATAAAATTATTTTTTAAAATTTAGACATATTTTAGAGGAAAAATGTTTTAGGTTCACTATATGTATAGCTATCTTTTATAGGAGCGTAAAAAGTTTGGTAAGATATAGTGCTATAGATATTTTAAAAAGTGTATTAAAATGGAAAAAAATACTTAAATAACTTAAAACTTAAATATGATAAATATAAAAAAAGCTAGAAAAAGTTGTTTTGCAATATACCTGTGATTAATATTTTCCTGCTTGTTTTATTTCCTTCTCCTTCAAATTGTGATTGTTTTCTTTTTTTAAAACCTTTTGTTTCTGACATCCAATGTCACGTTTTTTACACTCGGTCTTTCAAATATTCGCTTCATATCAGTCCGACTAAAAACACGTTTTGTGTTGTACCCTGGCTCAATTACTACAGCTTCAAAGACTTTGAGCCTGCTTATATATCCATCATTGAAGCAAATCACAGCATCCATATCTTCGCATTTGAGGGTTTCAATCCCAACAAATGTTTTGGATATTCTGTTCCAAATACATCTGTTAAAACTTTCGTTGTGATTCTGAGTTCTCCCATGGAGACAATTTCAAGGTAATTCAGTATATGAGAGATCCCAAAATACCTTTCTTTGATTTTCAGATATCCACTTACCGTTAAAACAGGAATTTAGGTCAAAAAGTCGATTTTTATTTACGGTCTTTTATTAAAGCCAGATTTCTTAACTTTCTAATTTTCTTTCTTCAATTTTGTTTCTATCTTACGTAGATCTTGAGTTATAAGCATTTTAATGATAGACTGTGTCAAATTTTAGAACTTGAAGTAGCATTATGCTTCCGGAAAGGGAACTTAATGTTTATTTTTCATTGATATTTTAAGTAATACCGCCACCAAAATATCTTCCAACATGCAAGATGAATTTCCTAAGACACGAAATGCAAATGAATATTTTAATGGTGTAATATGATAAGGAGTACTAAAGGAAGTTTTTGTTTGTTTGAATACTGCGAAATTGGGTGCATATGATGCAACTATACAATTTAACGAAGGACATCAAGGCTAAAATAGGTCTTAATAGGTATAGGGACCAAAGTCTTAAATAAGTTGAACCTAGAAACTCCGGGTTACCTTACTGTAAAGGAGTACAAAAAGGTGAATTACTATCCAATCAGGGAATTGAAACGTTATGCAACACCTGTTAAATGTAAGCGTAGGAAAGTTTTAAAGACCATCAGGAAGAAAAAGATAATTTATTTAAGTAATACTGATAGTGAAGTTTACAAATCAGGGGACTTTTAATATTAAATGTTTATTTAATTAAATTTTTAATTGATTAAGTAAGTTTCTGGGTTAAAATGTATTTTCAGCTTTTTCTCAAAATCAAGATTTTCATATTTTGCTTCAGCGCAAAACATCGTATTAAAAAACGTTATGTATATAATGTTATGAAACTTCCATGAAATACTCTATGAAAGTGAATTCAGGACTTGAACCTCTCCTATTGTTGTAATGCGTTTACTTTGCAAATATTGATGATAAAAGTCATAACTTATCACAAATTTGTACGTTTTTTCTGTATGTTAAAGTACGACTCCTTATAAATATTTATTTTTCAGGGTTATAATTGTGAGAGAGGCACAACTCCTAAGCTAGATTCAATTCATCATAATAAAATTTACAGAATTGAAATATCTCTATTTAAATTTCAGTTTTGGTGTTTTGCACAAGTGCCATTTTACTGCTATTTTTATGTATTTTTTGAGCTGAAATATTAAAACAATTACTAATTTATAAATATTTTACATTATATTTTAAGTTTTTAGGTATATCTTATAGTATAATGCATATAAAAAGTTATTTTTCAATTATTTTAAAAAATCGAAGGTAGGCGGATACCTCAATTAAAGCAGATTCCAGCAAAAAATGTTTGTGTTCATATAATTCCTCAGTTATAGTATTTAGGTTACAACCGCAATAGCTATCTACTCAAAGAAGGAAGCAAACCGTGTTGAGGCTCACTGTCTGGGCTCAGTTTATTAAAATAATAAGCCCTTATGACTATTTTCACGTCTTCACAGAAGCAAAATTCTTTCGAATGCATAAGCTATAATAATGTTGTTGGAAGTCAGTATCTTTCAAAGTCATTCGTCCAGAACCAGAAAAATGTTTTGGCATCGGATAGTATCTCCATAGTTGTTTAAATAATTTTTCTTGGCCTAATACCCATTCGCTTTTCCACATGCCCCTCATATTCAGGTTTTTCTAATTTGTGTGTCACCGCATACTTTAACTTCTTTTACAGTTTGGAAACTTCGTCTACGAGGTAGTGAATATATTAAAGTGGTAGTGAATATAAACTGCTGTTTGTAGAAAATGCAACACCATGAAGGAATCATCAGAATCAAATGAAATTCGCAGCAAATGTCAATTATAAGATATTATGCAAATTAATAAAGTTTCAGAGCCATCGCGCGTGCGCGGCGCGCGCAGCGCCCTCTGAATTGATGCTGAAAGCGTATAAATAAAGTGCTGTAGCGGGACGTTGAAAAAAGTCTATGATTATTTGTTAGTGGCAAACGTTTAGTGAGACCTGAGTATGCCTCCACGACGGAAGAATAAGAAATTCAAGCAACTTACGGAGTTTGAACGAGGGAGGATAATCGGCCTTCGAGAAGGAGGATTTTCCTATCGCGCAATAGCAGCTCGTATGCAGCGGAACAGTTCCACAGTGATGCGAGTTTGGAAGCAGTGGACCGACGAGCACCGAACAACTCGAAAAACAGGCACTGGACGACAGAAGGTGACGTCAGAGCGCGATGATCGACACCTGCTCCGCATGGCGGTGAATGATCGCACAGCTTCCTCCAGGCAGCTGGCAGCACGTTGGTCTACTGCTACAGGTGTACAATTGTCGGCTTCGTCAATTCGTCGTCGTCTGCTGCGCCGTGGATTGCGTGCAAGGGTGCCTTTATACAGGATTCCCCTTACGGCGAATCATCGACGGCTGCGTCGGCAGTGGGCTCTTGAGCACAGAGACAGGCGAGCTGATTGGCACCAAGTTGTCTTTTCAGATGAATCACGCTTCAATTTGTGGACCCATGATGGCCGTGTTCGTGTTAGACGTTATGCCGGTCAACGCTGCCTTCCTGAGTGTATTATTGAACGACATAGTGGTCGAACACCCGAAGTTATGGTCTGGGGTGCGATTTCGTATCATGGACGATCCAATTTGATACGAATTGAGGGTAATCTCAATAGCAACAGGTACGTCCGTGAAGTGCTACAGCCCGAAGTCGTTCCTTTCCTTCAAGGCATCCCTGGAGCTATCTTTCAGCAGGATAATGCACGCCCACATGTTGCGCGGACTGTTCGAGACTTCTGTTCAGCACAACGCATGCAACTTCTTCCTTGGCCTGCTTATTCACCGGATATGTCGCCTATTGAGCACGTGTGGGATATGGTTGGTCGGCGTCTCGCTCGTGATCCGCGTCCTGCAGTTTCCAAAGACGAACTTTGGTTGCGCATACAAGCGATATGGAATTCTCTTCCTCAAGCAGATATTCAACATCTGTTTGACTCCATGCCACGTCGTATAGCAGCACTTATTGCAGCGCATGGTGGCTGCACCAAATACTGATTTCGGACGCTTAATTTGTTTCTTTTGTTTTGAAAATTTCATCATTTATTTGTATCAGTACAAGTCGTTTCTGCATTAAATTTCATTTGATTCTGATGATTCTTTCATGGTGTTGCATTTTCTACAAACAGCAGTATATTTCGTTGTTTTTTTGATACTTCAGGCCGTTTAAATATACTTATTACTCCCTTATATTATATTCCTCCTTTGATGCCTACATAGATTTTGAAACAATTCTCTCGCAGTTTTCCCCCTGATCCTTAAATACTGAATGATATTTAGTGAGAGTTTCAAAATCAATGACTTAAACCATTCTCAATGGATCTAGCACATACAACACTATTCAAAGAGGAATAACCTCTTTTGTACAATGTGCCATGCAAGGCAACAAATATATCTGAGTTATTATCATTTACTGTGATCACTTCTTGTGCAGTAATTTTCATCGAGACATCACTAATTTTTGAATAAGCATTCAAAAATACAGAATTATGGTTTCGAACATTGCACATATTGCAATGGACGGAAATTCATGAGCCTGCAGAACACAAGAGCAGCTGCTCCCTCTTTACCTATAGCTCTCATTGTACATTCACATGTGAGCCTCGTGTTTATACAACAATACAAATTTGATTTCTTTGACGACCTGACACTCATCAGTTTTCCTCAACTATGGCAAATTATCAATATTTACAGATCTAAGCCTCTGTTTTTTTATAATTATTTTTTTTAATTCACCATTCTGAGAATCATACTTTTTGTAAAGGCAACAATATTTTATAAGGGAAGATATACATTCCACTTCAATAATTATATTTGTATATATCGCATCATACTGTCCATTTGGTGCATTACATACTTCAATTTTCTTCCCTAAAATGCTTTTCTTAAGATCCGGGGGAAAAATGTATTATTCAATTTTATTTCAGGAAATTGGTTTCTGGAAAACTTTCTTTTGCCAAATTGTTTTTGGCTCAGGGCATGATTGTTTGTATTTAAAGGAATAAAATATTTTAAAAAATCTCAAATATCAGTAAAATTAGATCACGAGTAAATATTTCTGATGAAAACAAAAACAAAAGAAGTAACTACAAAACACAAATCATCTGAATTATTGGGTTTTGAGGGATATAGAGCAACAAAGGCTGTAATCCATTTTAAAAGATGCTTTTTATTCCGTACATGTTCACAAATCATTGGAGTGTGAGCAAGTGATTCAAAAACATTGAGGCAGCTGAAATATGAATTTAGAAATTTGGTCACATACCTAAGAAAAATGACATAAATGGATGTGTGGCTAAAAAGTAGACTTGCTTTCATTGAAATATAAAAAAAAAAAGTCTTACGTTCACCAAACACAAAGCAATAGGTTTGGTCTTATTAACATCGTACTAGAAGCAACATGGGGGCAATTGGCGACAGACCTCGTAATTTTAAACCTCGTTCAAGTGTCGAGGAAGACACGTGAACTGGTTCGACCCTCTCCTAACTTTCGCACTACGCCAACGGGAGGACTTAGAGCATCGACAGATTTAACGTGCATCAGCTCCGGCTACTCGATTGGTTCTAAATGGTATCAAGGCTTGAACTCACGATTCAATGAAAACCACCTACTAAGTCCGCGACCATGAACACTAGGCTACCGTAGCCCCAATCACAAAGGAAAGCTGTATCTTTAAAATGAGTCAAAGGGGCATGGTTGTTTTTCTTACATTTTTTATTTTTTACTTTTTACAGTTCAAAGTGATTTTATGAATTATATATTTTTGTATATATTTGAATATATGTGTTATATATTTTTGTACCAGAAAGGTCTGCACTATTTCTTAATGCTAAGACGGAAATATCGATTTTTTGTAGGTTTGTTACTTCCCTGTACCCTTAAAAATTAACAATGTAATAAATGCACAGAGAAGAAAAAATTGGTGAATGCTCGGCCATATATTTTTATTCACACACATACACACAGATGTTAATTTACATATTTATTTATTTATTGAATATTAATTTTAGTTCCAAGTGGCTTAAATAAATACATATTTCTTTCTACTTTCTCAATGAGTATGGCTCAACATCTTTTAAAGCTGGTAAGAATGGAGGAAATTTAGAATAAATCTACAGACTTCAGAATTTAGAAAACTAGAATGTGATTTATGAGTGATGTAAGGCTTGGACAGAAAGTGAATAAATAAAAGTTAGTTTACGGTACAAGTGCAAAATTTAACTATGGTGTGCCAAACTAAATATTTATCTGTGATCTAGACTTAGGCTGATGCTAGATAGGAGGTCGAAAATAGAGAAAGCTAGGTTATCCCGTGGGGGCATCACCTATGATAATTAAACAAACTTCCTTTCCTAAGGGGAAGAAAGAGTTACTAGAGTACGTCTCTGCCATGAGTCCAGTAATTATCTAAAAAAACTGGCTCCAAAGGGGGCTTGGAAAGAAAAATTCCCTCCTTCGGTTATCTTTGCCTTAGTCATATTTTGTGGTGTCTCTCACAACGAAACAGAAAATTCGCAACCTAAGTAGTGTTCCAAGCTGATCACAGAAACAAACTATGAACTAGCTAACAGATATATATGATGAGTATTGATATAATATATTGCAACATAAAAATGACAGAACATTAGAAATGCTTCACACAAAAGCCGTTGAGCGAAATGGTTCAAACACTTTCACACCAATTATTTGAGTCACGTTAAATGTTTCATAATTATTGAATACATTTTGTTTCTCCAGCACAAATTCAATCGCAGAAAAAGCATCAGACTTTATTAATTAAATCATGTAAGATCGATAAATAGATAGCTGAGAATCGCCATTCTAAAAGCAATCTTAATTACCAATTTTAAGAAATTCACCCCAGTAATTTCTTCTGATTTGAAATCAACAACTAACATACATAAGTAGTTTGCTTTGCAGATAATTATAAGACCATGTGTTATTTAATTAATAAAATCATGGTCAAATATGTGTTTTCTTTTATATGTCTTATTAGTATCTAAAAGTAAACACATGTCTCGTTTTGAAATAAAAGTTATATGATCAAGTTATGTGCAGTGTTTAGCTAAGAGAAAAGGGAATATATTTATACGTATATATAGTTGCATTTATAAAATAATATTAATTTACTATACAGATACCTAGAGTAAAAAAACGCGTTCTCTCAACTAATAGTAAGTTCTGGGCACTATGATGGCTACTATCCAAAAATAACACGATTTATTTTAAATGAAATAATCCGTAAGTTAAGTAAATTCTTTGAAAGAGGCTGTGGAAGTCAAATACAGGTTCTAACTGCCAAAATGACAATTCAAAAGAAGAATAACTTCGTCTTCCATGTAACAGAGCCCTCGTAGCCAGCTCAATTCTCCGTTTCTGCTGTTCGGTCTTTCCCAGCGTGTTTTACTGCAAACGATTTCAGCACTCCCGTTATATTTTATTCGGCGGTCTCCTTAGTAGCACAATGGTCAGCGACTTCTTTTCTCCTCAGATCCTTACTCCTTTTATTTGCTTCTATACTTCATTAAATTTCTCAATTCTACGATAAATGATTTCAAGTAAGTTAGCAATTCCACATTCACTGGATATAACACTGCATTTTTCTTTCTTGGACAGAATAAAGTCATATTTTCACAGGATATATATATATATATATATATATATTCATATTTATATATATATGTTTAGATTAACTCTTTTTTTCCCTCCAATAGAAAAGAGTCTCTGAATAGAGTTAGGTTTTATCAATGTAGATTCCAAAATTTATGGCAATGCATCTCGAATATCAAAATGAATTCAAATCTGTGCTATAGATCATTTGGCATTGGCTACTAAATCATATGAAAGACTTCACTTCCCGTTTTCACCTTTTCTGCATGAACAGATGAATTTAGTTCTATTCAACAACAAATGTTTCTTATGTATCTAATGAGAATTTTTATACACATGATTATTAGATAATTCTGGCATTTTTTCGAACTGTTTAACTACTTTTTAATCCAATATATTTTCAATGAAATTTTTGAAGTCACGTTAAAATTCGTTCTTTATTTATATAAATGCAATTTCTGAAATACATGCTAAAATACTTTATGTTTTGAAATGTACGTTTTAATTATTTCATTACTTTGATTAATATGACTAAATTATTCATTATGCTCTGTTTATAAATGCATTACATACTGTACATCAAAAATAATTCGGTCAAATTACATGGATCTCATCAAAATATTTTGCCTTAAAGGGATCAAAATGATATTTATTTGATTTTTGAATAAAAACCAGTAAAATAAATATTTTAACTCAGAATAATTTAAATCGATTACTTTATTATCATGATGAAAAAAGCTATTATATTCAAAACCAATGTTTCCTTTAAACTATATCGTTAATTAATTTCTTTTGTTCAAAATGCTTTTAGAAAAATATTTTGTCTGGAAAACATTTTGTAAATTTAAAAGTGGCTACATTTTAACATTTTCAGATAAAATTATAATTTTTAGCTACTGTGGCTGATAATTTTGCCACAATATTTCTTATAAAAACGAATGAAATATCTTATGAAGTAAACAAAATAAATAAATTTTACCATACAATGAATTATGAGAACGCAAATTTTAATCTATTAAAATATTCATTTACCAATACAATTAATGTGCGAGAGAAAATATTAGGTAGGGAAAAGGGATGATGGGGTTATTAAAACCTTCTTTTTATAAATCTATTCTAATTTATAATGATATGTTTTTGCCCTCTTTTATTTAATTGACGAAATAATTAAAGTAAATTTCCTAGATGTTACTCATTTGACCTTTGATAAGAGTATTCTTAAAAGATTTTTTTTCACGCTATATATATATATATATATATATACAGATAGAGAGAGAGGATAATCAATTAAATTATTAAAAATTAATATGTAAGAGGAAAATAAAACTGAAAAATCAAGAAGAGATGAAAACATTTATAGAAGAAAGTAAAATAATTGAATAAAAATTTAATACCAAACAAAGCAAAACATGCCAATTCAGTCATTAGGCTGAATTGGGGGATCAAACCTGTTCAATCATACCAAACCTTCCCTATTGCATCATATTGGGAAAAATTAAATCACTCCCAAATGCGAATTGTATTAAAAGAAACAAGAAAACACAAGATATCGCATTTAGAAAAATTTTAAAACCAAAAGTTTTCAAAAGTATTTTAGATAAAGAATTAAAATTTTTAAACAAAAATATACCTAAATCCAAGCTTGTGTAAGAAATTAAGATAATTCAAAACAGATGTGAAAGCCAAATCACAAAATCCTATGACATACATTAGTGACTAAAATTTACAGTGGATCAGGTTTAAGGAGCCTTTTAAATTAAGATCTCCAATATTTTGCACTGTTCCCAAATATGGTGTGTATAACAATAATAATTATTTAATTTAGTAAGAAAACGTTACAAAAAAGAGAATATTTATTAAACATCTGAAAATCAAAACAATCAAATAGAATTAAAATCCAAAAGATCACAAACCTGGATTTTATTTGTTGAAAGTTTTTCTAGAAATGCAGACATATCGAAGCATGTGACCTCAGCAACAAAGGCATTGAACATAATATTTAATAATTCAATGATTAAAAAGACTTAGAAAAGCTCATTTTCTTATGCAGAAAATTATTTCCGAAACCTTAAATAAGACAGGGATGCAAAATTCTACTAAAAGAATAGTTTAGTGCCTTTTTGGACTGTTGTATAAGGCTGGATTAATTCTTAGCTCATTGTTTAATTATCATTTAACTTATCACTTTATGTGACAAAGGTTAAAATCATCTATAACGTATGACTTTTAATAGTAATTATGGTTTGCAATTATGCTATTTACTCCTAATAAGCTTGGGGTTTCAGTACACACCGTACTCTTCCTTGTATTACAATTTATACTGTGCAACTAACCAGGTAAATAAAATGGTGAATAAAAATATTTTTTAAAAAGTCTTAAACTTAAGGGGAAAGAGGCATCTAAATTTAAGGAATTTTATAACTTAAAAAGAAATATTTTACACTTATTAAAATATTTGCATTACATGATATTTTTTTTTTTAAAAAAAATATTTTGTACATAAATCAGAGATATACTACTTATTAGTATATTGTTGCCTGAATTGCCTAAATCTTTCTTCTTCGAGGAATTTGCTTATCCTTTTAAATCTGGTAAAGTTTGCAAAAAATGTTAATAAAAATAAAACCTTTGTATATATATATATATATATATATATATATATATATATATATAGCGATAAATTTTTCAAGGGAGGGAGGGTCTTCTGTTTCACCTCATTTTTGAAAATTTACTTCAAAATTTATTGAATTTGTGAAGAAAACGTTTATGTTGATTATGGGTCATCAATTTTTATTAAAAAAATTGGTATGAAAAAAATTTAGTTTTGAAATTTCATTATATAGTAATCCTTAAGAAAGGAGTGGTATTACCCCCCTCCCATATCCCATCTATCTCAGCACCACTAGCGATTGTACCACATGTATTCAATCTTTTATTGCTTTTTAATTGTTTATTGTATTTAATAATATGCTTTATTTAATAATATGCTTATAATATGATTTATAATAGAAAACTGGGGTGGTGGTGAGGAAACTGGAGTCAAGAGAATGCAAACATGGTTTCTTATTTTATTAATATTAGATTCATTTCAAATAAAAAAAAAATGAAGTTTTCTCTTCAAAAATTTAAAATTTTGTTTCTTGAAATTGTTTATTTTGCTTAAGGAAAGAAGAACTTGTTAAAAATGGTTTTATCGGGAGAAGTAAGAATAAAAAAAAGATCATATTACCTTCATTGGCCATACTGCACGTAAAATCGGTATGTTGCAAAATTTCAAATTTGAAGGTAAACATCTAAATTGAAAACCAAATTTGTTTTAAAAGCTTAAACTTGAATAAAAAATAGTGCAATAGCTCCGTGTTTTTCCTCGTTTCATTTTCAGTATAACCATGAAAATTTAAGATTGCAATAAGAATAGTGGTATTATTGTCAAGTAATTTATATAAAAGTGGCCGTGGTGGTGTAGTGGTAGCGTGTCTAACACTGAACACTGCCATGTCAGATTCGATTCCCAATGGTTTTGGCTTAAGTAGCTAGTGACAAGTGAACTCTTCCCTCCGCAGTTGACAAATGAGTACCATCTTCGCTTGGGAAGATTCAGATTCAGTGTAACACTTGTACACTGAATCTTCCCAAGTACTATTGTAACTTGGCCAGGCCACTAGGAAATAATTAACGTCTAAGAGTTACACAAATGAAGATGCCGACCGCCTGATGAACCTCTTAGACCCGGGCAGATTTTAACTTAACTAACGTTATGTAAAATTTGCAAAACTATGCATTTTCTCCCCCTCGTGTGTGATTTAAGCACGTTCAGTTAACCAAAAACTTGTGAAAATCTCAAATAATGATATCGAATGTGCAGATAGTTCAAGAAATCCAAAGTTTTAAAAATTCTACATAAGCAAAACCATATCTTATTTGAAAACTATAATTATTTTAATAATTGCACTAAATATTATGGGAATTGAATGGATAAAAATATTTTAGTTACATATTATTTTCATTTCATGAATTTATTTTTTTTTCAAAAAATCAGATCACATTTATTTAGAATAATAGCTTTTAATGTAGAGATAGATTATTTTGAGTACTGTACAAGTATCATTTGTATTATATTATTTTTGTGTATTCTTTATTATCATTCAAATATTTTTATTATATTATAGAAATCATTATCAGACTACAAATTGAATGATGATTGATTTTTAAGTTCTTTTCAAAATTGATTTTGTTCTTCAAGTATCATGCTTATTTATAAAAAAAAGTTTCTGAAATAATTTTGTTTCTGAGAAAAAATTAAAGACATAAAATCTCTTTTCATTTCACTTGATACTAATCACTGATGAAAAAAAACTTTCCTCTTTAAAGAAAGGATACATTACGAATCCGAAAACTATTTTCAGAGAATGAAGAAAGATTTATCGTCACAGAAAACTGAAATTTTATTTATTTCCTTTTTCCCCTCTCAAACCATTTTACTTGATCTGTTTAAAAAAAAAACTTTCTATGGAAAGTAAAGAGCTACTTTGATTTCCCTTTCTGTCGAAGATATAAGTTTCTTGAAAACTGGCTGCTTTATATCGTGGCAATGATGATTCACACTGAAAGGGAATTGCGTGATACCTATTTCAGAAAAGCCAGTATATGTTTCAAGGATAAATATTTAATGTACCAATAGGAATGCAGAATATTAGATTCAATATAACACGGGAATCACTTCTTTCATTTCAACATTAATGTTGTAATATTACATACTATTCTGATTTCCTTTACAAAAAATTAATGTTCCGATAAATTCAATAGAAAATGATGATCAATATTGATTAGTGTAACCAGAGAAAATTAACTTGTAACAATTCCGCCATAAAAAGGGTAAACAGTATAATTAAGCAATACATATTTAAAATATTTTAGTTTTTTTTTTTACTTGCTATATATAACATTTGAAGTTACATAAATGCTATACAAGCAGTATTCAAACTTTTCTACCTACTTCTATAGATGTATAAAAATATAGCAATATTAAGAAAACACTAAATTTTTAATAAGAAAATGTTTATTTTTAAGGATATTTAATTTACACCAATAATTTTCGCTTCATTGAAAGGCTTTAGGTGTTTGTATTAATAATATTCATGTGGATAGTCAAATTATATAACTTTTTTGTTTGAGTTTTCTATTGCATTTTGTGTATAAGATATATATTATATTCATTGTTATTATATTATTGCTATTGGAAATAATTTATTTGAATAGCGCGGAAATAAAGGTGGCGCCATGTCTCGTCTAAAGAATGAGAGTGCATGGGATCATGGTCAAGTATTCAGACTATAATTATTACTGACTGCGTGAGGTAGGTTTTCCATGTTTTCGAAGTAATTTGCTCTCCTAACTGCTAAAGCGTGATAATAAATGTATGGACTATTTGCAGGCCCTTATATAATTGTAAATAATGTAAGTAGGAAAAATTGGCACTTAGAGATTATTATATATGTGGTAGAGATGCACTGTTCTCCCTTTCTTCTCTAAATTTGGATTAATATACTCTGCAATTTCTCAATTATGAAGAATTTGTAAAAATATTTCAAGGTTTTGTTCAATCAAAAATAGCCTAATTTGAATTAGTAAACTATTTGACAGATTATTTTTAAAACCCAGTATAAAAAGAAATAGGCACGAAACTATTATTTGCATTTTTAAATTTTTTTTTATTCACAATAAATAGCTCTAGCTACGATACACTTGTTATAACGATTTAATAGCGATTCGAATGTCCTTTACAGTTTATTTTGTGAAATTACTTCCAAAATACTCTTCGGAGTTGCTTGCTGTTTGTATCATCAAAGTAACATCCTTTTAACTTCATTCAAAATTTTGTGAATAAATACATATATCACGATAGGATAGGCAGATAGTACAAAATATTTAACATACGCAAGTTATTTTACGCCAACAAATTTTGAACTGCGAGTTGCAATTGAGTACATTATCAAGCAACAAAATGTTATAATTGTTTTCAGCTCAAAATTCTAGACTAATGAGGCAAACTCTGGCTATCAAACGCTTCAAAACATTTAAATAATATACACCAGTAATGATTATCAGCTATTAGATGAAAGCTTTCTTAATTTTTTAATTATGGATAATTTTTTTTAATTCCAATGCTCTCCTTTTCTCTTTGTTTTAGGACAATCATGAAAAGTTATGTTTCATCACATTTGGCTATTCATTTAAAGATCGTCACAGTCCGTGACCGAAAAAAACTTCTTTAGTTTATAAGAACCATTTGATAAAAAGCACGAATGCAGTATATAAATCTTATTTATCTTATTTAAAACTATTCAAGGATTGTTAAAAGTTTATTAAGCTATACAAATTTAAAATGTAAAGATCATTTACGAAGAATAATTAAGATACCATGAGAATAAATTTTGCATTTTTGGAGGGAGATGCACCCTCTCCTTCTCTTCAGCTGCAAACACTGATCCAGAAGAACTTATAAATAATTGTGCTGCTTTAAGATGATAAGTTTGGCTTCTTCAACAAAATATTCATCATCGAAGTAAGAAAAAGAAATTTACAATGATTTCTATCAATTTTCGTTTAAAGCGTCCTTTGGGGACTGACGATTTTGGGGTGAGATAATGATTTTTATCCGGCGAATTAGTTTCGATATTCAGATAGTTTCTCTTTTGGAAAACATTGACAAAATTACCCAAGTTCTTCATTTTTTTTTAAAAAAAGAGTGTTCTGAGTATCTTTTATTGGTCAAAAAGAATGAATAAGTAATTAAGTGAGTGAATGATTGAATGATTGATTGAGTGATTGAGTGGGTGATTAAGTGAGATGAGTAAGTGATTAAATGAATAATTAAATAAAATTTAAATTCTAATGTCGTATTATCGTTTCCTTTAATATTAATATTCATTTGAATAATTTAAGAGTTATTAGCAAATATCAATTTAACATTTTGGTGTGTAAATCTATTATTTGCAAAATTTTGTATGTAAAAATCATTTTCCTTCAAAAATCATTTCTCCTCCTTTGTCTACAGTAAACATTTTGTAGCATTCTTTTAATTCAGCTGTTAAATACATCTGAAAAGTAGGAGTTAGTTGCCTTTTATTCTTATGGTTTGGAGTGAAAGGTTGAAATATATAATTTACAGTGGTACATGTAAAAATATATATTTAAAAAAAAAGTTTGAATGTCTGGTTTTCAATTAATGAATAAATCCTCCTTTGTAAAACTATTCTAGAAAATGTTAGCATTTTTGTGAAAATCAAACGTCACTACATGTTGAATAAATATTTTTAATACATATTTTAGTTTAATTTTAACTACTTTATTCACTATATTTTACTAAAATGCATAAAATAAAATAATTTTAATATATTATAAATAGTTATAGCATTCACAGATAGTTATAAATAACTTATATGTACTAGTATATATATATATATATATATATATGTGTGTGTGTGTATATATATATAAATTATATTTATTTCTATTAAAATATTATCTAATTTATTCAATAAAATTATAAACTTAACATCCTCATTTATTTACACTTTAATTTGTTATTTTCGTCTTCAGAATCAGCTTCATTTCACTTGCTGTTTATTTTTGACATGAGTTCCAACGAATTATTAATTTGGCGACCTAATTTGTAATTCATAATGTTTTTCACCAAATCGCCAAAGGGGTCTCGATACTTCGTTTTAACTAAATTTTCCCTCAATAAGTCTGGTTATTTTGAAAGAATTTAAGTTATAACCCCAGAAATGCAAATTATTTCTAGAAAGAAATTCATTTGAATGTATAATTATTGATATTTCTTATTACAGCAGTAATTACGGATGGTTTTATATTGCATACTAAATAGTAATAAGAAATGTGTGTGTAGATGATATTCAATATTTACTCACACGAAAGAAATTCTTCATGTCGTATATAAATCCTAATTGAGTATTAATTCCAATTTGTACATGCTGAGGCTACAATGAAACCTTAGCCTAAGGTGTGAGGAAATTTGAAAAAACTGCAACAGAATTTTCGTTTTTTCATGTGAGAAACTATAATTGAATTTCTAAAACACATCACATATGTAAATACTTTTTAAGTAACATATTTCAATTAAGAAATATGCATAATTTTACTGGATGTATTGTTCTTCTTTCATAGATATGAGAGAAATTATCTCATTTCTTACAATTGAGTAATTGTTGATAAATATGAGCTAATCTTTACTTCATACACGCAGTAAGTTAAGGGGACACAGTACCCTGTAAGCAACTTCTTAAAAATATATATTTGTAAGAAAAAGGTTTATTCATCAAATTTTAACACACTTAAAATGTGCATTTCTGGAAAAAAATTAATAAAAGGAAGTTTATTAAAAACTAAAAAAAAATTCAAAATACTTTAAAGTTCATAATACTTCGACAAATTTTAATATTTGTTAAGTTTATTTCTTAAAGTCTTTAATCTTTAATATTTCTTATAATCTTATGTAAACTCTATTTATTTTATGTATGGAATGACTTGTACTATTTTTCTAGGTTTGCCAAACTTTTTAAATCTGACACTAGAATAAAACAGTAAAAAAACATATACATATAATTCTGTGGGTTACCTTCATCTAAGTCATTATTTAATGAACATAATCATAAAATATATTCAGTTTAATGTTTTGAATGAAAAGTCTTGGCACTCTGTTAAGGAAATTTCAAATAACTCTCGAAATATTGTAGCAATAGCTGTGAACGTTTATGTACATAAGAGTATTTAGAAAAGTTAAATAATTAATATAAGGAAATAAAGAGTATTTCTGTATTTTGTTAATTTTTAAACTATTGTGCCTTTATAACTGAAAACTGAATTGGTAGCAACACTGAATTGGTAGCAACACTGAATTGATAAGTTATTAATTGAATGAATAGAATGATATTAACAAGTGACTGGTAATACTTTTATTTCTTCCTGTATAATAAGTATTTAAATTTTTTCCAGTTTGGAATAGTAATGCATAGATTTTCCGATAATTTGAAACGATGCATTCTATAACAAAATCGTTTTACGTAGTTAATGTCACACGTAAATTTCGATCGAATTGTATATTTTGAAATATATAGTTCTGTTCTTTTAATAAACAAGGCAATTCAATTGGAGCCAGAGGCAAAATATTTATAGTGATAAGGTAGGGACTTCCAATATTTCCTACCCTTTTATGAAGTAATGGGGATATTATATATGTATCTAAATATATTTTATTATTCATTATTCTAACATGAAACATTTTATAAATCAAATAGGAAAGAATTCAATTGAAATTCTATAAATATTTCAGTTTCAAAATTGGGTTTCCTTTTAATTTCTGGGATTACAGAAAACATGAAAAATAATTTAATTACAATTAGAAATATGTGTAAATTGTTCTCAAGTTATGACATTTCCGTCTTCTTAATATATATTTTTACTGTAACAAAAGTGTTACAAATGATTAACAATTCAATTTTCGCTTGAATAACATAGTACTATTTAAAAATATATTAACATGTATTATAAATATAAACATATTAATTAATAATTATTAATGACAGAATTGATTTAAATTTATAAATTTTATAATTAATTTTAGTCCTTCGTTGTTACATTGTCAATAATTCTTGAAAATTTCTCTGGATTATTTGCTTTTTTTATATATTATCTGAACGATAAAATGGTAACTTTTAATGAATAAAAGTAAGTAATTCATAATTCAGCTCTAAATTTGGGGTTACAAATTTAAATTTCCCTTCAAAAAGATTATTCAAATATAAATTTTAAACGATAAAAGTAAACATATTTCTGATATTAAGACAAAAGCAGTAAAGAAAAAAAAAAAAAAAAAAAAAAAAAAACGTACATATTTATTAAAACTACATCTTTCCCCCCAAAAAAAATGAAATATTTGCTATGTTAGTAAAAGAGAATTTACTTATTCATTTAAATATTACATCAATGAAACAAAAAAAAAAATTATAAAATGAAACAAGGATTGAGTGCATGAAATACAAATCTGCTGTCAGATACATGTTTATAAACAAGGAAAATACAATTTTAGTATTACACTCTTAATAAATTATATTATTCTAACAAATATTCCTGGCGTAAAATTCTCTAAAGCAGTCATATTAAATACCGCCAATGTGGGCTTTAAGGCGCTAAGGAACAAGGCGCTTTACGTCATAAATTAGAGGCTTTGAAAATGTAAAAACGTACTTTATCACTCAAGGCTCCAAATAGCCAAATGGTCTTAGGCCTCGAACTTGGTGTCCTTTCTGGTCTTCTTTGGCTAACCTTTTGTACACTTGTGATAACATGAGTTGAGTGTGTATGATGAGCTGGTTTGCACCATATGTAAATTAAATGTTTTTGACTGAAATTTCCTGTATTTTGCCTCTACTTGAATAGTTTTATTAGCTGAATCTTCTCAAAAAAAATTATATATATATATATATATATTCATATGGAACATACCTAGGCTGAAAGGCTTTCTATCTCTTTCGTCAATAGTCCTCGTGTTTCTTCTCATTAATACGTTAATAAACAATCGCAATTACAAACGTGTGCCTCTAAATACAGAATGGAACGGAAGTAATAGTTATATATATATATATATATATAAAATGACAGAGCGAAAGTTATTAAGAATTCAATTATCATTTCTTCGACCCAAATATGAAGTATACGTGAGTGAGGAAATAGAAATAATATTTTCGGAACTTAAATTTGATAAATATATGAGCTCATGAATTTTACAAAAGGGTTTAATCATTTTGGTATTCATATACTGACAGGTAATCATTTGGGAAATAGCTTTTATTCACTTATAGTGTTTTTACAAACACTAAAAGTTTGGCGTTCCTATCTGTTGAAATAAGCAATAACCAGCGCTAGTAAGGAAACTGGAAAAGAGCCACAGGGCACGAAAAAATTGGATTTTCACTTTTTTCAATAAGTTACGTAAAAAGTAAGTGTATTCGATTCACTCTATGTTTTCATCTTATATCTATATTTGCTTCTAATAAGAATTATAAGTATAAATGATTTGTATAGTTTAATTATGATACAAAAGCATTTTAGAGAACACGATATTGTATTTTTTTTTATTTATTGCTTATATATTTCTAGAATACTAGCACTTATAATTATAAAATAAGTAAAATTATCCTTTTTACAAGGGTCAGTTTTTTGGAAGATACGAGCATTTTAAAACTATTTATTAAAAGGAACCGAAACAAATTTTACACAGATGATGTATATATCAAAAGAGTAATTTAATTGTAGTTCTTGTATCTGTATTAAATTTTAATGTCTCTGCAGATAATGTTTTTCATTTGAATAAATAATTGAAAATATTTAATTCATTCGATATTAAATATTCATTTACTTAAAGTAACAGGATTCTGTATGTTTTGATAATTCTTAGAATATGCTAATATCTTTGTATTTAAATTTTATACCTTATTATTAATGGTTAGTTTTAGAAACTCAAATTTTTACGTCGAAAATTATTTCATGTTTAGCAAAATTTGAATAACTTTAATAATACTTTTTAAAAGGGTAGATACTGTAATATTTAGATAGAAGCACTTTACATTTAATGCAACTCCGTATAACTGTGAAAGTTTGCTTTGATATCTTAGTATCATGATCGTATTTATCAAAATTTATTTGAGAATTTCATTCTACGAGTACATAATAATTTCATATATCACTAAGTCATATGAATTTGGCTTTTAAAAGCATAAATTTACATTTGAAACTATTATTATTATTTATAGAAATTAATATTGCTTAAGAATATATGATTGCGTGTATTTTAAATAGTATTATGACTAAATTGAATTATTTTTTGCTTTGTAATTTCACTAGAATCTAATAATTGAGTACAACGAGCAGTTTGGTGAACTACAATATCTCTGATGTTAATATAACTGGGGGGGGGGGTATTAATAAAAAGTAGCTACCTTGTTGTCCCTATAGTTCTTGTGAATGGAATGATGTAAACTTGGAAGAATTATCTACCTCGATTTATGGTTATTTAAGATTTTCACCAGAACCTAATAATTGAGTACAGCGAGCAGTTTGGTGATTACAATATCTCTGATGTTAATCTAACTGGGAGGGGGGGATTAATAATAAGGAACTACCTGTATGAATGGTATGATGTAAGTTTGGAGGAATTATCAACCTTGATTCATGGTTATTTAAGATTTCAAAATCAAAAATCAATAGGAGAGTGGGATTGTCAAAATATGGTACGTGTACTTCTATGGGCAAATGAACAGTTTCATGTTAAGGAGCCAGAAAAATAATATTTCTAATGAATACCAGCAAATTTCAGTCTCTCGTCATTAGCTGGTAATTATTACCACGATCCCAGAGAGGGACCATTTAGGCCTGTGTAGAATTTAACTTTAACTAACTAACCATCAAATTAATAATATATATATATATATATGAAAATAATAATTCGTTCACTTGATTAAAAATTTTGCAAGGAATCAAGGTATATACTCAAATATTCATTGAAATATAGAATCTGTTTTATTGAATAAGTTTGCAGTTATTTAATTACAAAAATAGTTAAAATCCTTCGTCAGACTCCGTAACATTTAGAATTTGATTTTTTTTAAAATAATAATAATATACACAGTTAAAATATTAATAAGACACCGATAAATTTTTCGTACGCAAATGGTATATTAAGAAAATGTTTCATGTATTCAGAAAAGTTAAGAAAATAATTACAAGTTTTCGAATGTAACCGCAGAAATTTACTGCCCTTGGAAATGAAATACAGAAAAAAGTACGAGTATTACCAGTGGAAACAACTACTTATATATTTTACTTGTTACGCTACAAAAATAAATAAGAAACACCTTAATTAATGTAAAATATTTTAAGATTTAATTTAGGGATTTCTCAGTTGAAAGTCATTAAGAGAATACTCGTCAATCAAATATTTGAATTTTGAAAAGATATAACCACAGATATAAGCTTTCACTACAAAACGACAAAAATAAATAAATAAACTTTACATGTCTCATTTTCAAAAAAAAAAAAATGCAATTTAAATTTTATTTATGATTAATAAGTACGTCAAAAAGGAAAGAAAATGATTATGATCAAATAGTTCGAGCAGAAAAACTACGAATCATTAAGACTGTAATGTTGCGCCATCCGCCATTTTATCTTCATTAATCAAGGGGACTTTTTTAAGAAGTGAATTGAATAAAATAAAACTGTGACTCTAATACAAATTAATGAATTAAAACTCTTAATTGAGTTCAACAGAAGAAACTTGCATCGAAGTCAAGCCAAATTAAATATTACGTAGGATGGAAAATTTGATGATTAAAAAGTAAGTTAGTGGTTATGAGATAGTAACTGAGTGAAGATAGAAGTGACGCATGTGAACCTACATATATTGTTGTGGTACGAAGATCCAGGATCTCTCTCAGAGTGAGCAAGAACTAAGCTAACTGCTCGAATCTCTAGCCATTGTAATTTAACTAACTTGGATACGGATACGCTAGTAAGCTTGATCACTTACACGTTCAATGCCCTCCATAATTTTACTACAAAAACTATTGACTACTAGTTATCTCTTAGTTTAGTAGTTAACGTGTTAATATCGGTATTTTTTTTACTACAACAGCATTGGGGTAGAATAACCGAAGACAAAGAGAGTAATGTAAGACGTATTAATAAACTTAACTTAATTGCCTTTTGTCTTCTTCTTCATTTGATTGTGTAATTTAGAGACCACATTCTATGACTTATAATGAAAGATAAATTAATCGATAATCAACAGGCGCTACAAAATAGATTTCTAAATATGCTCTTGCAAGCATTGCGTTATAATTTGATGCACAAAACTAATTTAGGAAAAATGAGGATACTAAATGCTTTAATATTATTATAGTTATTATTAGACACAATTGGAAATTCTCATACTATGCACAAGTACTTACAGTTACTTTCAATATCATACTAGCGTTAAAAAGTGTTTTTTTTTTAAATTACTCGCATCATGTAGAGAATCATATAAATACGAGAATTTTCCATAGAAATATACGAATATTCCCCTGCAGTTTAATCAGTATTAATATTTACCTCCAGAAAGCCCTTTCCGAATATTTGAAAATAAAATGAGTTTCTGACATCAGATGTTTGAATGATATAATCATAAAATATTTTAAAATTTTATATATATATATAAACAGGTGAGACTATAAGTCGACACATGTCTCATAATTTGAAAATAATTTCATTTAATCTGAGAGATTTTAAAACCGTTGACCTATTTATTATAAAGAGTTATGAAGTAATGTATAAATTTTTTATTCAAATTGCTTCACTTACACTATTGCTACACTCACTATTTTATCCATATATAAATTGAATGTTTCTTTGTCTGTTTGCTCGTTAGGTAAGTCCACTCCTTTGATCGTATCGCTTCAAAAGTTTTGGGGAGAATTTCTGATGTTTGAAAGAAGTCATAAGCATATTAGCAACAAAAAAAAATTAGAATTATTTTGGGGGGGATTTTTTTCAATTTCTACTTTTTCATCACTTTCCCTCTTCATCAGATGGTAGTAATATCGATTCACTTAAAAATATTCTTTTTGAACTTATTTTCTCTAACTTAATTTTATTTTTTAATAATTTCCTTCTCTGTTTCAGGATTTTTTTAATGATGTTATGATGTGATATTTTGAATACATAGCGTGGTAGCTCTCGTACAAAATATTGAAAAAATTTAAATCTTGCATTATCTGAGAGATGAAAATTAATTAGTTTAATTTCAATTAATTTTTGAAAATAGCGTTGAAACGAATGAATTTAGTTATTTTTTTTTAAATTATTTAAATCGGGTTTTCCTTAAATTTATTTATTTATTTTTTAAATTATTTAAATCGGTTTTCCCTTAAATCTATTTTTTTTAAATATTATTTAAATCGGCTTTTCCTTAAATCTATCAAAACAAATGAAACTGTATTCATACGGTGTATGGTTTGATCATTTGACTCTTTTTTACATAAACATTTCTAGAAATTTCTTAATTCTAATAATTATATGCGATTCACTTAAAATTACATAAAATATATCTTAAAACATCCTTATCAAAAATGTTTTTATGCTTCGTGCTCATTTGTTATATTTTTAAATTTATCTTTGAAAAGAACATATATACCAGGTAGCATTAGAATATTTTTGTTGAATATTACATGATTATAAGTATCTGCATATTGAATTAAATTACCCTTTTATATCTATGTGAAAAAAACTTCTTTCTATTACATAATTTATATTAAGACTCTTGAGAGTAATTTATTTGATACTCTTCCTCCTACAATACTTTTAATAATATTTAATTATTAAAGGGAGCTAACGAAAAATACATCTTTCTCGAATTAAGCATTGTACAACATTTATATTCAGTATTTCTATTTTCAAAACATAAATTATTCAAGCAAAAATTTTAAAAAATAATACTGTATAATCAGAAGCTTGTTTTTCATGTAAAATGTTAGGAATAAAATAAAAAAAAGTATAAATTAATATAATTTTTTATGAAACATTTTTATGAATGTTAAATTAACTTTCTATTTCTCTAAAGCATCTTTATTGGTCTTGTAATAAAGTATTAATTTAACATTTTTATTCTGAATGTTTAATTTCTCGATTTCAGGGTTCATAAGAAACAATTAAAATTGGATTTGTATGTCAATATCGTTTTTTCTCCTTCTTTAGATAACTTATAGGAACGAGAAGGATAGAGAGAATAATTTGTAACTAATTTGTTTTCAAGAAAAAGAATGCAATAAATATCTACAGCAATAATTCGCGAAAAATATCATTCACAAATAATTAAGTGATATGCTGTGTATAATATAGACGATATATATTTTAAATTGATTTTCGTATGTGCAATTATTACTGTAAGATGCTGACTATATTTGTCGAAAGTGAATAATATTATAATATGTTTAAATTTTAACCTTTGGAGTGTGGCACAAAAAACATTGTTTTTTGGAATATTAAAGTTGAAAACGATTAATTTGTGGTCCGTAAGCTCGAGAGTCCACTTAACTCATGGTTTTACATTAGCTCAATTTTTTATGTGGTTCAGAATAATATTTTATCAGATGACGTCAGCACTTTTTGTTAAGAGAAGATATCAATAAAATTTTTATCTCTATTTTACATATAGTGGGATAAACATGTCAAGGAGTTCCAATTTGCTTTATTACACTTATATTCCGAATGAAAGAAATTGGAAACATAAGAAATGAGAAAAAACTGAGCATGGGGTAGAAGAGTGTTTTACAAAACCGAAACTAAAATGAACAAATCAACAAAAGAGATGCAGGAGGGGAAATCTTAAAAAGCATCCAGGAAGCGGTAAGCAGAGACCTGCTTCAAGAAATGTCGGGGAGTAGAGAGCATATTAATAAAATACGTTGTTAGCCTTACAAGAAACGCAGCCACGAAGCAAACGCTGATAAGAAAATAATAAAAACTTGAAGATTAGGAGGCAATCCAACAAAGATGAATCCAAAACGTTTAAGGCAAAATGTATTAAAACAACTCGAAGGTCATAAAATCAGATTGCTATCCAGGACCACGAAAATTGGTGGCAAAATAATGACAATAACGCCCAATAAAAACAAAATGTGGGATGGAAAGTCTACATTTTGTATATCTTAGACAAGACGGTGAGTCGAAGAAGGGTCATAAGTCCCCTGATTGTAAAGGGCAGATGATGACTTTCGTCAGAAAACAGCTAAGATAAAAATTTTAATAAGCGAACAAGAAAATTTTTTGGTGTTATATAGTATCATCCCCATAGTTGTTTTATTAATGTTTCTTGGCCTTTTGCCCATTCGCTTCTACTCATAGGCTTCTCATTCAAGTTTTTTGATTTCTGTTCACCATATACTTTAGCTTCTTTTACACTTTGGAAGCTTGGAAGCCTCGTCTACGAGGTACTGAATATACTTCGTTTTTCTTGATACTTCAGACCGTTTAACTATACTTATTATCCTCTTACATTCCATTCTTCCGTTGAAGCCTACATAAATTTTAAGACAATTTTCAGGCATTTTTTTCCTGGTCCTTACGTACTGAATTATATTTAGTGAGAGCTTCAAAATAATTGACTTCAAACATTCTCAGTGGATCTAGCACATATAACATCCTTCAAAGAGGAATAACCTCTTTGGTTCCATGTGCCATGAAAAGCAACGATTATATTTGAGAAATTATCATTTACTGTAATTACTTCTTGTGCAGTAATTTAAAAGATACAAATTTTAGTAAGCAAAGATTAATAAGATGATATCTTTGAGACACTTCCTTTACAAGTTTGAGATTGAGAAAGTATTTACCTTTTTTTTAACATTTTATCTATTTTTCTTGGAGTCAAATGTTTAAACAGGATAGGAATCACCATTTCTGGGAAAGAGAAATGTTTCATTAAAAAATGTTTTCAAGATTTAATGGTCAATATATTAGCTGCATGATCAACCATTTTTTGGTCAAATTTTGAGAGATACTTAATTTTCTTTCTTGTCTATGAGATTTCCCTAATAATTATGTATAATGTTATGAGAGTGTAAAGGGAAAACAGAAAATTAATATCGTTGTTGAAATTTATAACAATGCTCACAATTTACTTTAACACTGTAACTCGCGGTACCTTTAACTGTCAGTTTAGTAACTATATATCTACGTCTACCACGAGGTAATGGAGTTCGTCTGTATATTTATTTAGGTTAATTTTACAAAGAATTAAATACGAGTAAAGTGATACTGTAGGAAATAATTTATTAGTGATTTTTGTAATCAATGTCTCAGCAAACTTGACTTTATCACATTTCTTTAGCTAAAAAAATTCCCTGCGATTTTTATTACATAGACACACATTTATATTTTTATAAGAAAATAAAAATTATGTCTCACTCAATTACGTATAATTCACAATTTCAAAATAAAATTAGTTTTGGTAATATTTTGTGAGGAAAAACTCTTGGAAATTTTATCGGACTTTTTTTAAATTGAAATAAATTCAGCTCTTTTAGGTAACTGAGCAACTAACCATGGAAAAATTAATACGAGTATTTCTTACAGTCATGGATGTGTGACTCTTAATTGTGATAAAATTTACCGTCTTTACAGTGTTTCATCCGTTTCCAGTGCTCTAAAATGAGCAAATGCAAAATGTGTTTTAAAAGTATGCAAAAGTATCTATCTCTTCTCACAAAAAAAGTTTAAAAAATGGCGCAATAATCCTAACTTCTTATTTGAACCAGTTCTAAGTAATCGAAAGCAGGCATCCAGACGTTATTAAGACAGATAAATATACTTATGGATTTGATAAAATTTACGCTTATTCAGATTAAAAATATTTTTATGAGAACAGTTGCACTACTATTCAAGTAGTATTAAAATTTGAATAGCAGTTCATCGATTATAAACGAGTCAAAAAGCATTTAAAAATGAAGAAATTTCATAAAGCATGAAGATCATAACATGATGTCAGAGAATAGAAGACATTTTTTTTAATAAGAATTGGAAAGTTACAAATCACGAAATAATTAACAAATAAAAAATAATTGAGGAACAAAATACCATTAAAATGATTATGTAAGTTAAGAAACTCTTTTTTGAAATAAAGAACATTAAATCATAATTTAATAATGTTATTAAATTAACGTTAAAAACTTCATAATTCTTCTTCAGAAAACTTTTCGTAGTTTCATTAATTTCATTCATGTTTAATTACTCAAAAGACTAAAAATAATATATTAAAAGTTTAGTTTCTTTTAAGTCTTTAGCAACATTTGCCATTTTCCCAACAACTGGTGTTGCATTTCTCCGAGGAACACTTCTTAATGTATTTAATTATTTTTATATATTTAACTTCAGAGTATATTATAACTAATTTTAATTTCATTTTCGGAATGAAGAACGAATAATACAACGTGAGAAAAATGTGCTGTACTCAAAAGTTTTTTAAATATTTTTCATAAATTCATTTGTTATGCTAGACTTAGTTTCTTCGTCAAGTTAAAACGCATTTTAATGTTTTCTTACTTCACAATTACTTTAACTTTTCAAAGCAAGATAAATTATTTCACTTCGAGAAGCAATGCTTGTTGAACAATAAGCCTGAATTAAATTTTAAGAAATGAAAATTTTCTGTCACATTTTTTCTTTGTTACTTATTTTTCATGCATTTCATTGTGAGAACGATTTTTAGAATAATATTCCTCATATATATATTTTAACAAAATAAGAATCGATCATTACTTTTACAATTTCACTTGTCGTATGTTCTTTTATATATGTATACCAAAGGTAAGGGGGAGGCACTATGTCCATCTTTGAAATTTTACTGAAGATCAGTGTAAAAGATTTGTGTGTGTTTGGTTGTTTATTTACTGCCTTATTATTAATGAATATTTTTAAAGAAATCCTTGAACAGTTCATTCATTTGGTCTATTGACTTTTGAATTAATACCTTTTAAAGTCTCTCTTTTATTACCTTTTGAAACTTTACTGATTAATTTTTAAAAGATGGACATAATATTTATTTTCCTCCATCAAACAGATAGGCATAATTTAAATTTCATGCAAGAGTTAATTATTAGAACAGTTTTGATTCCCTGAATTGATCTTAAATTAAAATTCGAAACTAATTTTTAAATGAAGTACTCGTGAGTCTTGGAATACGTTTAAAGATGATGTAAACTTTAATATATTTTAATATATGAGAAATGAATCCAGATATTATAGTAAGAAATCCATTTTCGCTATCGAATATTTTTTTTTCTTTCCATCAATATTTTCTCAACTCTTAATAGATAATATGAAGCAATATGAAATATGAAAATAAAGATTAAGGCTGAGATACAAAAAACAATTTTACTTCGAATAATATAAGTAATTTTGATTAATAATTTTTGTATGTAAAATATTTGATCTGAAGATTTACAAATAATTTAAATATACGATTATCTACATCCATCAAAATCCTTCATAAATCCATAGTAGTCAAACGAACAAAGAAAAGATAGTATGTTTTTATTCAAAAAGTTAAGAATATTTCATAAAATGCAGAAATATATGAATAAGTACGAGAGAATTTATTCGAAATAACTTGGGCTGAATCATCTCTTGAAGATGAAACTTTTTCTTTGTATAAAAGTTTCAATCGATGTCTTCAGCACACGTGGAAAAGCAAATAAACCGAGTCACTCATCATTAGCAGTTCAGACTGGTTTCGCGCAATTTTCGTGCTAAAGAACGTTGTAAACAATTAAAGAGAACTACTGATGGCTCAAAGAGGACAAACTGGGTATATTTGTAAAAGGAAAAATTTTAGAATTTCTGAATTAGGAAAATTGTAAGCTTAATTCTGAATGTACCTGAGTATGTGATCTCAAGACTGTGGCAGAGTTTACAATATGAGGGAATTATTTACAAACGATCAGTACCGTGTCTGAAATGAGTCACATAGGTTCCCCAAGTGCAATATCCAGAAATAACTGCATAATGTCAGAGGAAGAATTCTATCAGGGAACTACGTCCAGCGCTCACAGCCACCATAGGAGTATGAGTTTTTAGAGAAACTGGTTACATATACTTCGAATCATATTGGTCTCTAAGCCGGAGATTATCCTCACATCTACCCTTGAACGCATTCGCTAAAACTGCAGTTTGATACTGTAGGCTTATGCTGAGTTTTAGGACGAATCTCACTTTTATCTGGACATAGATTCTCGTTGGCTAAAGATACGGCGAAGACATGAAAATAATTTTCGTCCGGGAAACTTGACGAAAAGAAGTCGTTTTCTGTCATAGTCTACTGAGACATCATGCTGGACTGTCGAATGGGCCCAAATACCTATCAGATGGAAACTGTGACTAATACTATACATATATGTAGTTCTTTGACCTTACATCTGACCATTTCAAGATTCTGTCGGTCCTGCCTTCATTTTTCTGGATGAGGATGAGACTTATCAACGTATTCCTTACAAAGAAAAATATTAAGCTTATGCCAGGTCCTACTCACTCACTCTGTCTGATTCCTATCGTAGATGTGTGGGATATATTCGGGAAACTACTTCTAGTTCTTCCACTTCCAGAGCTAAAAACAGATCTTCATGACGTGAACTCTTTGAGTCACAATGTCAACACAAGTATGTAAATTTGTTGTGAAAAGTTGTCAAAAGTGGCCATATATCCTATTGAACTGCTGCATCACCTTTTTATTTCATCTTTTATTTCATCCTATTTTCACTACAGTGTGAATTCTTATATATATATATATATATATATATATATATATATATATATATATATTTCTAGTTTTCTTTCAAACTATTTCTTTCGAGAGTAAAAGTGGTTATTGTCTTTTTTTTTACATTGTGTTTTTTTATAACCATTTTACAATCACATAACTCATTTTTTAACATTCTGACTCTGAATTGCTTCATTATTCACATAATTACCAATTATTGTAATCCTTTGAACACCAGAGTAATTTTATTATAAGTATTTTTTACTGAATCAATATTTAATTTTTTCTATACTTTAAATTCTATTATATTTTAATTCTTGACTTTAATTAGGTATTTAAGATTTCAATTGACACATGTTCTTCACAAACCTATAGTGTTATATCTTTGCCAACACACTCATTTTTGTAAACGCTTTTGGATTATTTTCCTTCTTTGAATGTTTGACACTTGTAAAATCCCAGTTTAGCATTTAATACATTTAAAATTTTAGTTTTATAAAAAAAAACCGTGATTAAAAAAAAGCTATTGATTCTTGCGCTCCAGTTTTTAAAGTTCCAAATTGATCAAATTCGTTTTAGAGATTGTGGACCAATTATTATCATTTAAACATTCATCGCGGGTTTGTGTCTTCTCGGGTAAGCAGAACCTACAGAGTAGTTTTGTACTTATAAGTCATGTTTATGCTTATAAGATTAACCATAAGGTATTGTCCACTTATATCCACACTATGAGCATGATATGCGGAATAAAGACCATTTTGTAGATCCAAAAGTATCGAACGTTTATAAGAAAAAATAGCACATACATCCTGCTTCAAGGAGGAAATATTGTCGGAGTAATTTTTGATGCTTAAAAGAACACTACCTACTGCTTCATTTCTCCCCCATCATTATACTTTTGAATTTAGAATGCAATGCTTGTATTTGTGTCCCTATTCCCCTGAGTGTTTAATATGATTACTATTTTCCAAATTTCTATCGTTGGTATCTTTATTAGACTTGGAGTTTAGAACTGCCTTGTATGCTTTAGAATAAACATTTCCCATGTACTGCGTTTATCGCAGCTTGAGCTATGATGGAGCTGCTGAAGATACAAAACATACTTTCAATTTACATTCCTCCTATATTTCCAAAGTAAATTGGTGAACACTTCTCCCTGTGAAAAGTACCATTCATGAAATTACACGAACTCCTTGAAAATACTTTTGCACAAACAACTTTCTCAGTACCGACAATAACTAATATCATGACACCCATTGTTTTCTAAGTGCTTTTCATATCCACAGGTACATTTGAGCTTTCATCTTTTATTATCACTGTTTTTGTAATAGCTATTGCTTTGGAATATTTTGCGATGCTATGTGTTTCATCTTTTAATGCGGGGGTCAATTCATAAAACCACTTTGGTGGAAGAAGCTAATTCATCGCTGAGCTAACACTTTAACAGCATTTCTACATTTTTTGCCAATGGATTTATAGCTTATGAAAGTCTGCTGTTAACTTAATAATCTGTCTACGTGTTTCGTGGTCTAAAGACTTAGTAACCCTAGCATTTGGAACTGGTTGTTTGAAACTACAAATCTCACAGCATAGTGTGAGTTATGAAACTAAATCTCAGATTTGTAAACCAAGTTAATATGGATGACTTGTATATGGAACTTAACACACATTACGCATAGATTTAGGGAATTAGAAAACAAAAAAAAAAAAACAAAAAAATCAATTATTCCATAAATTATTACAAGTATTTGTACATCATATTCTTCAGCACCGTGATCTAATTTGAATTTAAATGCTGAATTTAAAGCTTTTGATTGTTCTGAAGTTTTCTCAAACGTCAGAAGAATTAAGGTTCTTCCAAACTTTCTTTATAAAATGTTCAAATCTTAAATCTAAGTATAATGTATAAACAGAAAACATAAAGTATATACCAAACATAAGAAATTGTTAAGAGAGAAAAAATAGCAACTGCTACACGAAATTTAAACAAACTGGAATTGTCATTCAATTCAAGTCCTTCCTCAAAAACTTTAATCAAAATTAATTGTTTTAATGAGTTTAAAATCCTTTTCGTGTGTGTGTGATATAGAAAACGGCATATGCATTATATTTTGGTTTCAAAGGAAATAGCGTTAAAGTGTTTCTGTTTCTGACAGATGCAAATAACCTTTTGTTAAAAAAATATTTAAAATAGTTACAATTAGAATGAACAAACATTTAAACTACATTAGAAGCAGAAAAAGGAGTAAATCCCTTAAGCAATTTTACTCTGATTCAACAAAATTGTCCTGCAAAAATAAATTATTTGTTTTCATGCCTTTTTACAGTCAATACCTTGCTATTAAAATGTCTGAATAGAAAATTTGAACATTTATTAAATAAAACTAACTTAAATGCTTATCTTTCATTAAATAGTAATAATGTTTGGTGAAAAGAGTTATTTCTGATTATGAATTTCATTTACATTCATTTCACTTATTCAAGGTATTTGCCATTCTATTTAAAATTTTAAAAACTAGGACTTTGAGGAAATTTCTAAATTTCTTCTTTTCAATTAATTATCAGGAATTTTACGTCTTCAAATCTAATTTTTCCCATTCTCGTAAGTGCGTTTATATTGGACTAACACACACATTTAAGTACTGGAAATTGAATTAAAATTTAAGAAATTAAAATTATATAATAAAAGAACATGTTTATTTTTCTAGAACAGATATTCTTAATAAATAGAGAACTGGATCACTTTTATAATTTTGTGTATTTTTAAATGTGTAAATTATTCTCTTGATTCTAATTTCGAGCGAAAATTCACTAAGAGTAAACTACTAAAACGAATTTGTTTGACAGAACGTACCATTTACGCTCGAAAGCATTTTCACACATTTTGCTTTTTACTCTAATTTAAACTCAATTCTTGATTCGTAACTTTTGTTCCAACAAGTACTGAAGAAAATACCTTTTCCTTGAAATAAGATAAAAACTTTTCTTTCCTCAGCTTGTTAGATAAATCTGAAAAGTGTTCTACCGAGGCAATTTCCAGTGAGTGCTTTTAAACAATAGTGAATTAAAGCTGCATTTCGATTTCTTTCTCGGGAAATCGGATGAATATCGCAAGAAAATTTGGTTTACTTGAACATTCAGTAGCAGAGTATTAAATTTTATAAAACGCTTTTTTCCAAATGCTAACTTTTGGGATTTATTCATACGTAAAATAATGTTTGGTAGATAGTAGATAAAAGTCCAGTTTTAAACTGTCACTCACTTCTCAAGTAGTTAATTTAATTTTCCCTTTTCTTTTAATTATAAAAGGATTATCTGGATTAAATATGTGTAATATAGTATATGAACCATAATAAAACGAGATACAGAGAGAAAAAGAGAGATAATTTTTAAAAATAATTTCTTTAAAATATGGAATTCACGCCTCAAGGAATATCTTAGCGGCCGAAATAATATAATTAATTAAAAAAAAATGCTCTAAGAAATACAGCTTAATTTTCAAATTTTTTAAATATACATGATTATAGTTACTATGTCACAGCATTCGCCAATAAACTATTAATAGTCATCTTCAATCTAAACCACCATGTAATCTATGTAAGAGATATTACATTCTATAACAAAAAAACCCGAATAAAACCAAGAAGGAGTTTTCCGATGGAAGCGAAAATTGACGGACAGGACAACTATGTACAGAATAGAAAATCAATATAATTTCAGAAAAATTGAATGATTTATTTCAGAGTTTACATAACTAGTTACAAAGTAACGAGATCAATAAGGTGTTGACCACTAGCCTGGATGCAAGCTGCCACACGAATTGGCATAGAGTGATAAAGCTCCTTGGTGGTCTCCTACTGGATTTCTAACAAAATTTGCTCCAATTGTTGGGCTAGGTCATCAACATTCCCTGGTAGATGCAGTCCCCTTCTCATCATATCCCAGACATGCTCGATTGGAGAGAGATCTAGTTGGCCAAAGAAGTGTTTGACAAGCTGTAAGACATTTCATAGCATCACGTGCCGGATGTAGTCTGGCATTATCTTGCTGAAAAATAAGTCCAGGTACTGAAAAAGGAACGATAATCAAACAGGTTTCAGAATGTCGTCGACGTACCGCTGTGCTGTAAGTGTGTCTCTAATGATGATCAAAGGGGTTCAGCTATCAAGGGAAATGGCACCCCAAACCATAACTCCTGATTGAGAGCCTGTGTGGCTTGCAATAGTTAAAGTAGGATCGGCACGCTGCCCTGGGCGTCTCCAGACACGTCTTCGATGATCGTCACGACACAGTAAGAAGCAGGATTAAACGCTAAACACTATACGTCCCCAGTTAACATCATTCCATTCTGATCGAGCCAAGCACTACTATAATCTGACTCAACAGTAACCAGGCGTGAGTGGCAGGGGGCGTAGCGATCGGTACGAACATAGATGTCGCTTTATCAGCCGTCTCTGAATGGTCATGGTGGACACTCGTGTGCGAGTTGCACGTCTGATGGTCGATAACGATGAATCAGGCGCTGTGACAGCTGATCGGACAATCACTCTGTCCTCGTGATCTGCTGTGGCCCTAGGTCGACAGCTACCATCATGTCGCTGAAATCTGCCATTGTCCACCTATTCTTGTCTGCATCTTGTAATCGCCGCTTCGCTTCGACTCATATGACGAGCGATTCTACGATTTGCACAACTTCTTCTTTCAACTCAATGATACGACCTCTTTCAAACTCTGACAGTTGCTCGTAATGAGCTCGAATCCTGCGAATAAGCATTTTTATGTCGTTTAAAGGTATCCTAATTGGCATTGCAACAAAAATTTTAATATCAGATTAAGAATCGCTTCTTATATATAATACCTACTCAGTGCTCAGTTACGATGCTCTGTAGCTCCCGCTCTTCATTCATTGCACACCAAATATTAATGCCTTGCATGTTCGGTCCAAATGTCCTTGCATACGAAATTTCATTATATTCGGGCTACTACTTCTTGTTGCTTCCTTTTTCTGTTATAGATTGTATATAAAAAGAAAAAAAAAATTACACTTTACCTACATATTGTGCCGCACATATGAATTACTTGTTTGAAACTGAGTACTGCCCATGTAATAATGATTGCTTATTAACGTTGAACTGACAATGGACAGGAGAGTTAATTGCGACTGACTTTGTCATTTTGAACCTCGGTCAAGTAGTGATTTCCACACATAAGCTGACAACTGCCTCTCCTAACTTCCATTTTACGCCAAAGATAGGATTGGGGACATCACCCAGGTTTAGCGAGTATGGGCCCTCTACACGGTGAGTCTTCAGTGGTGTCGGGTCTCAAATACACGACTCGACTAAAAGAATGGCGGTCTGAAGAACACGACCACTGACTCGCGGCAATGAAGGAATTTTCCAGCTTTGTTTTAAAGAATTATCGATTGTTCTCATCTTCAACTAATATTTTGGCTACTCTACGATGCTAATTTTAATTTTGAGGTATTGACCTCGTTAATAAACCATGACTTATGTATATCAGCCTTACTATATATGTTTTGGATAGGAGAGAATTTTGTGATAGAGGTGCTAGAAATTTTCAAGTCTAAAGCAGGGATAGAATATTATATAGAATATAATGCGCAAGACAATAGTACCTGAAATTTAAAAGATCAATGGAAAGCTAATGTTTGACTCCGACGCAACAAACGAGTATTGTTCCTGAGTTGGATCTAATTTTGTTATTTTCGAGATAGGTATAATTTTGTAAGCATAATCTTTAATTTCAGAATAAAGTTAGTTACCGCTTCAGATAATTAAAAATAGTTGATTTTTAGGTCATTATAAGAAATAAATAAAACCCAGTTAATTATTCAAGACTGATTGTGACGGAATATAATTAACCGTCTCATTTATCATCTTAAAGATTATTCTGATCATAAGATCTAAATTCCGACTGAAGTTTAACACACCCTACTACACATAAAAGAATTACGAAGTCAATTATCTTCATATTTTTCATTAATTCTCTAATTAGGGGATTCTCTTCACAGTTAAAACCCTTCCCGCGAGTACTAAACACATCTATAATATATCAGAGAATAAGTTAACAGAAATACGAAGTGAGTAACTCCTAGAAATATTCAAACCACCCGATACCGTAAGGTACTAATCTCACTAATGTAACTGTACACACCAGAAGACTTCCATACATATCACACTATAGCCTTTCTATATTAGTGTATAACCTTATCATTATCAATTCAATTAAATTGTCTCTCGCTTTTATACGAATTGATTATTTCACTCTTTATTAATATCTATTCACTCTCATTCTAAAGGTTTCTTAATTTGCGTCATGAAGTTTCGTTTTATTAGGAAGGAGCTAGAAGCTTTAATTATAAAGTCAGAAATAAACCTAGATATTTGTTAAAGGGAAGGTTTCGCCAATGGCCCATGTTTATTTTTTTATTGATGATAATTTTATAGATTTATTTTTAAGTGAGTTTCTATGGAATAAGTCCTAAGTAGAGCAGCGAGGCTGTCGCATCCTGATTACAACACCATTGCTGAAAAAAGACCCACTTTCAATTGAAAAAGTATTTAAAGATCTTGCTAGTCGTGGTACGAGGGTCTTCCAATTAGTTCTTAGATAATCCAAGAGTTGGCGCTTGTAGCATCGAAAATGGTTCAATTATAGTATGCACCATGAATCACTAGACTACTTATGAAATCTCAGCTACATGGATTCGTGATCATGACACTTTTCGCTCCTCAAAAATTCGTCATCATAACTTTTCCGAAGACATGGCAGCAATCAAATTTTGAATTGGCAGCCATTGACTACCGAATTAAAACTAGCTTATGAATCAATGACAAATTTATTTCATCCCCGTTTAACAAATTTTAGTGCCCAATGGTAACACCAATTTACCTTAATGATGTCATCTGCCTTTGAATACTTTTATAACTATTCTCGTATTCATGTGAAAATAGAGAAATAAAAGTTGAAATGATATTTTAACTATTTCACTGTTGTTCAAAATCACAAGGTTCATCACTAACATCCATATTCTATCTTTAGAGTGAAACTACTTCTGTTAGGTGAAAATAAATTGTTATGCGTTTTTCTTATATATATTTTAAACTTTCAATAAATTAATTTTACAAAGAGATTATTAAGTAATCGAATATTTTTTTAAAAAAAATTGCATATAATGCAAAATATTTTTGCACTGAGTATAGTTCAAATATTCCATTCCTTGGAATAACAATGGATAATATGAAAAAAAAATATTAAAACTTAGAATTGAAATATTTAAGTAGGTAAGTTTTAATTTCATTCCCAATTACGTTGAATTTGGTTTAGTAACTTCAGATGAAATTTCCTTGATCATTTGAAGATGTAATGGAAGAATTGTGGCTTTATTTTTATTTGTAGTTGCATGATTTTTTTGTGTCTCAAATAATATATATATAACACATGGATCAATAAGTCCCAAGACTAACATTGAAAACAACATTTTTTTTTGCAAATTTTTTTTTATTCATCAACATAATCACCTTTTAGGGTGATACAATCGTTCCAACGCTTTTCCAATTTTTCAATACCATGTTTATAAAAAAAATTATCTTTCGCTTCAAAATAAGCTTCAGTTTCAGCGATGACCTCCTCATTTGAGCCAAATCTTTTTCCCTGGAGCATTTTTTTAAGATCAGCAAAGAGCCAGTAGTCACTGGAGGCTATATCTGGCGAGTATGGGGGGTGGGGAAGCAGATCAAAGCCCAATTCGTTCAATTTTGCCATTGTTTTCATCGACTTGTGGCAGGGTGCAATGTCTTGGTGAAAAAGGATTTTTTTTCTCTGTATGTGCGGTTGTTTTTTTGCGATTTCCTCCTTCAAACGCACCAGCAAGTCAATATAATAATCACTGTTGATCAATTTACCTTTTTCGAGGTAGTCAATGAAAATCACGCCATGCGTATCCCAAAAAACTGACGCCATGACTTTGCCAGCTGACTGCTGCGTTTTCGGACGGCTTTCGCCAGCTATGCGCCACTCAGATGACTGCCGCTTCGACTCTGGAGTGTAGTGATGTATCCATGTTTCGTCCATGGTCACGTAACGACGCAAGAAATCTTTTTTGTTGCGAGTAAATAGCGATAAACAGCTTTCTGAATCATCGACTCGTTGCTGTTTTTGTTCCATCGAAAGCAATCGCGGCACCCACTTGGAAAAAACCTTTTTCATGAAGGATAGTAAATACACTTCCATATGATATCTGTGTCATCTCAGCAATCTCACGGAGCTTCACTTTACGATCTTTCATTATAATTTTTGTCACTTCACTCACATTTTCCGGTGTAACGGCTTCCACAGGTCTACCCGAGCGTTCCGCGTCATTTGTGTCGGTACGACCACGTTTAAACTCGGCAAACCACCGACAAATCATTGCTTTTGATGGACAAGAGTCCGGGTAACATTTTTCAATCCATTGTTTTGCTTGCCCGGTGTTTTTACCCATTAAAAAACAAAGTTTTATCAGAACACGAAACTCGGTTTTTTCCATTTTTTATACAAACTACAAAACGACTTTACTCCAACCTCAATAACTCAGCTGTTTCTGGTCCGATCGACTTAAAATTTTGACACGTTTGAGGCAAAGGTTAGTACTCTAGAAAGACCTGGTTACTGGTTTACTACGAGCGCCATCTCTGGGTTAGTCTCGGAACTTATTGATCCATGTGTTATATATATATATATATATATATATAATTATATAAAGAAAATAACATCTTGAATTCAAGTTCATTTTACTTTAAGAAACATTATCGTTCCTTAAGAATTTTTGTGGAATAGTTTTCAGCTAAAATATATTAAATATTCAGTATTATTAGTTTTATAGCATACGCATTCTTATTCTTGTATTAAAACTAAGCTTAAACTGTAAGTAAGGTTTTTTTTTTAATTCTCATGCATTTGCGCATAATGCAATTCTGTTCCATGGTATGATCATAAAAGTTATAGTTACATCTTCTTATTTTCTCCTCTTTTTAAAATAAAAAAATATTTTTTCTTTTCTACACACACTGCTAAAATTATTTTTATTCTTTTCGGTGAAGATTTCTTTAGTCCTATTTGCCTAGAGCAATTATTGTATCTCCCTTTCTTAAAAATTTTGGATATAGATTTAACCTTGTATTTAAGCCAATAAGGAACGTTTGAAAAGATGGAAGATTGAAATAAAAATTTAGTGTAAGAGTTTTATCATTACTCAGAGGACGAGAGACGAATTTTAAATGCCTTTATATCTGGATAGGAATTGCTTGAGGTTTCAAAAAATATTCTTTTATTGTATCTATTTGGATAATTTCCTGACTTTGTTCAAAAGTTAGTGAAAGCCTCAATTTCCTTTATGTAAAATCATGTTGTAAGGAATATAATTTCGTATTGCTTCCACATGCGCTTAAGAAAAGGGGTATTTATAGTAAAGATTCCCTAACTATGATAAAGTCAGCATATAAATTAATATTTAAGCAATTTCATTTAACACTAGAACAGCTGATATATTTAACTACATGGAATAGTCAGGATAATAAACAAATTCAAAGTAAAAAAATCGACCATAATAAATAAATCGAGAATATATTCTTGATTTCAGCGCAAATATCACTATAAAATGTTATATAAATTATAATAAACAAGTTACAGCACAAGTCTCATTTTAATATTAAAAACTTTTTTGCATAAAATAATAATAATAATAAAAAAAAAACATTGCTTGTCGAGAAAAAGAAAATACACTGTATTCTTAATAAGTGCATTTCTAGTGATTTACAACATAAATGTTTTATACTCTGTTCTTGTGATATTTTATTTTCCACAAATGGGTTTAACATACGAAGAACATACTTTTATGATTGCTTCAGCTTCACGAGATTGACAATTTTTATTATTTGTACTTTTAGAAGATTCAAGTGTTTCAAGTTTTTTCTTTGACAATGTGACAATCTCAGTTTGTAAATAAGGTGCAAAATAAAGGTTTTTCGGGAATTTTGCGAAGAGCTACATGATTCAAATGAAATCTTGACATTGATGGGTACAATATGTAAAACAATGGGGGTGGAATGTAAAAAGGTTTCTTAAAACCGATCGCTTCGAGTACAATCAGTTAATCCAATCGAATATACTTACACAATATGTAATAAAGCTCTAAAATTGTAGATGCTACAAACTTCAAATAAAATCTAGGCATTTATGGAAGCAATATATAGAACATTGGAAAAAATTTAAACAGGTTTCTTAAAGCCTATCGCTTCGAGTACAATCGGTTCGTTTGTTCGAGTATATCTACACCACATTTAATAAAGTTCTAAAAATATGTCATTTCTGGGAGCGTTTTTGAATTTTCAAGATACTTTTACGCTTCTACGTAGAATGATCAAAAAGATAGCATTTTTTTGCTCACACCGATAAGCTATAACATAGTTCTGGATGTTTTCTATTTATTTTGATGAGAACCGTTTCAGAATTTTGTACTAGAAAATCAGTGATGGCCCTCTTTGATTTTGATGCATTGTACCAACAATAGAAGTTTCTTTTATCGACAAAAACTCCTCAACTATTTGAAGTGTTGTGACATTTGGCCTCTTAAAGAGAAATGGGTCCATTAATCTAATAACGACATGTTCACCAAGTTTAACATTTCTGTTCCTTTCTACATAATTTCCTTGATGCATCAAACTAATCAAGAAATATTTATTTTCACCATCCACAGTATCATGTATCACATAGCAACAGTTGTTCGAAGATTGTTATTGTTTCACTTACTACAAAACACAAATAAGAAATTTTCTATAAAATGTGACTATTTTTCAGAGGCTAGGGCATATCTGTCTTTTTTTAGTAGAGTCAAACAATCATATTTATCGCTGAACCTCAATAACTATAAAATTGCTTTTAAATGGTTTCACAATTGTTTCATTGAATACATCATGATTTTTATCATTGGTCGTTCAAGTCTAGAACACCCCATTCTTCAAAAAAGCTAACACAATAAATGTATCAAATTATTCCAGGCAACGCCCCGTGAGTCCATTATTAATTGGCAGGGAGCTTCTTCAATTTTACATCATCAATATTATACTTCAATATGAATTTGGATAACCGCAAACGCCTTGATGCAGCTCCTTTTCCTTCAATATTTTTCTATGCATAAGGAATAGTTCAAACGTTTTTTTTCAATACATTGCCTGAATTCAATCGTAAATTCCTGATGAAAGCGCTATCGTCTCCAAGAAAGGATATCGCTATCAGGAATCAGCTAATGAATTCCATCTAAGGTATGAAGAAAGTCTGAAGAGAAAGCAATATGTTGCGAGGGTTTTCCTTTATTCATTTTTTCTTCTAAGGAGTCTGAGCACTGTTCAGGAATTTTACTTCCAGAAGGAATCATGAAATATGAATCACTATTTTCTTTATCGTCATTGCAATTTTCATCAATTGATGAAAAAGGGTTGATCACTCATCAATGTTTATTTTTTTCAACCAGATATTGAAGAAGTAGCTGTAAACCATAAGCAATTGTCAATGCATAAAGCTAAGTTACTGGCTCGCCTCCACTTACATTAATTCTGCATGCACTTATTTCGGTAAATGGAATAAAATAGGAAATCTGTTCGAGCGTGCTATTAGGAGGATGGAGTGTATTTCAATTGGAGAATTTCTCAAATCTGCAGGGCAGTTTATTTAATAGTTTCGGTCGTCCTAATTAAAACATTAATCCATACGCTTGTACAATACTGGAAAAAATTGATAATGGATTTAAAAGGTACAAAAATATATATAAAAAAATATGAAATTTCAGAAAGCTGAGAAACATTAATAATCTCTTTTGAAAGTAGATAAGCTGATAAAATGACCATTCTAGACATTTTTGTGTTTAAGTTACTCATGCTGATGTTATAATATAAATAAATGCGACATTATTTTTTTATCCGCATAGATAAGTGCTAAGTATCGAATTTAAAAAATCTGGAATAAGAAGAAAGTATGGAATTACTTGGCTTGTACGGATTGATACTTTTAAGCAATGTTAGATAAAGAGCAATTTCGTTTTTTTTTCACAAATCGGTGTGTGGTGTTAGTATCTCCTTATCACTATACAAGATTGTCCACAATAAATGTTATCATATGCAAATTTATTTAAGATTTCTAGAAGTAACTGCAAATCATTTATGAAGTTTCCAAACATAATTTAAATGCTTTCATTTGTTTCGACATTTAAAATTGATTTGTTACTTGAATTTTCTACGCAGTCCTTCTAATCTTTAGAATTACTTCGTAAGAAGAAAATCAATTTATTTTGATCCAAAATACTTTACAAAATTTATTTATTCAGTATTTTTCCAACTGAATATCTCATCAATTAATGCTTTTATATGTGTTTTATGACATAAATTATCAGTGACAGTAATTCCATTAAATTTAATATTTTCTTAATTGCAAGGTGGCAAATACTTAAACAATTTTTTTCATTTCGGTAATGATTTTATTAAACACATTTAAAATTCACTAGGTTTTTAAACCAATATTTAAAAATCACGCATTCAGAACATTTTTAACTTACAAACTCTTGAAATTTCTGTGAAAGAGTTAAAACTAATTTAAAATTTTTGAGGGAAGTTCTCTTAAGTTATATCTTGCAGAAAACACTTAAGGCAATTGTATTTTTATGAACTGCTATACAAGAATTTTTATTAAAATTAATTGCATTGATTGGATGATTAAATGCTTATTCTAGAAGGTTCAAGTATGCAGAGTATGAAGGCATACTTCAACATAACTAAATAACACGCTTTTAGATTTCATATTTTTCTGAAATTCTCAAATTCATCCTTATACGGAAATATATATGTTGGGTTTAATTAAATACCAAAGTTTGTTTTTTGAAATTTAATGATTTGTTCAATAACAAATAAACGATTTTCTTACAAATGATATGTTAATCGATAATTATTTTTAAAACGGATTATAAGATTTTACACATATTATAGATTTCTAAAATAAAAAAAAAAGTAGTTTTACGAAAAATTAAAAAAAATCATTTTAAGGTATGAATATAATAACTTGGAAATATATTTTTTTAAATTGTACTGAAGACTTTAAATTAGAACGCTTTTTAGGTTCTTATAATATTTTTATTCATTATAATGAAATACTACTACTAATAAAAAGATAAGTAGTTAGTCTTCATGTATTTCTGAGCTAGTCAAGTAACTATGACGATACTAATACTATTTATCTTTGGACAAATTTGCTTTGCAAAAGTGAGAGTCATCTACAGAAAAAAAAATAGATAACCGAATTCTATTGATTTAAAAGTATGCAAATATTTGAATTGTGTCTACGATAATTTATCTACTGACAAGATGGTATTTATGTTAACTTCATAAATTTTTATAGAGATATAAATGAATAATTTTTACCATAATATATATTTGGCAGAAAATGCCAGAATTTTTTAGAAGTTTTATTCTTTTACAGATACATTTTAATTTGAATTTATAAGTAAAGAAGGGTAATAAAACATAATTGAGGGTAGGATGGTGGTAGGATATGTCTGCAGAATATAAGGATATGAGTAAGAAATAAAAGGATTAGATACAAAATGGAAAGAATTTGATGATTTCTGAGTGAATTTGGATACATTTCATACAGTACACATGAATACAGTACATTTTACAATTTAAATCTACTTTACTTCGGTTTAATTAATCAAATACACTTTACTAATAGTAGTGTGTATTTGATACTTTTAAGTAATTTTTTTAATACTGTACAATATAATTTTATAAGATTAACAATATCACTCGCGTATAACAAACAAATCAAATTATTTGGAGTATTAAAACCGATGATCATGGTAATTTCATATAAAATATTATGATTGTTTAAAATGATAAAAGCAAAAACCTATTTAGCAATATTACTAAAAGTTTGTTTTGTATTCCTTAACGTTACAAAATACACAAGGAAAAAGTTATTCATACAGATTGCTTGGGCTTAATTAATATTAATTGAGTTGAAAGCAATACAATTAATTATATAATAGAAAGATAGACATACAATAGAAATAAGTCACGTAAGTTTTTAAACATTAAAGGATCGAAATGTAAGATGATTAAATGAAATAGTATTTGAGGTCTTATAGAAATGTTTTGCTTATAATCCATAATTTTAGGTGGGTTAAATGGAAAAAATTTAATTTAATCCCACAAAATTAGGAGGGCCCCACCTTTAAATTCCCTAATTGTCACAATTATTTCCTTAAACCTCATGATAAGTAAACTCATATCAAAATAAATTATTTTTATCAAATAAACTTAGAAAAATGAAAATTTTTGGTTCTAAATACTTGTTTATTAAAAATGAAAATAATTGGTTCTAAGTTTACTTGATAACAAATATCGAAAGCAATTATTTAATTGTAGATAGAGATGTAAATTTAGTTTTCCAACTCAAATATTTAAATTATTTTATCATAAGCAACTTCCACATTAAAATGCTAGAAATGTAGTATAATCTAAATTAAAATACATTAAATATGCAAGAAAACCATGATATAACATAGCACGTAAAATGTGACAATCGTGATGCCTAATAGAAACAAAGGAAAATTTTTCATAGGAGTGTTGTCCAGAAATTTGTCCAAAGTACTCAATTTCTTAAAAGACGAAATTATATCCTTTCTATATATATATACCATTTATAAGAAATTTTCTATTAAATTAGTGTAGAAATAAAAAAAGATGTATCAAATGTATCGCATTCCATTTTTTTAAAGAAACCGAAATGTATTTTATGTATCGAATTTTGTGGATGTTATGTACATTATAAGCACTACAATTTCTTTACAAATAGAAATTCACCTCGGTAAGTTTGTAAAGAGTTAAATATGAAAAATATAATGATAAAAATGCATGTAACTTAAAAACTAAATGTTTAAAAGCATAAAGAAAGGTATTTACAGAGTAAAGGAAATCCTTTTGTATGTTTCACTGCGTATATTTTAGATTCACAGTCTATAGCAATTTTTTTCAGTTCCATTTACGAGCTAGAATCTTAAATTCTACTCCATGGAAGGTTCCAATATACTCAAATTAAAGAAAAAAAATATTGTAACTGAATAACAACACTGGTGTAACCAATACCGAATATCAGCGAAAAAGTATATGTGATTGATATAAAAATGTTTAAAACTGTATTTATAAAAGTTATCATTCTGAAATTATATATATTTAATTGTTCTACATCTTCAAAATACTGTGTCCATACAATTTATCTTCGTATTTTTCTTAGCAATCCAAAATTTCAAATAACTCGATTTTCAATCTAAATGAAATGCTGCATACTTCGAGTATCATGAGTAAAGCATACAATGCGAGAAAAAAATAATAATGTGCATACAATAGAAACCCTATATTTATCCATTTAAATTTAAGAAAAAGCTCCCGTTTCCAACATTCACTGCATTTCAAGACTTATCTGCTGCATATACGTTTAGAATATTCAAAACATTTATTTTGAAGGTGCCTTCCCGAAACGAGTTCGTGGTGGCTTCCAATTACCTTTTCTCTTGTTTTGTCCGAAAGCTTTCAAAACAGTTCTCTGCAGTTAGGATAAAACTTTCGAAAGAAGACGGTAAAAAAGTATAGAAAACCAAAACTGTGGTTCTTTGCATAAATAAAGAAAATAGGAGTATCAGATTCCGGATGAATCTGAGACTAAGAGCTATGGTTCTTTCTTTTTCTCTAAAGGGTGGAAATTCCCGAGAGGATGCAACAGACTTGAAAGAAAGTCGGTGATATTTGCTTTGAAAATTTCTTTATACGGTATTTTTTCATAGCTTGAGAAGACGAAGCTTGTAATGATCCTTATGAATGGAAGAACTTTTATGTAGTTTATTCATTAAATAATTTAAACAACTTATGCATTAATTTATTAATTTGTTTTAGTTGTATCATATACTTTTATTATTAGTTTTATTGAATTGAAAGCCTGTTACCCACTGTACATCTCTAATAATCTATGCTATACTAGAAAAAGGAGGAATTTGTTTCAATAATTCATACATATTTTATAACGGGGTCTCCCACGCTTTTCAGTTTTATAAACTTTTGTTATACTTTATTGTGCTACTTGAATTCAGAATCTTGCTTTGTGAAAAAAAAATCATCTCTTATGAAAATAAGCACAACTGTATAATAAATGTACTAAATAGATGATGTGTGTGTGTGGATCATATAGAGACAACAGGAGACAGATGAATTAGCAATAATGTTGAGTCCACCATACAAGGGAGAACAAGATGATCTAGAAGTATATACCTAATTTGGATCCAGTCACAATAATCTATTAGATTCGGATTCAGCTTAAGAAATTCTTCTGCTTCACGTTATCAAGTTAAAAAATGAATTCTCGATTATAATATTCAGTTAAGAACGTGATTAAATAATGCTCCACAATAAGAATTCATTTTTCATAATGCTATTTCTAACGCTACAATAAAATAGTTTGAAATTACTTTCTGGACGATCTGCTTAACAAAAAATCAAAAAGGTTCTTCTCTAAAGGAACGTCCTATTTATTTTATTATAGTGCTATTTTTTTATTACATTTTTCATAGTGCTTTTTCTAACGCTATGATAAAGTAGTTTGAGATTACTTTCTGGACGATCTGCTTCACAAAAGATAAAAAAAAGATTCTTCTCTGAAGGAACGTCCTAATTATTTTATTCCATGTTGTTGTTCATCTATAATTTGTATTGCAGAACCAAATAATGACTTTAGTTTAGGAGATTATGATACCAGGGTAGTTCAACAAGTCTATAGGAAATAATAGGAAAAATAAAATATTTTAGAAATGTTTTGAAACTCACAACATAATCTACTTTTACCTCTATATACTTCTCGAAACATTTCCAAACTTTTTTAAACCTTTGAAGGAAAAAAAAATGGTAGGTCCTCAAAATAGGCATGTTTCGGCGATTACTCTTAAATGGACGTGAACGATTGTCCGACGAGCTATATTTTTTAAGTTTGAACATAAAAAAAGTTATTGGGGAACAAATACGTAGAATTCATAAGCTTTAATTCTATGATTTTTACCATTGGACGTGAATTGTCTTGATGGAAGAGGATCTTCTTCTTTTCCTAATGATGACTCTTTGTCTTGATTTCTTCGTTCAACCGGTGCAATAAAGAACCATAACACTCTCCAGTTATTGTTTTTACCTTTTCGAAGTAATCGGGGTAGAGGGATCTGCATGAACCCTAAAGTCCGTGGCCATCATTTTGCTGGCCAATTTCTCCATCTTTGCTTTCTGAGAAATCCGTTCGCATTAAGAAACAAATTGTTTTAACTACGCACTTATCTCTAGAATATAGTAGTGTATCCGCGTTTTATCCACAGTCATGAATCCACTCAGAAACCTGTCAGGATTGCGATGAAAATGTGTTAAAATAGTATCAGAGATGACCACACGTTTGTGTTTACACAGAGAACAAATGTGGCACCCATCTTACCGAGATTTTTTATACACATTTTTTTGTAAAAATTGAAAACACTGTGCTTTGTGATATGGTAATAGCCTCAACTATTTCACACACTTTGTTTCCTCGATCATTCAATCATTCCTGGAGTAGGCAATTCCTCTCGTCGTCCCGAACAACGTTCATCTTTTGTAGATGTACGACCACGTTTTAACTTATTTACCCAGTTGTGAATGTTTGCCAACACAGGAGCAGATACGCCAAAAACTTTATTGAACTAAGCTTTGATATATTTCGTTGTTAAGTCTTTTAAATGTAGAACTGCTTAATCATTCCACTTCTCTTTTTCTATTTTTCTAAGTAAACATTTTGCTTCAATTGACAACAAAAATCAAACTGTAAAATGGAAATAACTCAGACTTAGAATACTGCATTGTGACTCATGATGTCTAATAAAAACAAATCATTTTCGATGCTACAAGCACTATTTCTAAAGACTTATTGAACGAATCTCGTATATGCACACACACATATATACATACCCAAGCAAACATATATATGTGTGTGTGTGTTTGTATATATAATTATATTAAAGCATTCGAAATATATTTGCCACACTTAAGTTTTCATATTCTATAGTTTTATTTTTAAGTGCACAGTCATATTCAAAACTAACTTCTTATCAAATTATAAATAGACATTTATACTAGATCATAAATATATTTTACCTTTCTTTCAGCTAAATAAATACTAATTTAGTAAGCATTCAAATAAAATATTTTCTTTAAACAGAAGAAAAAAAATGAAACTAATTTAAGCTTTTCTTTTTCACAACAAGGCATAAACCTCTAGCGTAACGGTTTTACGTACAATAACAGACATCTAAAACAATTCCAATATCAGTATAGATTACCAAAAAGGCGCATCTTCATTTGAAACAGCAATCATTAATGCATGGGATTACAACCTACTGGAGGAAGCAGATTTCTGAGTTACATCTGTAAAGGGATAACAGTATGGCTATTTCTTTCGAAAGGTATATACCCCAAAATATTTTAGTTTTAGTTATATTCTTTTTTATTTTGCATAATTCTATCCTACTTCTAATTATTCTAAACACAGACAGATATAATTAACTGTAGAACTGCTGATTGCTAAAACTAAGTTTGTGTATAAATCTTTCGGCTATGTAAAGAAAATCTGAACGTAAAAAATATTTTAAGATTTCATCTTCTTTATCTAATCGTGGGTCAGGTTCATAAAGGTCTTTTTAAGCTCCTATTGTGCAATTTTTACATGAAATTTTTCATATTAGATTTTAAAATATTAGAAACATGTCATATAGTTTCAATGAGATATTCCTTGCATCAAAAGAAAAATCAGTTTTTAGAAAGCATGCATTTTTGTGATGCATAATTAGTCTCTGTGTTAGATGAAATCAACTGAAATGAATTCAGTTAATTTTGACAAATATCGATTTCTATATAACAGTAAGGTGATATTATTATTATTACTAACATATCTAAACATGCCTTTGCTTCTTTTCTTTTCAAATTAATTTTATGTAATTTCCAATTACTAACAGCATTATTCTGATTTACAAACCTCGTCATTTGTCCGAGGTGCAAAATTATGAGGTCCGTCGCCAATAGCTCTCGTGTTGTTACTCACATCGACGTTAAAAAGCAATCCTAATCACTAATTTAGAGATAACATATCAAACAATTATAATATTTAATGCACAATGCCATGAATTGAACATAGCTTTAATTCTTGAAATGACAAAAATATTAATATAAATTGGTATCACTTTTAAACATGAAGTGCTGACATAACTTTATATTTGTAACAAGAGATATTCGAGATACTTTCCTCTGACTAACACCAGGGGTTTCGTTCTGATTTTATACTTAAAATTATATCTTTTCGCCTGTCAAATGGTATGGTAATATGAAGGGTGTTAGAGTGATATGCGTGGAAATATTCTGGTGTGCATTTGATTTTTTGAGATTAGGACTCAAAGCTCTTTGAAAAACTGAATATTTAAGGGAGGTCCTTGCATCGTGTCCCAGTAAGCGAATACATTGATAGAATATAGAAGTTTTTAATACTCGAGAATATAAACATTAAACTGTTTGAGACCTTCTCCCTCAAGACAGGATGAATGGAAACTATATTTTCGAAAAAAGTGACCATTTTAATCACCTTGCAGTGCTTGAACTTTAGATATTGTTACAATTAAGATGAAAGACGAGACGGGTAATAGCAGGTAGTATTATGTTTAAAATAATTATTTATAAATTATGTCTTTCTGCGGATAAAAATCTATCAACTTTTGTGTAATTCATAGAAACTGTCTAAGTAACAACATTGTTATTTGCACTTGTACTTGTATATCATACGGAAATAAAGTATGTGATAAAACAATAATATTGCTAATGTATACTTTTAGGATTAATTTAGGAATTTTCACGAAAACTCTTAAATTGAACTTGAATGAGATTGTTTCATCACATTTTTGAATTTTGTTCATCTCTGCTTTTAATTTCCTGTTAGAAGGATAAGACATAGTTAAATATTTTAAATAGATATACATTTTTTTACACATTAATTTAGGGGAACCGAATCCAAACAAAAGGAGAGCAATCAGCTGATTAATTTGCAATTGAATGAATACAAAACCGAATGAATGAATGTTAGCATATTCACCAAATTTGCAAAACTCGAGAAGTTTGATTCCTATAATAATTGTTGAAATTATTCTCTGTGTAAATATTATTTTGTACATTGCAATCCGAGAAAGAAAAATTTACTTACCTCGTCAGAATGAAATGGTAAGTATAAGAGGGTGAAATATTATACTACTTGTCATGTAGTTAGTGCTCATTAAATTAAGCCAAAAACTTAAGTAAATAAAGTGAAATAAATAGAAAAATAAATTTTCAAGAGCTGAATAAATATTTAATAAATAACATAATGGATTTCAGGAATCCCTTTGCTACAAGTGTTAACAAATTCTACCAATAATAGGAAATTGTAAAAAAAAGGAATTTTTTTTCAAGCAAACAGATACACAAAATTACTTGTGCAGCAATACAATATTACATGTTTAAAAGTCAGTAAAATTAAAATTGTTCTTGAATAATAGAATATTTACAAGGAAGCAAAGCATTTTAAGCTAAAATGGCGAATTTTAAAATAATAATTAAGGACAAGGGTAGTGTGTAATGAAAGAAATGAAAGAAAGGAAATTAATACAAAGGGATTTATGGCAAAATGTATTAACGAATAACTTTCTACACAGTGTATAAAAAGTAATCAAAGTATATAAAAGTAATGTCTAGGGAGATGTTTTTATAGTGATTAATTAAAGAATTTGCTTTTTAAACAAATGTTTCAAGTTAGTAAATGAAATTTAAGAAATCTGCGTTTCAGTGTCTGATACAATTGATCTTTATCTCAAAGTGAAGCTTTAAAAATTGCGATTAAATATTATTTTAAGTTTCAATATTTCGGATAACTTTATGCTGGTTGTATTGTTAAACTTGAAGAAAAAAACAATAAAATGAATAAACACTTATATCTAAATTTCATTAAAATATTCATCAACTCCAGCTTGAACGTCAGCAAACCTCTCTGAATTAATCTCACCGTTTCATTTCTAAACCCAGATAAACAATTTGTTTCATTGATTGGATTGATCTTGAGAATTTAAGTTCAATTAATTTTGCCGAGACATTTGGCTCGAAATCCGAACATTTTCTAATAAGCTAACCCTGAAACAATTAACTGAGGACTTGATTAAACGACTAACCTGTCTCGTAAGAAAATCGTTTGGGATAAATGTACTTAAAGTAAGGAAAGTAGTAATTCCAGTATGAAAGAATCTAGTGCCAAAGCTTAAGGGGATCAGATGAAATTTTTATCCTTTGCTCTCCTCTCATCGTTGTTGAAATTGGCTCATCCATTTTGAATACGAAGAACAGTTCACTTCACTGAAGACTGATTAAAATGTCTAAATTTTGATACAATCTCTAATTGATTTAATGCATACCAATTCTTAAGGGGAACAGAGATGTCTTATAAGGAACATAGAATTAATTTTAAGACTAATTTAAGGAATCTTCAAGTTTTTAAAAAGGAAAACTGATTTTAATCAGTTTTAACACAGAGTTATCAGTATAATGTTCAGGTAAAGAAAAATATATTTATGTACATAAAAAATAGTGAATGTATAATTAATAATACAACACTATATTTATATATTTAATAACAATTAAGTGTACTTTAGGAACATCTTACACAACACTCTGTACATATGTAACTTTGAAAATTAGTACAGTACTTATGAACATAGTGTCCTGCATGATGAACATAATTATGATTTCATAATTTAAATTTAACAAATAATCAGAATAAATAGTTTCATATGACAAAATTTCCTTTTTGTAAAAACGTATTCAAAACGTAAAAATTGCGCATTGTAAGAAATTAAATACACGGTTTAAAAAATACTTGTGAAAAATATCAGGGCTATGGAGTAAGTGAGTTGATTTTTAGATTTATGGCGCAATAGCTAAAACTGGCTATACTGGGCCATACGATGAGAATGTGATATCTAGATCTTTAGAGAAAATTTTAAAAAAAGTAAAAATTGCTTGTGAAATGATGGCTAAAAATAAAGGAAAATCTCTAGGATATGCCAAATGCGTATCACCTGTGTTTACCAAACAGTAATTCCCATAAAAAGAAAAATGCTACTAGGGTGTCTTGGGGTCGTGATACTTCTACTAATTTGAAGAGGGTAAGCTCTTCAGAGGATCAGTTGTATGCGTGAAGTAGATTTTGAGGATCTGTTCAAGAATCCTAAAAATTACTCTAAAAAATACATTTATAGATATAATCTCTTTGGAGTGGTTTTAGTATGTATTTTTGGAATTGAGTCTTACAACATTCTGCACAGTAAATTTTCAAAAATAATACATCCATGCAATAAACAAAGCCGCCCTGCACACCTATTTTTTAAATGGAAAATCGAAAGATACAGAATTTGAAGCATATTGTTGCTTCTGTTACCGTAACTTTTATAGCAAAATCTTCATTAATTTCTGTCGTAATTTTCATTTCTTCTTAAAAAAATTATAATTTGTAAATAATTTATATACCGGAATAAATTCGTAAACTGGTGGCTCAAATTTTAAGGAAAAAAACAAACCCTAGGGAATAAGGCAACAAGGAAAATAATATATAAATATTTGAAGAAAATAGCCATTGTTCAAATTTATTAAAAAAGATGACATTTGCCATGGAAAGGCTTTAATTGATTACGTGACATAAAATATTTACAGGTAATATTTTATCATGAAATTGTAATTTAATGTTATATTCTTACAAATTTATATACATTGCTTTTTATACAAGTTCAGTTAATATCATGTAAAAAATGTATTGTGGGAAAATATGTGTTTTGCTGACTTGCAGGTTTCAATTCGTATATTTATTTCAACTCCTGAAAACAAAAATACAAAGTAATTACATAATAATAATTTCATCATTTCAATTTATGGTTAATTTGAAAAGTGTAGCGCGTTTAAAATTAAACTGACTGCTCTCAGTGGTCTGTATCTCAGGATCCAAATGAAATTTCAAATATTTGCCATATAACATAGATAATGGTGCGAGGTACAGTTAGAAAACAAAGTAATAGCTGGAATTTTAGTATATATATATATATATATATATATATATATATATATATATATATGGAATAGAGGGCACTTTATGGCAAAACTATATGTGAATGATCAAGATTAATATATATATATGCTATTTAATCAATTATTACCGTAAAAAGTACCAAATATAACAATGAAAGTCAATCAATTACTTTACACATCTCTTGCATTTGATATGCTTTTCCTGGGAATGATACTTTTGGATAAGTTTTGGCCATCACATATTTTATGTACAGGTGAATCTCATTTTCCCTCAGACATTGCAGTGAATGACCAATAATATGAGCGTTGCACCAACCCTCATATCGTGCACAACAGCAGCTATTACATCACTATACATAGCAACACAGTAATGATTCATTTCAAGTTTTATTCAGTACCTCTTCTTCTTTGAAAAAGTCGCATCAATTCTTTTTGCTTAGCTTACATTCATAAATGAAATTGCCTGTATACTACTGTGTTAATTCAAAACTGAATAACTGCTCAAAGAGTGATATGCTCAAAATTCGAGATAACTTCTCTGATTAATTTGAACTTTCGAGTACTGTTCGTAGTGCAACGACAACTTATCCACCTGGATCACCGAAGCTGAATCCTTGTGACATCTATCTGTAGGGTTTACTCAAAGATTTCGTGTATTTATTATGCGTAAATAATGAATCATAACTGAAATTCAGCATCTCCCACCATGTTTCCATCATTTAATCCGAAATATTATGTCAGAAATAATATGGCGGTATGTTTTAAACATGTTGGTATACAAGGCATGCACACATGAATGTAAGAAATAATTTTTTTTCTGATTTTGCACTCTTACCATTTGGATGATTGTGGCCCCCTCGTTAGACACAAATTACAAATATCCCCCCCTGTCTAAATCTCGGCTTCATGAACTGCATAAGACATATTTGAAGTCTCATTCGGATCCATTTGTATAACCCGAGTAACGGACTTCTGAGCACCGTCAGTTTAATTTTAACACGCTTGTATAGCACATATAAAAATGGACAATGCTCATTGGAAAGGGAAAACATTACACTTTTATTCAGAAATAGTTATACATTTTCTGTGTGCCTTCTTCTCGTTATACTATAGACGCGACTGTCCAGTGTTCTTCAGGTCATTGAAGCATGATGTTTTCGATATTCGTATTGAATACGGTGGGGTTTCTGACATAAATCGTCTTGAAGAAATAAAAACTTCCAAACAATTTTTCAGGAATAGTCAGTGATATGATTGTTTAGGAAACTTGTACCAAAAAGCAACACGTGTGATATTGGCAATAGACCTTGTTATTTTGAACTTCGATCAAATGATGAGAACAACACCTGAGGTGGCCCCACCATCTCTAAACTCCATTACAATGCCAACGGGGAGGACTTGGTACCTCCATCAGATTTAACGGGTGTCAACCCCGCTGTACGGTGAGTCTTTAATGGCATGAGTGCTCGAACACAGAACTCGACGAAATCAATGCCGGCCGTGACCACTAGACTATCCTCGCCATGAAATATCCAGTTAAAGAATAGCAGGACTTGTTGATTTATGTGAGCTGACTCTAAAACACCCTAAAATTCTATCAACTGCGTCATGTGAGACATCTGGCTTACTAAGCTTCTTTTACTCAACTGGTGTTCTTGATTCGGTGAAACCAGAGCAGAATGATTTAATATCCTTTCACGCGAGATTCTTATTTTTTTCTGATGAAGATTTCGCATATTTTCAAACTCAAAAATGCTTTCCATGGTTTGATGTCCTTTTTGAGATATGAGACGCAGAAGATGAACCGTGTTTTTCAGTTATTTGAACCCTTAGATAAATTGGCACTCATCTGAGCCCTGTACGGAAAAATGAAAGAATGGAAAACGAAGTATAATACCTACTTTTAATCGTGCTAAGACTGAATAGTGAAATTTACAATATTATGGTTAAATCATTTTAAAACTCGATGATTATTTTATAATCATCCAGTAATATAGAATTATTTCATTAAAAAATCTCATTTCAAAACAATTACAAATATAACTCACACTTATTTGAATAAAAAACGGTAATTCATGTTTACTTTTCTCGTCATAATTCCCTTACTACTAGATAACACTGGTGAAATTTAAATATACTATTTTTTATAAACAATTTTACATGGAAGGAAAGCTACAACTATTTAGAGGCCCAAATATTTTCTTTTGAAACCTATTTCAAAATATGGCCCAATTTTGAGTTTTTGTGTCCAATATATGGTAATAAGAATGTATTTAATTTGCAGCCAGAAAGTTACAGGAATATCGTTATTGTATTTTTATAAAGTTAAAAATTCTTAAGAGTAACTTTACCACTTAAGCGTAACATCAGTTATAATTTTGAATTCCAATGAGATTTAATTTTGTTAGAAATCAGGAAAATATGATGAAATGTGGTATTTTCCCTCATTCAAGTTTAGATTACAATTATTGAAACAAAAATTGAAAATTTTTAACCCTAGGATTTTTAGTAGAACATAGAACTTAACGATAATATTTATTTTTTAAAAAATTTTATCAGGAAACAAGATATTCTTAAAAAAATGCAAATATAAATTTCCGTAAATATCTTTAAATTATTACAGCCATCAATAAATAATTTGTGCTATGTAGTAATATTTATTATTTACTTTCGAAATGATTATCTAAGAGGTGAAGTGTCTTATCTGCAGATAGACCAATACAGACACATTATGATTGCACGCCATATTCAGAATCAACACATTTACTATGAAATATCCAGTGATGTAATTGGTTATTAATGACGCTCAGAGAAGGAATTCGAGGGACCTCGTATTACCGATGAACTTCGTAATTTTGAGCCTCAGTCAAGTGATGAGGATGACACTTGAGGTGGCATCTCCTCATCCCAACTCCAATTGCACCTTGACTTATAAATAAGAAATTTATTTAATAGTCAACTACACTTCCTAAAAGTAAAGCGAATATATTTCTGTGTTCATATTAAATTAAGATGATAATTGAACCGAGAGAAGCTGATTGCTCCTAACACTGGGATAATTTAATAATGATAAAGTGGGTATCAACATATGAACACCTATTACACTTTGTCATTCATAGGCATTACTTTCTCGCGTGGCTTAGATAATAAATGAAATCGTTAATTATGAAAATGCGGAAGTACTTCACACACAATACATTTTAAAGTTATCTATCATTGTTTTATGATTTCATCATTCCTTTGGAAATAACGTACATATCTGAATATAACTCAAACCTTACATAAGTCTAGAATGTGTTGCTTTGTTCTGTTTTCAAAATTCTATCCAAAATTCAAACCCGTATATAATCCGAAATGGATGGGTGGAAGGATTTTAAGGTTCGAATATGTCACCTGAAATACGAAAATGTTACAAAACATGTATAACGGGTAACCAAGAAAATGTGATGAGTTAAGACATGAAATGCTTTTTTTAATGAAATTACTGTAAAATAAAACTTTAGACGTAAAAGAAAATAGACATTACTCTGTGATGATGATGATTAATAGCGCAAGAGCCAGATATGCCTATTCTAGGGCAAACAAGGTTTAACTGTCGTCTAGACGAATGAAAAAATAAAAAAAAAGTTAAAAATTTATTCATAGAAATAAGAGTGGAAAATAAAGAAGTAGCGCTAATGTACACCTTGGGGGGGGGGGGCGTCACCCTTGTTTACGAAAGACCTTAAATCCCACGGGAAAGAAATGATTACTAAGACAGACATAACTGGTAATCCTATCTAAAGCTGGGACATTGTTATCATTCATTTGTTGTTTTGTTTACAATATATGATACCTATATATACCATCGTTTTTTCCATGCCCTTAAAATGTTTGTCTAATTGATTAAATAAAAGCAGTAATGTAGTTATTTTCAGCACAAACTTAAGGTGTATAAGTTAATGAGACAAATTTTGGCAATTTAAAGCTTGCACTCGGTTAAGGAAAAAGTACCTACGTTTTTTGAGAAGTAGCGTTTCCGTATTATAGACATGCAACAAAATCAAACAATCTCTTTAACTCAAGTTTGTCATTCTGAGACAAATGATATAGAATGAATTCTATCTATGAAGATGTGATAGTGAAGTAAAAGA
>BMAW01122031.1:763-21595 GCA_019974015.1 Nephila pilipes | reverse complement strand
TCAACAAGGTTTGAAACGTCTCCCGAATTCTGTATAAACTTTTTTTTGACTACTTTTAAACAAATTGATGATAACATTCAAAATTTAGTTTAACAAAATCAGAATTATCTCAAACATATTTTGTTTAAAAATTATTTGCCTAATAAGCATAGTCTTGATCAGATTTTGAGCATTTCTAGCGATTTGAATTTTTACAGTTATATTAAAATAAACTTCCTCCAACGTTGTATTATTTCTCCATGCGTCTCTTTAGTCACGTTTCTTTTATTTTGTTTTTAAGTTTCACGAGATTGAGATTTTTTTGTTAGTTTTTACTTAAAAATATACATTTGTAAATATATATTATTTTCATATGCAGCTCATATTTGTTTTCAATGTACTTAAGGAAGATACAAATATATTAGAAATAAGTAAGACTTGTACATCTGTAATGTATGATTATTTTTAAAAACAAATTGTTTTGAAAAGTTACTTTAAGAAATTTGAAAATACTTGTAATAATATACTTGTTTATGATTTAATTTTGTTATACATGTGTTATTCTTAACTTTTTTTAAAAAATAATTGATACGAACATTTGTTAAACGAGCAGTATAAAAAATGTAAGCAATCAAGTGTCCCACAAAATTATAAATGTAAAATTTTTTTCACAAATCTCTATGCAACTTTCAATTTCATTAAAATGTATGAAACGATATTTTTAAAAGAACCGATTCAATAACAAGAAGTAATTTTATGTCATGATAGAACGTTGAAAACCCTGATTTATTTTCTTTTCTATAGTAATAAAGTGTATTTTTTCATTCCATCTCCAGTAGGAAGAAAACGTTTAAATTTATTCTCTATGTCACTAAATATTCTAGATCTTCATTTTATGTTGTGAATAATTCAGTATTAATTTCGAATGAGAACACTCATTGATAAGACATTGTATTTCGTATAAAAATTAACAATTCTTAAAGAACTTAAGATTATATCTTGGGAAATCTGTTTCTTAATAACATCATACGAAAATCATTATCATTAACCACATCAGTGCGGTATTATAAATAGATTATTATTAAGATATAATACTAATGAGATTATAATTAGATTGCGATTAAGAAAAGCATTAAATATAATAGGTTTACTTATTAATAATTCATTAGATAGAATTATGATAGGATTGTAACTAAATGAGTTACTTCTGTATTATTATAAATCGCACATAACAATTATATCATTACTCATTAAACTATTAGAACTCATCTTGTTTTCTTTTGTAAAATGCTAAGCTCTTAGGTTTCTATTTAGATTGCTAATATCTGAATTATTACATTTAATTTTTATTTATAGAATTAAATGTGAATGGTAAAAAAGACTTCTACTTGCTTAGTTTCAACTTTGTTCAATGAATTTTAAATTTTTTTGAGAAAAGAATACCATAAGACTGCTTAAAATTATTTTTAAAAAAAGAAGGGGAAGGGGGAAGGTAGAAATTATGCGTGGTCGTTATTCAAAATTTCGTTGATTCTGTGTATAGAAAGAGTTATACATTAAGAATATAATTATATACAAATATCACAAGAGCTCTTAAGAATAATATCCCACTAATTGTTATAAATAATAATAATCAAGTGGTTTTCTATCAATTATAATATTAATTAAAAGTAAAAGAGACGTCTTCAATAAAGAAAAATAAACTTTTTTGTGCAAAATGATCCTCATTTTTGTAACTGAAAAGCAACACAAGCGATATTTGAACTCTGAAATATACGTATACTTAAACTATTTATGTAAATGAATAGTTTAAGTATACGTATATTTCAGCGTTCATATCATTTCATTAGCGTTCAGAAACAATTCTGCATGAGTAAAATTAATAATTAATATTAGTAACAACTTTAGCAAGTCATGTACTTGCTTTTGCTTTCATCTTGCATAAATTCCACTTCATTTATTTCATTCAGTATTTGCAGAATACTTATAAACATAAAGTTCTATGCACTGAATGTAATTATAACTGCAAAATTTGATTTTAACTAAGCAAAAGTAATTAATTTTATAAATCGAATTTCCCTTAATTTTATACAATTATTGTAAAATACCAAAAAGTTATGAGTGTTTATTAGAAACATAATTGCTTTCGTGCTGTAGAGAAATAGACTTATTTTATAACGTCGAAAATAACAGCACAATGGATGAAAATTTTTTTTAAGAAAGTGTACCAAAATTCTAAAAAGCAAAATCTGAGAATTAACACAAATAAACTTTTTTTACAACGTTTTTCTGAATTTCACTTGGTGTGTGTGTGTGAGTGTGTGTGTCATCAAATTTTCGATCGTTAATTTAACCAACTTCCCATCAAGCTAGAGCTTTGAAATTTTGGGAATCGTTCGTACTCGCCTAACAATGCAATATTTAGACGTTTGCGGCAAGTTTTAACTAATATTTCAATAATTTTAATAAGTCAAAATATTCTTTCCTCTCGGCGCTTTTAGGATTGAGGAAACAATTTCTTTCCCCCTCTGGGAGCACCGGGCACTCCCCACGCAGCATGTGGTATCGTAAACCTTTTGTACTCACAAAGGGGAGATACTATCTCCCCTTTACTATCTCCGAGATAGTAAGTGTTGCTGACTTTTAGTCAGTAATCATTCGCAAGAAAGAAAGTTTCCAATATTTGGCGCCATTTCTTATCACAATAATTTTTTCTGCATTCTGGTTCCCATTCTTTTTTTAATAGAATGACTTACAAACTTTCAAATGCATGTTTTGATTTTATGAGTATTATGAATTTCTTAATACTCTCACAAATGTCTCTTTTTAAGTGAATTTTAAAGTTAAAAATAACTAACAGTTTTAACTAATATTTCAATAATTTTCTCTCATAAACTTTGCCACCATATAAAAACGTTGTTTTTAAAAACGTTGGTTTTTATATCGAATTATTTCCTATGGTATAACACACACATTCATTTAACAATTTTAAAACTAAGTTTTCTTTAGCATTCTATTTATCAAATTTTTATAAATAATTAATTCATGGAATGAATCAGCAAATTATGGAATCTGCAAAACACCATCTAATTACGCCGATTTAAAATGAGTGGGATATTTTGAAAAGGCTGTTAATCTTGTCGTCTCTGGATCAGCCATAGAGACAATTGCACTTGAGCACCTATCAGAATCATTAATCGTTAGTAAAATAAAACAAGTTATGCCGGAACTGATTATGAGCAGCAAAATTGTAGAATTCTAATGGATCCATTACACGTGGACACAGATAGTAACGAAATAGCAGACCTACTGGAGAAGAGAGGCACGAAATCATATATGGAAGAGATTGCTATTCCATTGGATTCCCTTAAAAATGCATATGCGAGAAAATAATGTTAAACTACTACATGGATCTGTGTAATAAATCCAGAGATAAATCTTGGGAAAATATTGCAAATGACTGGAAAGAAATCAGTCATAGACCACATAAAGAGGCTGTGACTAATTTTAGAATAAAAACTAGACATGATTGCCTTGCAGAACATCTAAAGAGAATATGCATATTGACTAATAGTTTATGTCCTATTTGCAAAACAGATACTATGAATAGAGAACACTTACTCACATTTTCCAGGGACTTGACCCCATATTACAACTTAAAGGTGATATTTGCCTAATTTACTGTAGCGCCAAGGATTCGCATGTCCTGAACACTTGAAAGCTCCCCCATCTAAGAGTTTTTAGATTTTTGTAAATGTTTTTATTTTCAAATTTATTCTTTCTAGTAATGATTTTATAGATGTGTTCTGATCTTTGAATTTTGTCTTTTAAATGATGATTTTTTTTGGTTCGTACCTTAAGCGTATTTGTAATCCACTTTTGATGTTTGTGCGAGTGACCAGATGTTAATGGATTGAGTTCCTTTTGAGTCATGAGTAATAACAGATTTTAAAAAAATAGGAAGTTTGAAACATATTAAGGTCTCAGTTGCCTTAGTAAGGAGGTTAAACTTTTATCACAATTAAAAAAGGAATAATCACATTAAACAATTATCATTAGAATAATTTTTAAATTAATTTAGAAATTTTTTTTTGTATCTGGTAGCAATATATATAAAGGAATTAAAAACACCTTTACGTATTTTTTCAGCGTTAACATTTTAGGTTTTATATGCGTATCGAATGAAACCTAATAGGAATTACATGGAAGAAAAAGGCTTCAAACTCCCAAGCCGAAGCCTCTTCACTTCGGATCAAAGGAAACGAACCATTTTACTCAAAAAGACCCATAATAAATCTAAATAGGAAAACGATGTGGGCTATCTTTATCCGAGATCTATTACGTAAGCCCCCCTCTTACCTCATCAAGTAAACAACAACACCCTACCATCGACCCTGATAAAACAAAACACTAAACAAAGGCTGCTCTTCTCAGGGAAAAGGTTGGTTAATTATTTTTCTACCAAAACACCTAAGGACCATAAATTTAAGTTTGGTCTCTCCTTCTGGAAAAAAGGGGTGGAGAGGGACTACCCACCAGACCTGCTTATCATGCCACTGGAGTGTGATTCATCAGCACTGCACACGAGAATCTGGAACCATTACTTACGGTTTTCTTCGCCCCTACACTGACAAATGATGACTTGTGGAGGACCGGTATCCCCTAATGGTTAACGCAGGTAAAGTAACAAGAGGAAAAAAAAACTATTTATATGATGTATTGGAGAAGAGCTTAAAGTTTAGTTCGAGGTTGTTTCCAATTTTTTGCCTTCTTTTCTGGAGATGTGGGATGAGTTTCTCGCTTGATGGTGTGGTGAAGATTATTTATTCTGTTTGAAAACGAAATATACGAAGAGGAATAAGATAGATTTCGAATCTCATTGAAAGATAAATACATTTGAGTGTGAGATAATTTAAGAAAAATGTAGAACGAAAGTAATTCTTGTAGAATTTAAAGAATTAAGGAATAAAGAAGTGTTTAATGGTGAATATTTTGCATTACTGCAAGTTTTCTTTATTGCCTTAAGATTAATGGAACTCAAAAAAGTTAAAAATTTTTAATCCAAGTTTCCAAAATTTTAAATAGAAACAAATAATGCTCTAATAACTTTTCCAAACCGTTTTGAAAATGCTTCATGATTAATTAAATATCTAAATTTTGTTCTTGGCGTTTTCTTATTATTTTATTAGTGATTTAAAATTTAAAAACATTTTGTTTACATAAAAGTTTTACTTAAATTCAAACACATCAAATAATAAATCGGGCATATGATCAATGAGAAAAAAATAATTGAGCTCTGAAGCTCATGTTTTTTTATTGTTTTAAAAACACTCTAAATATATCCAACTCTTTTTTTAAACGGTCTTTTTTTACGCGATTTTGGAATAACGCTGTTCATCAATGTACTTTTTTACATGAATGTTTTGTTCTAACACGAATCCCCCCCATTTTTTTTCAATTATTCAAATGCTGTTTTTACCACCTAATACCACCTCTTTGATTCAGCCACTCGATCAATGTGTTATAGCAACATTTATAATGTACTACATAAAGCAAACGCTTATAAACGCTAATAAATATATTTATTAGCAAACGCTAATAAATATATTTCACACTCAATGATAGAAAGAAATTTGACTGTTGTAAAAGCATGGAGAAAGCTTACGATTATGGATTGTATTACACATGCTCCTTTTGCCATCAAATAATTGCGCCAATCGATCTTAAATGCTTGTTGGAAAAACAATTTTGCCAGCATGCGTCACAGGTGGAAATTTCGTAGTATAAAAATCAGTTGTGTGTTCTGAAATTCTAACTCTATCAAATGCAATTGGTGGCGAAGGTTTTAACAACAAATAAATAACTGACATCGAAGAATTGATGCTAGAAAGCCCTTTGAATGAGGACGGTTTGATCGAATTTATGACAGTTTATGATAATAAAGAAGTCGAATCTAAAGTTCAGTTATTAACAGCAGATTTAATCCACGAGAACTTGAAATTTGCTACAAGTATGGAACATTTTCTTACTCATGATTCTGACATAGAGCGTGCATTAAAATTTCAACGTCATCTTAAGTTTTGTGTAGCAGGATATCAAGAATTATATAAGCAACTTGAGAAACCAAAAAACAGCCGCTAATAACAGACTTTGAAACAACAAAAAAACCTACAGAGGCCGTTAACGAAATTCTTCATTTGAATCAAAGCCGACAGTTGAGCTAGACCTATCTGACACATTTCTAATGATAGCATTTTTGATCCTATTCGTAAGAAACGTGCACGCTTGTCATCAAGCAGCGGTGAATAGATGTTAGTTAGTAGTTTTATTCTATATTTCAATTTGAATTTTTATATGTTATATGTACCTATAGATTGAATTTTCACTGTACAATAACTTTAATTTTTTTTGTAATAAAAATGAATTCTTTTTGTTATATAAATATGGGTTTCATTATTACTTTTTTTTGCACAATTTTATGGAAAATATATAGTGATTTTTCATCTCACACGAATTCTTAAATTTACCATCCCCAAATTTACCATAAGTCGCAAGTATTTCTTACACGAATTTTTTGCACGGTTTTCTGAGGAACGTATATACAGTGTAAAGAAAGGAATTGGGTGTATTACTAGAGAACTGTCGGGCCGAAGAGAAGACGACACCAGTACGTCTATTTCTCAACTTCCACTGTGTACATCAGAAGAACTTCGAAGAAAAGCTCCTTTTAATTTGTAGCAATCTTTGTTATTCTTCACGACGAAAGCTCACAGGATTTCGGGCTCGTACTCATGTCTTGACTTGAATATTTCCGATTCCAAAACTTTCAAATCAAGAAAAGAATTGTTACTGATCAGTTGGTTACTAAGGGCGTAATATTCATCAGTAATATTTGATCGAAATAATTTAAACTATTTAATTACATATTATCAATTTAAATACTGCGTTTTAAAAGTTAAGTTCTCTTGTTATAATAATAATATGCTCAATAAGAAAAATACTAGTTAGCCACTCAAAGGTTATTGTTTTAGGTGGGGCATTTTGGCTTACCAGATCACTTTTAGCATATCAGTTCATTTTAAAATTTTTATTGTTAGCTTCAATTTTAATTACATTTAGCTCATTTTATTCTATTTAACAATTTATAGTTTGCTTTAATTTTAATTACATGTATCTGATATAATATTTAATTTAATAATTTATTATTTCCTTTAATTTTAAAATCGGAAAAGTTTACTATCGCCCATTTCTCGATATTTCATCATTTACTTTAATTCTTATATTTAATTGAGTAATTTAATAAATATAAAAAAAGCACACCTTGGGGGTAAAATATGTTCTTTGCAAAATTTTGCATAGAACTTTTTTTTTTATGTATTATTATTATCGTTTGTTTCAATTTTAATTACATTTAGCTTAAATATATTCACTTTAATAATTTATCGTTTCCTTCAATTTTAATATTGAAAAAGTTTACTATTGTCCTTTTCTTGATATTTCATCATTTACTTTAATTCGAATATTTAATTGAGTAATTTAATAATAATTATAAAAAAAAGCACACCTTGTGTGGCTAAATCTGTTCTTTACAAAACTTTGCATGGAAATTTTTATTATTTATTTTTATTTTACTTTCTCTAGAATATGTGAAATGTTATCACCTTATTAAAATTAAATTAGTAAAAAAATAAACAGTTTTTGTGCTGGAAATTAGTTGCTTATTCGTCGGTTTTGCAACTAGAATGAAAAGTTTCAATATAACTTAAGTTCGTATAAATAGCACTGCGACGTGTTTCCTTCATCATTTCACTTCACAACCATCTTAAAATCTAATTAAATAGTCTATAAGTTCATTGAATTGAAGATACGTCAGAGAAAGGCAACATAGTTTATTAGATATCAACACAGAATATGCAATATCGCTCGCTCGCTTTCTCATCCCTTTTATCTCAGTTTTTCCTAGTTTATATTCCAATTATAAAATCTCAACAGACAGCAGCAAAGAAGTAAATTCAAATCCTTCTGGAACATCTACATGAAGAACAGTTTCCCCATCGTTCTGTGTAGCCTTTCAACAATTCTCAATAGCTTTGTGCTGAGCTTTCACAACAACCTTCATCGTCTTCACCGCAGCTAACTAAATCTTTCTGTAGCTTTGTGATGGACGCTTATATCAACCTTCATCGCTTTGTAGCCTTGTGCTGGACTCTGTACTTGTGTGGTAACTCTTGATATGAGTTGTATTGTTCTGGTTGGACTGTTAGAGTCTTGCTAGATCCATCGGTTCGGTCATACCCAATCTTCGGGTTTGAGAGGAAGTGCTGAAGACTTTTGATCTGGAGTTAGTTATGTGACCTTCTACATAGTTAGCATTTGCATTTTATACTCTTTTTTATGCAGAAGAATGATATATATTAAACAAAAGGGGCTCTATAAGTATATATACTTTTCTGCGTGTCTTACACGAAAAAAATATATGCAAAACAACAATATCTCATATGCTGTCGAAGAGTGTTTGATACATATATTTTCCTTCAATTTCCATTTTATATGAAAACTGTATTCCGTGCCTTGAAGTCTAAATTTAATTTAATTTCTGGGCATCTAATTCAACTTCATTTCTTTTGAGGAGAGATAACAACTTTCAACCCAAACATAACATACCTATAACGAAAAATCATGAAAGAAAATTTTGCATATTTCAGATTGCATATCGTATGATTTCTATGATAAAACACTAACTTTAAAAAACTGATTCTATAACTTTGTTCTTAAATTAATGTACTTTTAAACAAAAGAGACATATACACCAAAAAGTAAATAATAAATATAATTAATGTAGTACATATGACGCCTCGTGGCGAAGAAAATTTTGATAACCCCTCCTTTGTACATGAGAGGGTTTGCCAGTGTATTGACAGACGCAACCTTTGCTTCCGTGTGAGAGGTAGGGACGAAACGAGCTCTGAGATTTATAAAGTAAAAGTTGTCAAAGACCTGGAGTTGTCCTTATACCCATATGAACACTGGTGAAATCTCTAGCAGTAAGAAGTAGAGATCGATGAAAATATAACATTTTTACGCCTGAAACATTTTCAGCTTTACAGTCTGTAATCTCAATGCTTAAGTAAAATTGAAATTAAATAAAAGCTCTGTTATGTAAGTCTTACAATTTAGAGACGTTTATGGAATTACCTCAAAATCTTGACTATAATACGCAATTCCCCCCCCCCCCCATTTTTGGGGGGCAAAATGGGGGGGGGGTTTTTGTTACCTGAAAAATTAAAAAAAAAAAAAAGTTTTTGAACAATGAACGTGCAGCAGCTGAAGAAATTGTTATAACATGCGTGCTGCGCAGGTGTTCTTTTTTTTTTAAAACAAGTGTTCTTTTACGCAAACGGGAGCTTACAGTACATGTCGCACACACGTTCGTCAAACAACAGCTCTCTTAAAATAGCGATGGTTCCCGGTTTTTGCTAGCATAAAAGTTAATTATTTTATTTTATTTAAATCCCTAAAAATGCCTTCAAGACGATCATATTATAGGAGGTTGTGGAGGTGTCATCAGATAAGGATGGCGATATATATTACAATGACACCAATATCATGACTTGGTCGTAACAACAATAGATTAGTTGAGTTCTAGGGAAAGTGATTAAGAACGATAATTTGTCAATATTGTTTGTTTTGTGTTAAAATTTAAGTTTTTTTCTATCGAATGTGATGTTTTCGTTTCTTTTTATTAAATATTTCAATTATGTTAGTAAATACATGTGCAATTTTTAAATAAAACATTGAAAAGTTATGGGTGCATATTATATTCGAATTTTAATTTTTTTCGAAAGTTTAGTACCAAATCAAGCATGCTTATTATAGTCAAGATTTTACAGTAATATTTTTAAACTAAAAAAATTATTTTCCATTATTATCATTACTACTTAAATCTATACCATTTTTATTTAAAATAATATTATTTTTTAAAATTATTTTAAGCTGAAATTTCAGTTTTAATATTGCTGCATGTTAAATATATTGCTCTATTTATCATGACTGAGAATCACAAAACAAAGGTTCATGAATAGAATACGCATTCAAATTATTGATCCTATACAGTCAAAACTTTTTCTAATGATTATCCAGGGAAATAATACAAAATAGAAACCAAATTAAAATATTCAGCTTTCTTTATTTTTAAAATGAATTAAATAAGCAATAATTAAAATACACCTGTTTCATATGTAGAACCTGTGACGGCTACCCATTCCGGGTTACCTTTTGTGCCATAGCTAAACTCAATGATTCAACTAAGAATCGATAAGTCGATCAAAGAGACGTTAGAACAATAATTACACAATTTATTAACAACTTGTTAATATAACAACAATTATGAATGCTCTCCCGGACAAGGGCCTTACTGTTTTAACTCAATCTACCAGTAATAATCTAACTGACACCACCAAGCCTTCCTCGACTGCAACTCCGACTCTAGAACAATTGCTGAACACTGGAATAACTAAATCTCTCGAATCATTCAATTTCTACTCCAACTTCCTACTTCAACCTCTTTCAACCTCTCTATCGCGACTCTCAGTCTGAGTTTATATATTTACTAGCTCTTCTGCTTCACTTCATTTCTACTTGTTTTACATAATCACATTTCATTTTTGGTTGGGCAAAGGTTGTTTAGCAAAAGCAATCAATCTTAATTAAAAGTCCCCAAGGTTAGTGAAGAGAAACCGCGAATAGCCCAATGTCACAAACCTTCTAATTCCACAAAATGTTCATACATATTTTTTTTCATTCGGATAGCCTTACAGGCCTCTAATATAGAATATTTCCAATTGATTTCTGCTTTTCTGTGCATACGTAATTTGCCTGAGTGGCATGAGTAATTGTAAAATAATCTAAAGCTCTACTCGGCGTTTATAAAAATGTACCCAAAAAATAATCAAAATATTACAAACTCAAGAAGATACAACTATTCGGACAAATTAAGTTAAAAACTACTTATTAAATTTATATAATTGTAACTATTCTATGTGTTGCCACTTCCCCAAGCACGAACGATATTCAGTCAAAAACAGAAACCATACCTCACCTTTTTCAGCATGTTTGAGCAGTGGTAGATATTCGTCAATATGCATCAGTTGTGGCAAGAAAAGACACTATTTTTTAGGTGGCTCCCAAAGAAACTGAAATTATAGAGCGAGACATCAGACTTTCTTTGGGCCATTGAGTAAGAGCGAGACAGCCAATTATTTTGCCACTAATCTATAATATCAGTGGTCACTGGGGTGGTCACATTATGAACATTTATAATTTTACAAACTTTACAGTGTTGTTTTTAATTTAATTTTACAAGAAAAGCATTATTATTTTTTAGTTTTTGTAATTGCAACTCTTCAATTGGTGTATTATTTTGCAAATACTTCTTTTATTAATTTTTAAAAATATTTTTTGAAAAATACATTTTTTGAATGTCTAAAGGTATTCTCCTCTTAAGTCACATGCATGCACGTAATCCTATTGAAAGCGCCACTAGTTTCCTTTCAGTAACACAAGGAATTAAAAGGCAGAATACCTATGATAATTTTTTTTTTAATATTTTCAATAGTTTTCTCTGCTATCACAAAACTCGACTATATTTATTCTGTGACGTCACTGGAGGAGCATGTGTTTAATCTATGTGGTAGGGTACACTCGAGTTTATTTGCCAGTGGAGAACCCGTAATAAATTTTTTTTCTCTTAGATATGTGTGTGTGTGTTTTTCCTCCTCTACACAGTCGCTAAAACTTGTTCAGCACTTATTCATGGAAAATCCTAAATAAACGGTTTTTTAAAAGTATTTTAAAATATGGTTAAAATTTGATTATAGTAAGCAAAATCATGTTTAAATATCTCAATTCATTAGGAATTCATAATATTGATTTATTTTAAAGTAAAGTGTTTGATATTTAAAGAAATGTTTTTTTTTGATAGATCTTGTTTGAATATTCTATAATGATCTATTCACTTATAGTAAGCAAATGATGATAATTTTTTCTTACATTTTGATTTAGAATATAATTTATATATGAATTATATAGGGTTGAATTAAGTACAAAAATCATCGCATGATTTGGCAATATATTTAAAAAGCCAAAACGCATATTATGTCAGGAAAAATAAGGAAAATTTCTGTATTAATTAATTTTGAGGGTTGCTCTTTATTTTTAATCGTTTCATTTTCAATGACTTTATTTTATTCTATTAATTTCGATTTTTCCAGCCAGGCCATGCTCAAACATGAATTCTGCAATTATTTTTAAAAATAGAACGAACTATTATGCATTATATAATTTTATATAAAATACTCCTCTCAGAAGCAATCCCGATTAATTAAAGTCATGGATTTATATCTCTAGCTTGCGTAAGAATTACAATTTTTCTTTAGTAGATGAGACTGAGTTAAGGTAATGGAGACACTAAAGTCCTTCAAGTTTTGCATTTTTAGCCACCTAAGGGGCTATTATTTTAGGCGGACCACTTTTGGCTTGCCAGATCACTTTTCAATTGTTTATCATTTGCATCAATTTTAATTACATTTAGATTAAATTTATTCAGTTTAATAATTTATCGTTTGCTGTAATTTGAATTACATTTAGCTTAAATATATTCAATTTAACAATTTATCTTTCCCTTTAATTTTAATATCGGAAAAGTTTACTATTGTCCATTTCTCGATATTTCATCGTTTACTTCAATTCTTATATTTAATTGAGTAATTTAATGATTATTAAAAAAAGAACTTGGGTGGTTAAATGTGTTCTTTTCAAAACCTTGCATATAACTTTTTTAATAATTTCATCAACACTTGTCAGAGTTTTTTGTTTTTGTTATTTATTAAAGAATACTTCGCGAATTCTGTACCTGCATTAATTTAATAAATTCAACTTTTCGAAAATTCAATTTTAAAATTGTAAACCAACCTACAGTGCCATAGAGAAAAATATCTGTTTGTGGTTTTCATTAAAAATGTTTTTTCTTTTAGGGATGTCCGGTACATTTGCCTCAAAATTTATTTCATCCATAGTATTGATACTTTGTACGTAAGAAATCTGATCCCCCCCCCCTGTACAGTGAACTTAATTTTTTTCTAATAAACATTAACAAATTATAAACACTAAACAACATTGGTATAAAAATTTAGGGGAAATTTACTTCTCAAAAATAAGTTCAAATTTACATCTCAAAAATAAGTTTCGAATTAATAAGTTCGAAAAAAAGGGGAGTTATGAACGCAAGACTATTAGTTGTATATTTTTGTGCTATGAATAAAGACTGCGTTGATTTAATTCTTTTTTTTCATTTTATGGAATTAATAATATTTTTTATTCTGTTGATGTAACTTAAAAAAAAAAAAAGAGCCTAAACTTAGTGCACTTTGATTTTTATGATAAATTTTGTTTGGTTAACAGGAATGAAATCGCAATTAACTTTAAAGGACGACAACAAATGTTCAGTCGCTTCTTCAAACCAGAGAGCGTTTTAAGTGTGGTCAGTAAAGATATGAGCTTACAGTGTTATGCTCTAATGAATTTTTTGACCTTATATGAAATGCTTAAAATCCAATGCGGTTGAGTTTGTTTTGGCTATTTTTTTCTGATTTTTGTAAATTTTAATAAAACAAATACTTTTCTTTTTAGTTATTAAAGGATTTACTAGTTGCTTCATTTTTTTTAGGTCAGGAATTTTTATAGCATTTTAATATGTTGAATAATGATTACAGAAGTAATTGCAACAAATATATTATTTTTCAATAATTTTTCACATAAGCCTTGAAATGAAAACTGAGTTATTCTTCTTCTTTCGATATTTTTGTTGGCAACACTATAAAAATAAGAAATTTAAATTAATTGTATCTGTTACTTCTGCTATTAAGAAATGTTCGAGATACAGATTTGAAGGGAGAACCAATTTTTAGTAAATTTTATGAGTGTCTTTTCTTTTAATTTGAAATATCTAAATTTTGGATAATACACAAAAAATATTGCGTTGACGCGTTTGTAAAATAAACTATTAGGAATGTTTTAACATTTTAGCTTGATATCTATATTTAATTTTATCTAAATTGAATGTTTTGTAGGACGGTTTGGGGGGCGGGCGTCGCACAGATGTCGGTTTTACAGTTTCAATCTATAGAGAAAGAATTATTAAATTATGAGCAGGTGAAATGCGCTGATGTGTACTTGGTAGATATGTCTTATTGTCGACACAATATGATCACCCTTAAATACATTGTAAAGACTTGACTGAATTGTTGCATATTTTTGTGTTCACTGAATAATTATTTTAATCATTGCCCATCTAGTTTTAATTGATTTTGTGGAATGCGATAAGTTGTTTTGAAATTGGTATTTATTTTCCGTACTTGAGCACAAATCAGAAGTTTATGAAAATAGAAGTTATTGAGCAAGACATTCAATTTTTTCCTGTACAAAGAGGAATGCATGCCACCGAAACTATTTTTATTTGAAATTGTAACAATATGATGCTTACTCCCCTTTCTTATAGACGTTTCCTGGACGCTTCTTGATTCAAACAACTCAACTTCCAATTATGCAAATCAAAATTCATTTAAAGTGAAGTGAAAAAAATGAAAATGAGATAAAAAAAAATGGGAAATAATAAGGTTATGATAATAAGAAGGATGTTAATGTGATGAGCGTGGAAATTTTCTGGCATGTATAGTGGGTTTAGAAATATGACGTCTCAAAGCGAAGGAGGTACTTTGCGTCGTTTTCTGGAAAGCGTACACTTAGACATAACTATTGTAGAACTAGGTAGTATTTGCGGATGGGGACATAACTGTGGTGAGCATCCTTCTTATTTGAGCATTAATAAAAGCTGTTTTGGATTCAATTAATTTTTTGAATTAATTTCTTTATGCTTGAACTTAAATTAAAATTTAGATCTTGTGAATAGAGTATGCTTTAACATGACAGAAAAGATGGACAATAATATACCGTCACAAAACGTTTATGAATTTTTTTTTGAACTCAATGAAGACATTGAAGTGATGTCAAAGATTTACTCCGGGTTTTTGCAACAAGCACTTTTTACGGTTACTAATCCAAATAGTGAATCATAAAAAAGTAAACAGCACCCATTTTAAACATAGTTATTTTACTAAGTAGGTATTCAGTTTCCTGTCACGATACAACAAATTTTGTTAATAATGCAATTTAAATTTAATGAAAGATTTAGGGTTGACTAAAATATTGGATATGATTTCTGATTTCCCTTTTCTTTGAAGAAAAGAGAAATTTTCTTTTATTTTTTTGAAGATGGAATTTCGCAAAGTTTTTTGTATCATTAAAACAAGTTTATATAAAACTATGTTATAAGATCTCTTGCCATATGTAATTTGATTACTTAAAAAAATCAAAACATGGAAAAATTCATTAAATATTTTGATATATTATCAATAACAAACGAAAGATAATTTAATTTAGTATTAAGTCTCCAAATGACACTTTTCACTGAGATTTTCTATGTTATACAAGTCACCATTTTCAATGTCTAAACTTCACTGCTCAAATATCCATTATAAATAACTTAGAATGTGACATAAAATTGTACAACACATTTGTACGCAGAATACGTAACAAAAATCTTCAGATAATTCAAAATTTGAAAGGAAAATCTACATGCATTTTGAGCAAGAAATGTTTTCGTTTAAATATTAAATATTCTTTGTCTCTACCTGCTACGAGGTTTTACCCATCATCTTGAGACCAATCCACGTCGTGATGGAGGAATAAATACTTTTCAATCCGGCTACATTGGGGCATAAAGGCAGTTTTAACCGCTGTTGCTATTCACTACCTTATGAATTATTAAAAATCCCCGTATTTTTTAAAATAAAGGTATAAAAAATTTCGGAATCCTGTATTTGCGAAATTCAGACATTATCGTTGGCTGATGTTAGGGGTGGAATAGAATTTGTTATTAATATAGTTTTGGTATTGATTGGATTTTTTAAGATGTTTGATGATTTAAAAAGATATTTTATTGAGAGATATTTTATAGAGAACGATATTTTATTGATTTTGAGTATTATTTATCTATCTTAATAGCAGCAAAACTGGGTTAGATTCCAATATGTTTCCAGAAACATGATCCAAGTCAAGTATCCTTTCTTAGATGATCACCTCACTCTTTCACCTATATCGCTTACTCAAAAACATGGCAATGTCCTCAATATCTTGATATTTGGAATGAGTAAGAGAATGTTGATTTTTATGATGCAAGAATCAGTTTCGGCTACAAAGTTCCAAATATTTGCTGAAAATACCCCATTTTTTTTGAAACAATACAAGATTAAAGAATAGATAACCTCGCTAAGTTTCCAATCTTCTAGTACAGGGGTTGGGAACCTATTGAAACGTAAGAGCCAAAAGTTGCAATTTACAAAAATGTTCTGTTTTTAAAGAGCCTGAAAAATTTTGTAAATTGCAACTTTTGGCTAATATATAAGCAAATACTATAGTATTTTGAAACAGCAAATACTACAATATTTCGATATTTCAAAATACTATAGTATTTGCTTATACATATTTGATTTTTGAATTAAAATAAACGGCTTTAAATGCAGAATAATATTTATTCATATAAAAACACGAATATAAATAGTTACATCAATGGGAGCATTGACTTTGCATGACTTATGATAGTTTGATTAAATCTGGCATATAATTTGTTTTAAGTTTCAAGCACGTTTCTAGATTTTTATTTATTAGTTGACTTCTATAACTTTACTTTTTTATTATATTCATGCAAGAGAACGATAGCTCACACGAATATGTCCACCCGAAGATCCATATGCCAACTTCTTCACCTCACCGAAGCATTATGAAAGACTATTCCATGCGCCAAATACGAGGGCCTCAACTTGCGGAATTTCTGTTAGAGCTTCCATTTGTTCTACACGATATGCAAGTATTTTTGGACCTCCAACTCTTCAACTTACTCTTGAGTTCAGTGAATGTGCCACTCTACAGATCTTCGGTTTTTAAATCCAACTATTGCATTTGATAGCGATCCAGAATCAATACAAAATGGCTCAATGTTGATCTCATTTGTATTTGTGTTGAGAGGATTTACTAGGAATGCGAGAGTACTTTTGTTTGTGTTTTGAGTTCCTCGAATCTCTCAGCAAATCCACTCTTCATGTTTTTTAAAGCTATGCTGAAGTAATTCGTGTCAATAGTTGTATTAGTCTCATCGCGATATTGATTCAGATTTTTAAATTTACCACTCTCCATATCTTCAACAAAAAGAAGTAATTTTTTTTTTAAAACTAAATTCTTCTTCAAGCAAGGCGTTGGCTGGGTTGCCCTTTCCTTGCAGTTTTAGACTTAGTTCATTTAGTTTTATTGCGGTATCTACCATGAAATTGAATTTTTGCAGAATTTGTATTCTTCAAATTTGGGATGTTCAATGATTTGTTTCATTGGGGAATGTTTTTATTTCACTCATGCACAAAGCAAATCGTTGCAATACGTTAACTCTGGAAAGCCATCGAACTTTATTGTGCAGAATTAGGTCAGAAAAAGGGCTACCTATTTCTTCAAGGAAATTTTTAAACAGGAGATGGTAGAGTGCTCTTACCAAGATGCTGTTAATAATCTTAATTACCAGGTTCATGACCTGAACTATTTCGGCCGGAAATGTTTGGGCATAAAGCGCTTCATAATGAATTATGCAGTGAAACTTTAGAATTTCGTGGTTTATTTTTTTCTGAATAATTTATGTTACCCCTCTGTGTATTCTTGTATTACTTCTGGCTCCATCAGTTGCTATGGAAACAATTTTATTTATGTTTATTCAATTGTCTTCCATGCATTTTTACACAACATTTTCAATATCTTCTTCACGATTTGCCCTGAGAGCGGTAGCAATCCTAGTAGCTCTTCTTTTGGACCTTGGGACTACATATACCTGACGAAATGGGTAACTTATGCCGTGTCATTTATAGCGCAAGATTCGTCTATAGCAAGTGATAAGGCAGAAGCCAGTTGAATGTCTTCCACTTGCATAGTGTTACATCTAAAGACATTTTAGCAGTTCTATCTTGTGCCGTTTTAGCAGATAATTGCAAATATTGTTGTTTTTCATGAATTCTGCTTTGTTTTTAAAATCACGATACAGTTCTTCAGATGTACGTATATACGCATCATCTGTGAATGGATTTCCTCTTTTTGCAATTTCTAATGATACTGCAACGCTTTCCTGATTTACATTATTGGAAGATTGAACCAGTTACTTAGTATGGAACTTGACTGCTTTTTTTGTGGAGGTTTTCAAAAGCTTTTTTTCGTGCGTCACCAGTTGGATGATTGCCAGTAAACTGGGTATGTTTTGTAGTGAAGTGTCTCTCCAAATTTGACTATTTGACTTCTTATTGTGTGCGAGTATTTCGGGGCAAATGAGACAAGTTGGAAGACCATCTGTGTTATGCATGAATGCAAACTACTCCGTCTAATCCTCATAGAATTCTCGGTTTTCTTCTTCAGTTCTTCTCTTTTATTTTACCAGAGGCGATGCTGGCGGTGGAGCTGAAAAAATGATTTTTTTTTTAAATTTTACTTAGCTATCTAAAATGGCAAGCAATTTATTTACCATTATTACTTCGATACTCAGATATATAATCCAATTCTGTTACTGGTTTTATTATATTATACGCGTGCATACCTTTGAAAAGATAATTATCTTCTAAATCATATTCTTCTTGAAACAACAAGCAAATAGACACTCAAAAACCGTCAGCGATTCAATTAACACACATGCAATGTAACATCTACCACGCTATCCGAGGATGACTGACTCACAACACGTCTAGAGTCTAGATATCTTGTCTATACTCTAGTCGAAGGCTGTTTGTGTGAAACGGAAATGGAATGCATTTGGCTGAAAGATAAACAGGGTCACGGAGTTTCATCTCTAAGAACAAAACAGTAGTTCAAATTTATTGCGTACAGGCACGTTAAGCGTAACGATTTGAAATTAACGATTATGAAAATAGAAGCTATTGAGAAATTAGGTACTTAATATATATATATATATATATTAAGGGTTTTGATAGTAAATTACTAATTTTTTCGTATGGAACTGGAGAGCCGCAACTTTACACCAAAAGAGACACATTCAGCTCGCGAGTCGCTGACCCCTGTTCTAGTACAATGAATCAGTGAATGAATGTTTGGTTTTATAGAGCAAGAATCGAATTAGGCATCCTTGCACCAAAAATTTGTTAAAAATATACTAATGTTGTTGTTTAAAAAAAAAGCATTATGATCAAAATATAGATTAAAGGCACAGACTGACAAAAAAAAAAAAAAAAAAAAAAAAAAGCAAAAATTGGTAGGTATAAAGTTCTTAAATATTGTGTAAAAAGCCATATTTTAATAAAAATGCAAATAAGTTGCGATGGGTCTTGCCCCTTCCAAGACAGACAAGTTTAAAACATATGAATAAAAAAAAATATAAGGGGAAGGTGATCAAATACTGAACAGACAATGAAAATGTAATTAACAGTAGCTGAGCTATAACAATAAGGATACATGGGATCACTGTCACCATTAAAAAATTTATGGATAAAAGAATGTGTTCAATGGGAAGACGTGTGAAATGTCCCCCGCTCTTTGCATTGGTACATCAGGCCATGTTCCGATTATGGATGTCACCAAGCGCTATTTGTTGTCGATCGGAAGACTCCACTATTGTTGAAATGCCGTTATATTAGCTTTTTAAAATTATTTTTCTGTGAATGAAAATAGTACTTCTAGCTACGCAGGATTCATTGCCATTCGTACAATCATGTTCACTTGTTCCCTACCCTAAATTCCTCGATGTCGAATTATCCAACAAAATTTAGTATTAAACCCTTGCTGTACAGCTTTCAAAGACATTTAGTTATGCTTTAAGTATATTTACGAAACTTACAAGAAGAGGAACTCTTAACTAGCTGAAGGACATAATAATTGGCATATATATATCATAAAAGAAGTTACATTCATATTTCTTTCATTAGAAGTATATATATCACAGTATAAAAATTGCTACTACAAAAGAATTCATGTTCCTTAAGGTCGTAAATAAGGGGTGCATAAAGGAGTCCTGGAATTGCATAGGTTGCAGGAGGGATTTCTTAACACATCAATCAATAACTCCCGAGACTAACCCAGAGATGGCGCTCGTAGTAAACCAGTAACCAGGTCTTTCTAGAGTACTAACCTTTGCTTGAAACGTGTCAAAATTTTAAGTCGATCGGACCAGAAACAGCTGAGTTATCGAGGTTGGAGTAAAGTCGTTTTGTAGTTTGTTTAAAAAATGGAAAAAAACCGAGTTTCGTGTTCTGATAAAACATTGTTTTTTAATGGGTAAAAACACCGTGCAAGCGAAACAATGGATTGAAAAATGTTACCCGGACTCTTGTCCATCCAAAGCAACGATTTGTCGATGGTTTGCCGAGTTTAAACGTGGTCGTTCCGACACAAATAACGCGGAACTCTCGGATAGACCTGTGGAAGCCGTTACACCGGAAAATGTGAGTGAAGTGACAAAAATTATAATGAAAGATCGTAAAGTGAAGCTCCGTGAGATTGCTGAGATGACACAGATATCATATGGAAGTGTATTTACTATCCTTCATGAAAAATTGAGCATGAAAAAGGTTTTTTCCAAGTGGGTGCCGCGATTGCTTTCGATGAAACAAAAACAGCAACGAGTCGATGATTCAGAAAGCTGTTTATCGCTATTTACTCACAACAAAAAAGATTTCTTGCGAAAAAAAAAAAAAAAAAAATTTG
>BMAW01122027.1:0-54123 GCA_019974015.1 Nephila pilipes | reverse complement strand
GTTTCAGTGCCACAAGCGACTCTCAGCGCCATTTGATTTGGATAGAGGTCGGGACACGGTTTCATCTCAATAACATCACGGAAAGAGACCGTTATTGTATTCCTGGATTTGTCATCTGGAGAGTCATTATGCTGAACGGACTGAGCTCTACATTTTTTGACATAGGTTCTATAACCGGAGATTGCTATTGTAAGGAAGTGATACTTCCCAATTGTTTCTGTCCCGAGGTGCTATTGGACCTGAGTTCATTTTTATGGATGACAATGCATGGCCACACCTGACTGCTGATGTTCAGCAGCTACTGGAAAGTAAAGATATCACTCGAATAGATTGGCCAGCGTTCTCCCCAGATTTAAATCCCATAGAATACATGTGGAATGATTTGGGAAGATGACTTGCTGAACGATTACATCCTCCGGGGAACATCCAACAACTGAAACAGATACTGAGTGAAGAATGGGCACTCTTATCTCAAGAACTGATGGACAGTCTGGTGCTGAGTATGGAGAGACGATGCGAAGTTACCATTGCAGTAAGGGGAGGGCGTATCCCACTCTAAGGAAACTCTGCTTGCTGTTCTTCCTCTTGGAGAGACAATTATGTGTAACGATACTATGAGTTTAATAAAGCCTTTTTCTTGTTTCATTCCATACTATATGCTTTGTATTCCTTTTTGTCCAACTATGCTTTCGTAATGGTTTAAGTATAAAATGCTGTTTCTCATTCCTAAATATCATGTCTCTCGGAAGATTTCTCGTGGAGTTATACAAAAAAAAAAAAAGAACGTTGCTTACGTTTTGCACACATGTGTATTTTTAGTGAAGTAAACAAAAATATAAAGTAGGGCAGCCTTTAAAAAAATGGTATCGAAAAGTTGGAGGTTCGATATAATCAGTGTATCACCCTTGAAGGGAATTATGTTGAATAAAAAAAAACATATTTTGCAAAAAAAAATGTGTTTTACTATGGTAGGCCGGGGACTTTTCAATTGACCTGTTAAAAGGAACAACGGAGGAACAATTAAACAATTTCGCTGCAAAAGCAAGGGAGTTTTTTTGAGAAAGAAGGCTAGAAGAAATCACCTGGACGATTTTACACGTGGGAGAATGGTCGGAAAGAAAAAGGAAGGGCGTAGTTTGTCCAGTGCAGCTGAAGAGTTCGGAAATCAATAAAAGTGTCATTTCGCGCGTTGGAAAGCCTTCCAAATCTTAGGTAAAGCTGTTACAAAGGTTATTGGCGGCGTCCCTTGAAAAACAACTGCAGTGGATGACCGATAGGTCGTCCTGCAGGCGAAAAGAGTCCGATAACAGTCAGAAAGTGCTATTGTTCAGCAACAGGGCAACAAGTGTCGCGGTTTAATGTAGCCAGAAGCCTTCTCAAACATGGCCAATTCGCCCGCCGTCCTGAACGATGTATCCCTTTGAAATTTGTCCATCGGTAGCACCATTTAGATTGGTGTAAGGAGCACAAAAATTGGACATCTCATCAATGGAGTAGTGTCCTTTTCACGGATGAAATTCGTTTAAGTGCTACAAGCGACTCTCAGCGCCATTTGATTTGGAAAGAGGTCGGGACAAGGTTTCTTCTCAATAACATCACGGAAAGAGACCGTTATTGTATTCCTGGATTTGTCATCTGGAGAGTCAATATGCTGAACGGACTGAGCTCTACATTTTTTTACATCGGTTCTATAACTGGAGATTGCTATTGTAAGGAAAAGACCCTTCCCAATTGTTTCGGTCCCGAGGTGCTATTGGACCTGAGTTCATTTTTATGGATGACAATGCATGGCTGACACCCGACTGCTGATGCCCAGCACTCAATAGACAATAAAGGCGCCTCAGATTTAAATCCCATAGAATACATGTGGAATGATTTGGGAAGATGACTTGCTGAACGATTACATCCTCCGGGGAACATCCAACAACTGAAACAGATGCTGATTGAGGAATGGGCACTCTTACCTCAAGAACTGATGGACAGTCTGGTGCTGAGTATGGAGAGACGATGCGAAGTAACCATTGCAGTAAGGGGAGGGCATATCCCATTCTAAGGAAACTCTGCTTGCTGTTCTTCCTCTTGGAGAGACAATTATGTGTAACGATACTATGAGTTTAATAAAGCCTTTTACTTGTTTCATTCCATACTATATGCATTGTATTCCTTTTTGCCCAACTATGCTTACGTCATTGTTTAAGTATAAAATGCTATTTCCTCATTTCTAAATATCATGTCTCTCGGAAGATTTCTTGTGGAGTTATACAAAAAAAAAAAAAACAAGAACGTTGCTTAAGTTTTGCACACCAGTGTATTTTTAGTGAAGTAAAGAAAAATATAAAGTAGGGAAGCCTTTAAATCAATGCATGTAATGCATAAATTTTATTCCTGATAAGTGTTTTCTTTATAATATTGTGAAAAGTACTTAAAATAAAATATTATTGAATAAATTTCTGATTGCCTTTACGGCTTTCCATAAAGTTTAAAAAAATCTGTATGAGACTTCATGTAGCCGGTTGTAAATCTATGTAGGAACCCATATATCCGATGTAAATCTATATAGGACCCATGGCTTTGTTGAAATTTTCCCTCTCCATAGCTGCAATACACGAGCGTTGTAGCTTTAACTCATTTAAAATAGATTCATTAAATTTAAAAGTCAATTCAAAAACTTTAACCACCAAATACTGCAACAGAGGGATTTTGTCTTTCCTTGCTTTTTCAAGCTCAGCGTAATTAAATTATCCCTATTATAAACTCTCTTAATTGCATTAAAGAGTCACTCATATTCATCTATCCATCAATCCTTTGTTAACTCACTTGTCAGAATGCTTCTTCGTTTGAAATGGAGATATCACTATTCCCTGAATTTACGATAAACTGAAGTTTCATGTTTTACGTTTAAATTTTAATTCGGAAATCACAATTTTTCAATTCGGTTAAATGTAACAAAAGTGATGATAAGTTGAGAAGTGTAAGAACCTGTAAAACTAGGTAATTGATTGATCTTTGACCGTCCCAGCAAATACACATTATACAACTAATTACAGGTGACATGAAAAAAAAATGCGTGATTATGTTACTTAAATACAATTCAGGTGCTTCAATGTGCAATCAATGTTCAATTTTTCGTACCATTATTTTGTTCATTATGCATAAGATTCTTATAACTACTTGCAACAATAATTATGCATAACACTTCAAGAACTTAAAACAACTGTAGTTTATTTGACTTGTTGAAAACAGTGACAATTAAGTGAAATTATGTTTAATTCTATTCAGTTACATTCGTTTGGCAAAAATGTAGGATGATAGAGACTCAAACGAAAATAAAAACTAATTTTTGAATGAAACATGATATTGTATCCTTTTTAAATTGCTTTTTTGTTGTATTCTTTAGTTCTATAAAGGGCTTCCCGTTGCTATGCTTATATTTAATAATACTTGTAGACCTCCTCATATCTACTTAAGCAAAAATACGGCACGAATAAGGAACATTTTCCAACTAACTTCTTTTAGAAGTACTCTGAAAAGAACATCTGTCCAAATAATGAATCTCATTGAAATTATTTAAACTTATATACTTATAGCTCTAGAAATTGTGAAAAACTATGAATATTTCAAAAAGAAGTATTATTTGTCCTATTTTTTTCTATTTTAATTAAAAAGGAAGTGAAAAGAAGATGAGAGAGAAAGAAAAGTTATTTTTGAAGCTCAAATTAATTAATTTTCATTGACTACCTTCAAAAAGGAAGGACCATCTACAGCGACTATTAAATAGTGTTATTGGACCGTTTGAAGGACGAAATAGCCGAAAACCGGCCGCATTTGAAGAAAAAGAAAGTGCTGCTTCACCAAGACAATGCACCGTGTCACAAGTCAGTGAAAACGATGGCAAAATTCCATGAATTGAGCTTCGAATTGCTTCCTCATCCACCGTATTCTCCAGATCTGGCCCCCAGCGACTATTTCCTGTTCTCAGGTTTAAAAAAAAGGCTCGCTGGGAAGAAATTTACGTCGAATGAAGAGGTGATCGCCGGAACTGAGGCCTATTTTGAAGCAAAGGACAAATCGTACTACAAAAATGGCATCGAAATGTTGGAGGGTCGCTATAATCAGTGTATCACCCTTGAAGGGAATTATGTTGAATAAAAAAAAATCTAATTTTGCAAAAAAAAATGTGTTTTACTATTGTTAGCCGGGGACTTTTCAATTGACCTGTTAGACACTATCCTGATTATGATAAGATATTGGGGTTATTGTAGATTCCGATATCTTATCATTATCAGGTTAAACTTCAATTTATTGCTATAACATTTGCTGATGAATTAGATCATAGATTTGACATAAGAACTAAGTTACTTAGAACAACTTTAAAATAAAGTTATCAGATCATATAGATACAATGACCAAATGAGGGGAAATTTTAATTTACACTTTTCCTCCTTTTTCTTTTTATTAAGAAAAAGTGGAGGGAAAAAAAACTATGCATAATATTTGTCAAAACCTTTTTAACAAAGACATGTTCCATTGGAATGATATAGCAGTTGTAGTTGAATCAATGTTTGATATATATTTGAATACAAGAAATAAATTGCTATAGAGACAAAGACTTTATGAAGAATTGAGTTTTGAAAATTTTATCCACAATTTGCTTGTTATTAGACACTATTTGGATTGCAATAATTTGGGATGTTTTTATGCCTTTTATATGAATAATTTAGTTTTATCGAAAATGCTGGTGATTTAAAGTACTCAACTAATCAAAATGCAAAACTGAAAATATCTGAAAATTTGAAAAGCATATGCAATTTTTATCAGAATAATGTTTCTACAACAACCCACCTAAATGATCACTTATCGTAGTCCCATAACTGTCCTAATGCTATAAAAATTCCTCGTTTAAACTACAGAATAGTTATGCGAAAAACTCACTATGGAATAGAAGAGAAACGTAATTGTAGAATAGGGAGAATATGTTAATCCTTTAAAAGTTCGAATGAAAACAATTCCGATAGAAGAATACAACAAAATAAAGCATTCTTATAATTGGAAAAAAAATATAATCTTATAATCGAATGTATGCCAAATGCGAATCTATGTTAAATGCTCCGCCATTTGGATATTTTTAATATTAAATTTATACTTCGGAATTATCACTTTTGATACAGCTACGCGATTTAAAAATCTTTGAATAGAATATCTATTTATTTTGATTGGAATTATTTTTCTTACTAAGGCATAACTTGGGTACTACCAGTGAAGTAACGCTTACTGGAAGTTGGAAAAATAAATAGTGACATGCTAGTTTCTGAATAAAGACTATTGTATCTCCAAATTCATTCTTTACATAGTTTTTGAAAATGATTTTTTATAATGATAACTTTCTTTGGTACTAGAAATGTACGTATTACTCTAAATGAACGAGTAATTTCATACGATCGATTTCCTCTGCCTGCGAGATTATGTTGTAAATACAGTCAGATCCGATCAACACGCAGATCAGTAACACGCGAGTCTGCTTTGCACGCGGTTTTGCTAAGACTCTACTCGATTAAGCAATCGCTTGTGATATCACTCCTGGACATTGTGGCATAATAATTCTTATTTTTCTCTTTATGAAATTCATATGAATTTTTTTGCGGATGACATCACGACTTACTTCTACAAGCAGACATTAATGAATTTTTTTTTATTCAACTTTGTATATATGAATCACCCCTTCACAGAAAGTGAAATATTCCCTTGCAATAACTACTTCAATTTACATAAACCTTAAAATTTCAATTTTCAAAATCATACAGCTTGCCATTCCCTAAATCGGTCACCAAGCTCACTAAAATTTCCATCCATCCTTTTCAGCCAATAGCGTAACAACACTGGCTCAGTGTCAACCAATAGCAGATCACCCTTTCCTCAGCTTCAAATCATCAATTTTTGTTCGCTCTTATGCCATTTTCATCATCTTTACCGCTTTTCCTTGCAATAACTAAGATTTTGACCGCCACTGGTGTGCTTTTCACTTAGTTACATTCAGAAAATAGGCTTACTTCCTTTCTCTCCTCCCCTCTCCCTTCAGTAAAGGTGTCGTAAAATGCTTAAATCACAACTTTTTCTCTTAAACGTAGGACCCTCTTTAGGTCATGTTACTTATTTCTTACTACCACTTTTTCTTAATGTCGTTTTTGCATTATTATATAAACCCTCCAAAAGACCCCCAAAACTCACTTTTTGGGTAAAAAAAAAAATCAAATTTCAGAAGAAAAAAAAATCCCTCGCTTTCTCCAATCCTTTTTGCTTCCTGCTCCGTGTTTCGGCATAAATTAATATGTTTATTTCTCCTTCTTACTGTTTTAAAAATGTATGTGTGCCCAGGCTGGTAGAATAATTTATGATTGTTGTGTCAAATATTCCATTTTGATTATTTTTTTTTTATTAAAACATTATTTTTAAGGTATTTCGGTCAATGAGATTGACTGTAGGTTAACCACTTTGTTTTGGTCAAATTATAAAAGTTGAAAAAAAAAAAAATTTATGTAAGTGATATTTCCGTAGTAATGAAAAACAACTGTAATTGTAAACAAAACAATTGAACACTTGTAACTATAAACAAAAGACAAGCGATGAATTGAAAATTCAATGTTATCGGATGAATTTGAAAGAGAACAAGACGAAGAGAAATTGCCAGAGAGCTTAACCTGAGTCAACACCACGAGGATGATTAAAAAATGGGGATACATTTTTTTCATTTGTTGGCACCATTGATAATGATAAAAGAATGGCCAAAAAATGTTAGAACAGCTGAAATTTTGAAATTTCTATTAATACGGTAATTCGCGGTTCACTTTACTCGCGATTTAGTAACTATGGACTCCTTACTACCACACATTGAAGGGTTCAAGCGGTACTTCGGAAATGTTTTAAGAAATATATTTTACCTAGTAAAAGTCTCTTTGTTTCCTTCCACCAATTTCTGCATATGTGTATTTCATATACGCATTCTTTTCGAATATATATGTTCAGTCAGTCCGAGAATGGGGTGGGGAAGGGGGCAAATACTCTTAATAACTGACGTGGTTCTTTAAGGAGTGGCACAAAATCGGTATTATTGTTAAGGGGTTAGAGAGAATTAAAATATAACGTTGAAGCTTTTAACGTATTACTGCTTTATTTTAATGTGGCCTTTTTAAGGGGAAAAGAAAGGGAATAAGATATTAATTTCATTTATATAGAAACTGAAATTCGACAATTTTCGATCGTTTTATTTGTTAAACAAATGGAGACGAAACGAAAGAAAATTCTAACGTAATATAACATCCTGACAAAAATGCTCGCTTCCTTTGAAATAAAAAAAATAATAACCGGATGCTTTTGTCTGATGAAGTTTTATTTCCTTCTTTCATTGAAATTTCAATCTCAGAAAAACCAAGGAAATTCCAGGAAAATGTTATTTTCCACTGAGCTTCTTTCTTATCTGTCTCGAAATCTTGTACTGTTGTTTTATTCTTTCTTTGTCTTCAGTATAAAAGGATATTCATAACAGACAGAGACTTTTTATATTGCCTTGGGGATTAATATAGGTAAGTCTTTCTTATTGAAATAGATATTTTTTAAAAAACTTTTAGCTATTAAAATAGTTTTATATTGAGATATAGAAATAACATATATATATATATATATATATGTGGTCTGTGTGTATTATTATTATTATTATTATTATTGTGTGTGTGTGTGTGTGTGTGTGTGTGTGTGTGTGCGTGTGTGCGTGCGTGCGTGTGTGTGTGTGTATGTATGTATGTATGTGTTGTATAATATGTACGTGTGTAAAGTTGTTACAACTGGTTAAAAATTATAATTATGAGATGTAGTATAATTTGATTATATAAAAATATAAAGAGTTAGTGATTTATGTACATAAGGTATTACATAGTACTAACACTTCTACGAGAGTTTTGAAACTATCAATTTACTTTTCGTTGAACGATTTTTTTTTATTTAAACATACATTATGTATCTGAGTTGGGTTTTTTAGCCATAAATATTTCATTTAATCCATAGATAACTTTTAAGCAAATTAGAAATAATTTAAAATGAAAATGAAAGAAAGTTATTTTTAAAACTTCTACGAGAAAGTAATTCAAATAAGTAACATAAAAGGAAAATATGAAATATCTACATGTCGAAAAATTAATTGAAGTTATTTATTAATTAGAGCTAAATAACGCAAATCAGTTTTATCACACATTTTATAAGCATCTGTTTCAGGTATAATAATTATTCTTATATTATGCTAAATAATTTAGATTTTTGCTATTAGAAGGCGTACTCCTCTGTTACGTGAATTAATTTGTTTATTTCAGTTGCATATAACACAGATTGCGATCGATATAGATCGCAGAGAAATGTTTAGATAACAGAAAATGATTCATTGTAATTTGAAAGGATATGCTTCTCCGTAACATGTACATACGAGTGACTAGAGTAAAGTTTTAATTGTTTCTGTAAGCAATGACGAAGATATCTGGATAAAATTTATTCTGCACATTTGTACAAATTGTTGAAAATTACAACAATTAATATTCACTTGTTTGGTTTCAGGAAGCTGTAGATAGAAGTAACCCGCAATATCTCAAAATTTCAGAGAGGAACTAAATTTTTTTATTTAACATTTTCAAGACCTCTCTGCATAATCACTATCCAGAGTTATACATTTGTCCTAGCGTTTCGTGACTTTTCATAGGCTTTTATTGTAGAACTCAGCAAATTTTTTCAACTCAATCTTCCGCATTCACCAGGTTACTCCAATCTAAAGCTTCCTGAAACCAAATTAACATTAATGACCGTAATTTGTAACATTATATACGTAAAGATATATTAATATACAGAATAAATTTTATTCACAGATATATGTTATTTCTCAATAATAACTAAAATTTTATGATGTCGATGGGAGCATTCTTTAATACACTTTTTTCCTGTATTATACATATCGATATCGTTATAAGCATATGTAACGATATCGATATATGTAGTTTAAAAATATCTGGAAAAACTCTAATTGATTGAGTGATAAATGTAAGACCGATTGGTTGGTTTTATTAATGCCGCACTAGAAGCAACATGAGGGCTGTTGGCGACAGACCTCGTAATTTTGAACCTCCGTTAAGTGAAAGAATGCTTCCGGGGGAAGACACTAATGTATTATTTACATGAAACTAGAAGTTAAAAAAAGATTAAATGCTAAACTGTACGATTAAGAATTGCAACAAAGTTCTGTAGATTCAATGCAAACTGAATTGTTTAAAGTAATTGAAGTTCAAAAACATGCTTAATAACATGTGTATAGTTCTGTATGCAATGATTGTATTTTAAAATATGTAAATTGATAGCAATTAACATTAAAAAACATAAACTGTCAGACATTTATGCATTTTAAATGTGACAAATTACATTTTGATTAGTTTCAAGGTATTATTACTACAGAGTGTTTCATGGGCGAAAATGTAAGGAGTGACAGAAAACACTAAACAGCAATTTTTACCTTATAATGCATGGTGAGGAGAAAGAGGTGAATCGCTAGACGGCACTGGGACGTCAAGCATAAAGCGCGAGTTTTCGTACACATCGTCTATTCTACCATGAATTAATGGAGATGTACTGTATTCAGGAAAAGGCCTCAATCCCTGTATGTCATGCGAGCAATGAAACCATGCACTAGTTTCAAGATTGTTTTAGACTATGACCTTTTCCAGATTGTAGTACCTCGCCATACCTCCTGAAATCCACTTTTGAAATGACGATGCGTTAGAAAACTCACGCTTTATGCTTTCCATTACAGCACCATCTCTGCTCATGCATTGCATGATAAAAACTGCTTGTTTAGTTGTTTCCTGTCACCCCTTAAATTTTGGCCCTTAGGTTTCTGAAACATCCTGTATATGCTTATTAAAAATACAATGTTCGCATGATGATTTGATTGCGGAATGCACGCTAAAGCATGCATCAAAAGCTTATACTTCAGCAATTTATTATTAAAATTTAAAACATAAACTAAGTGCGGTTTTTGTATTAACTTTCATTCTAGATTCAAAAACGACAACATGCAAAAAGGAATGTTCGCTGTGTGTTTATTAGCAGTGGGTGTATGTATCATGATGTAAGTAACTTTTAAATGTTATATAATAATGTAAGCAAACATATATTTCCTCTCGTGTAGCTTTATGTATTATTTTGCATGATAAAATACGAAAGAACACCCTCTTAAAACTGGAAAATGTGCTAACATCAAGCCTCATATAAACCAGCGCCACTTAAAATGTGAGTGGCAATCCTAAATGAGGTTACAAAAATTTAATATAGATATCCGAGCTTAAAGAAAAAACGCAAAATCTATTCGTTATCTTCTTAATGAATGTCATTTGCAAGTTACATTTGGATCCAAAAACCATATTTGGCTGATATCAACAATATTAATCATTCTCCATATAATGCCTGAGAGGAAGTGAGTCAGCAATTAAGTGACTCATATTTAAAACTTGAGTTTTCACAAAAATTCTTAACTGAATTCTGGACTGGAGCAAGAAATGAATTTCCTAACCTTTTCTAAACGGGCATTAAAAGTTCTTTTGACATTCTCCGCCACATATTTACATGAGGGAGTGATAGTATTTTAATGCGCAATAGCCAAATGTGACCAGTCTGCATCAAAAATCTTTGATCTAGACGTATGAAAGAGCTGAAAAAGAAAAAATTAGTTAACAAGGAGTGTCGAAAATAGAGAAGGATCGCTAAGGTATCTCGAGAGTGCATCACCCATGTTTATCAGACAGTAAACCCCATAGAAAAGAAAAATATTACTAGGGTGCCCGAGGTCATGATGTCCGTGTCTGCCTAAAGAAGGCAAATCCCTGAGATCCCCTAATATGATCTCCAAGGTCAGGGAAACCGGTTATACCCCCAGATACTTGGCACACATTTTAGTCGCCTATTACGACATGCACTAGCTACAGTGGGACTATTCTTCCCCACTGGTTATCACATGGATGATGTGAATGAGTGAGTGAATGTAAAGCTATTGGCGCAAGAGCCAGATATGGCTATGCTGCGCCAAACAAGATTTAACTGTGATCTAGACGAGAAAAAATTGAAAAAAAGACAAAAATTAGTTAACAAGAAAGAGGATCCAAAATAGAGAAGAATCGCTATGATAACCAGGGGGTGCTTCATCACATGGGTGATATTTACATGAAATGATTTTGTCAACTTTAACGCTCATTAAATCAACTCTCAAAACCATTTGAAGATGCTTTACGTAGAGCAGTGTCAAATATAGCACCAAGGTTTAATTTGTTATGCATCAATAAACACAAAGCACATCCATCTCGGTAAAACGCGATTTTATTTTACTAATTTTTGCATACTTGGAGCAAATTGTAAAACTGCTAATTTTCATTTTTTTTTTTTTTCAATTGAACATTTATTATGATTCTAATTATTTCAATTATGATTTGGTTAAAAAAATGCTTCAAAGATTGGTAAATTAATTTTTTTTTACAAAATGGAAAGTTGACACTAAAGTATACCTGTTAATAATAAAAATTATGTGCATTTCATTTTAATTTAAAAAAAGAAGTTTATATAAAAATTAAATAAATTAGAAAATTTAATTTTATTTAATTATTAAATTTTAAATTGAATTAGAAACTAAACGTAGCTTTTTTTTTTTCATGCATGCTTATCATTGGGAGGAAGAGGGTCATTTGACATATTGAAGCGTGAGAATGGGGTCACAAGACTGAAACGTTTAAGAACCATTGACATAAATCAAGAGGGGGGAGGGGGTTCTTGACATGGGAATAAGAATCGGAATTCTTGACAAATCTTAAAGAGCTATACAATTCAAAATATAGTGAAAATAATAAATATTAATATGTTGAACATAAAATATAAGAACAAGCAGTAAACACATTGAAGTATTTCACATATGGAATAATGCACAAGATTTACAAAAGAATGTTAAGGCTCCCGTCTACCGGCCATTTTGATTTCGTTATCTTAATGTTAATTCTATGTAATTTTGACTTCCGCTTTCAAATCTTTACTGTTTGATATATGTGAATGCAATAAAATGTATCTAAAAGAGCAAAAAATAGTGAAGGCTTCAGCGTAATTACTCTTTCTCTCAGAATTTTTAGAATATTTTTTAAAAATAGGAAAACTCACAAACGAATCATTAAAATAGAGGTAAGAAAACTTTTAAAATTCGATGGAAAAAAATAATTCCGCAGAAGCCTTCAATATTTTTGTTCTTTCAGATGCACTCCATTGCATTCGAATAGATCAAATAGTAAAGATTTGAGAACGAAAATTGAAATTCCATAGAATTAACATTAAGATGAAAAAATCAAAATAGCCGGTAGACTGGGGTTACGCTTTTTTTTTTTTTTTTTAAATCACCGTTAAGATGTAGAGAGCGCATTGTTGATTCCGTAGGTGCGTAATTGAATATAATTTAATAAATAGAAATCTAGAAAATTGGATTATAAAGATGCATACAAATGTGCCACACAATAGAGAAAAACGCCTGTATTTGGAAATAAATGTATCTGTAAGAAATTTTTTAATGTCTGGATTGATTCTTTTATGTGTTTTGTAGTTGATAATTTGATAATCTTCTTGTTTTTTCTTTTTTTCAACTACTTTATCCTTCTAATTTTTTTGTGTTTGTGATGTAACTTTCTTTTTTCTTTTCCTTTTTACAATTAAAAATATGTTCCTAATTTTTCTTGCATAACTTTTAAGAAAATGATGTGGGGATAATCTTTGTAATTTCAGGAGAGACATTCTATTTAGTTAATTTACGTTCCGAAATTTTTCTTTAACATATTTCAACTGCTTTGGTTTTTTTTTTTTTTTTTTTTTTTTTTGATGAAATATTATTTTAATTACACTTACACAAACTCATATAATAACTATACATATGAGTGTGTGAGTAATGTGAGGTAAAGATATGCTCAGATAAGGTAAGAAATTTGCTTCCTTTTTGATGCGAGGACGTTTTTTGATATAAAATGTTTTGCTCTGCAGGATGTCCAATGGCACAGGAGCCACTACCATGCCACTGTGTACGGGCACCTGTGACGACAATTGTCCGCCTGTCGACCACTGCAAATGTGGAACTTATAAGGGGTGGTGTGGATGCTGCTCATTCTGCTATGTGGTAATTAAGTTGATTTTTCTTTCATTCTTCTTTCGAAAGATGTTTTCGTTATAACAGGTCAATTGAAAAGTCCCCGGCCTGAAACATAGATGGTGCTACTAGAATTAAATCCATATGTTTTTTAGTTAGCCCTAACCCTCAAAAGATGCGTGTATAAATTTGACAGCTGTCGGATCATTAGTTTGTGAATTACAGCATTTTGAGTGAAGCAACTTTTGTTATTGCGAAAAAAATGGATAAAAGGAATTTCGCGTGTTGATAAAATATTGCTGTGCAAAGTGGATGCCGCTCGAGCTCACTTTTGACCAAAAACAACGACAAGTTGATGATTCGGAGCAGTGTTTGAAGATGATCAAGCGTAATGAAGCCGAGTTTTTGCGTCGAAATGTGACAATGGATGAAACATGGCTCCATCATTTCACTCCGAAGTCCAATCGACAGTCATCCGAGTGGACTGCACACGATGAACCCGCTCCAAAGCATGGGAAAACGCAACAGTCGGCTGGCAAGGTTATGGCGTCTGTATTTTGGGATGCGCATGGAATAATTTTCATTGACTACCTTGAAAAAGGAAGGACCATCAACAGCGACTATTACATAGCGTTATTGGACCGTTTGAAGGACGAAATCGCCGAAAAACGGCCGCATTTGAAGAAAAAGAAAGTGCTGCTTCACCAAGACAATCCACCGTGTCACAAGTCAGTGAAAACGATGGCAAAAATCCATGAATTGGGCTTCGAATTGCTTCCTCATCCACCGTATTCTGGCCCCCAGCGACTATTTCCTGTTCTCAAATTTCAAAAGAATACTCGCTGGAAAGAAATTTTCGTCGAATGAAGAGGTGATCGCCGAAACTGAGGCCTATTTTGAAGCAAAGGACAAATCGTACTACAAAAATGGAATCGAAAAGTTGGAGCGTCGCTATAATCAGTGTATCACCCTTGAAGGGAATTATGTTGAATAAAAAAAAATCTAATTTTGCCAAAAAAATGTGTTTTACTATGGTAGGCCGGGGACTTTTTAATTGACCTGTTATTACATTTCAAATCACTCAATGCCATTGCAATAATTGTTTCAATCAATTTACAGTATCGAAAGCGCTCGGTCACATTCCCCTTACTCGTATTTAATTTGCTTAGTAATTTATTCAGTAACATTTATTATCACTGTTCATCTGAATCATATTTTGCGTCAATCTTTTTACATCATGAAATGTGATTTTTTTCGTGTCCTTTTATGGAAAACAGTTCTAACAATCAAATAATTTCTCGATCTCTAAATGTTTAATAACGTTCAAATTGGGAGAACACAGAGTTTTATGTTACTCCCGTCTCAGTTTTGAAGAAGTTTTTCAGCCTGACCCGCATCTTAGAATTGATTTTATTCAGATATAATATTTGCTTTTCCGTAACAACTCATTCTTACTACTCATAATTTATTTCTATGAAGCGCAAGCAGTGCCAACTGACGTGGCGACTGAACAGTGACTAAAAGTAAAAATATTAATTCATCGCTTGTACGATTAAGGTTTTAATAACGAACAATGTCGCCAATAAAGAAAAGGGAAGAAAAAAGCAAAAACCTTTATCACAAATCTAAGTAATAAAATATTTAACTAAATAGGTGATTAAGAGTTATCAAATAGGATTTTGAAGAAGTCTGTAAATAAAATCTTCAAATAAATTTCAATGAGCAATAATATTAACATAAAAATATTAAATTCAATTGAATCTCGAAAAGGGCATATTTTAGATACTTCTTGTCATACGTCACAACCGAGATATGGCAGAAAAATGACTTCTGATCAAATGATTTGAATTGCATCATCATTCAATTTGTGTTATACAAAGCTGAAGACCCAAATCTTTTTGATCACCCACCCAATACCACAATAGTCCGTCTTTGACACACAAAATAGTGTAAATCCCTTAATCAGAGCGCAGACCATATTTACCGACACAAATACTAAACAAAATTTCGCGTACAAAACAACCAAATGTCTCCAACCATTAAAACCACATTAGCACTTTTCTCCATTGTCATTCAGTCCTTCACTGATATTAAATTATTTATATGTGACCAAAACTGCACTTTCCACCCCCCGGTTCGTGGGGGAAACAGAAATGCTTACACTTTCTGTAAGCATTTCAGCTTTTTTCTATTTAAAATTCAAATAATATTTTTAGATTTTTTATTCTAGTTGATCATTTAAACTCTTAAATTTAAATTGAGCAGAAGCGAACAACTCACTGGTTCTCGTTGTAAAATCTAATTTAGTAGTAGTAGTAGATGCAATTCGATTTGCCACCGAAGACAAATTGTACCAGATACCAATTCCTTGATAATCCAGTTTTTGAGGTCTGAACTGCTGTTCTACGACATTCCAAGCGTTCTAGCGGTATTAAGAATCGACGAGTCAGGGCACAAAGGCATCAATTGGAATTCGTGCACTTATCCTCGAACCACTGCAGCACAATTTCATGCTTGTGACATGGAGCGTTGTACTGTTGGGAGACTCGATTCCCGATGGGGAAGACAAACGCCGCGTATGAGTGCAACTGGTTTGTAATGACCCTGAAATGGTTCACACCTTTTATGGTGTGTTTTATCGCAACCACCGGTCCCAGGGACGCCCCTGAAAATGTGTTTCAAACCAAATCACCGCTCAGCGGGCTTGTTTATGGACTTCAGTACATGTGTCGAGTAACTGTTTGCCTGAAAGACGCCATACCCTGATTCGGGCATTGATGTGATGAATAAGGAATAGTGATTCATCCCACCAGGCTCTTCCAATGTTCCATTCCTGATAATTCCGGGCCTACTGTTGGCGTACATGGTGATAATGTATGATAATAGGGATACATTGAAAGGGAGTTTGATGTGTATCCGACAGAGTCAGCTGAGAGGCGTGCTCTGTAGCACTTAGACCTGCATTATAATCGGGTATCAGTTGGGTCCCTGGCGCCACCGATTTTTCTTCACCAAGTGAGACCAATCCTTTTTCGTTCAGGACACTTGGAGGTTTCATGCTGAGGCCCATTTACTACCTGTATCATCGTTATCCATCTACTTTGCATTTGTACTCACGTCGACATCTAGAGAAAATCCGACGAGCCGTGCAGTTTCGGAGACATGCGTATCGTGCCGTAGGGTAATCACAATCTGTCTTCGATTAAAGCCGCTTGGATCAGCAATCTTCCCTATCGTAAGCTATCCAAAAGTAATCGACAGAATGATGGCCCTGCTTCAGTTAAATACTATTCCCACCTCATCATCGTCAAGGCAAGCTCATCTAAAAGAGTGAAGGTTGCCGCAATGAAGTCGCTCTTCGATTTATAATTAAAAGACTTCTAAAAGCTCGTAACAAAATGTTTGTTGTATGGATGTTGTGAGGCACTGGCGCCCTCTAGCTGTGCAGAGTTCGTCAGCGCCTGAGGCAAAAACGACGTAAGCCCCCGAAGGCGAAGCAACCTTGATAAGTGTTAAGCTCGCTGAAGGACTAAAGTCCATTCTATGTTTAATTTCTGTGTTTTGTGTGTGTTTCATATTTGTGAAGTGTTGTCATGTAATAAAAATGATTAGAAATGAATGTTCGTAATTAAATGACACCAGAAAAGAACCCGCTCATACAGATTTTTAAAACATAAATTATTGCAAGTGTTTCATACCTATAGCATCTAAGTGAGTTTGATAGACATCGAAAATAGTATTACACTTTGAATTATTTTCTTACAGTGCCCTGGGGAGAACTGTTTCACTGTGTTGAATAGGCCATGCGCGCCAGGCTCCAAATGCGTCAGAGACACTACCATTTCCCGAGTGATGCACAGGAGAATCGGATTTTGCCAAAAGACGGATGCATGAATTCGAAATGCCGAGGAGAGCACTACCATTCCTATCAGGATGCCTCTCACAATATTTAAGATGTTTCTTTGTTTTGTGTTAATAGTAAATTACTGGGAATATTATCTTTCGGTGTGACAGAGCTTTATCCTGCGTAGTTTTTCTTTCAAGTAGCGGGCAACGATACTTCAGTGACCTAAAGCTACAATCTTGTGGCCATCCAAGTCAAGTCGGGAATTCAAGCCCTGATCCCAATAAAAATCATTGTGTGGAATAACGGTAACTGCTGCTCGTTAATTTCGAACCAGCTTCAGATGTTTCTTCATGAAAGGCTTCACATAACTGATATTGATCCAACCACTTTCCTAAAGAATTTTTGTTTTTAAAATGTTCAGAAATCAAGTTTAAATCCAAATATTACACCACCGAAACATACACATATATCACGACACAACCAATGAAGTTTACTGGGCTACAATTTGACCCAATTTTCAGTTGAATCATGACTCGAACACTGGCTCAACTAAGGTATAACCAAGCCTAGTTAATTATCAGGAGGGAAACCTCTTAATTATTGAAGTGCATAATTGACTTTCATTCATAGCTTAATTACTCTGACAACATCTCAAGTAGTTTTCTCCAAAAAATAGCCTCATTTTTCGCCGGTGTTATTACCCCTGTGGAACCCGATACTTGAATTCGAATTTTACGCTTTTATTATTTTTTTTCAACTATATTAAACCTTTTGGGCGTTACCACCATGTATTGTTGGTCGCTGATAAACGTAGGATGCTTTACACATTTTCAAAAAAGCAAGTAAAACAACATCTGTGTCTAAAAAAATATAATCTTAAATAGTTTTTAAAACTTCAGCATTAAAATTTAGAGAAAATAAATTTTGCAAATTTATACTCATCTTCTGACATGTTTTCATTTGTTATATTATTGAAAAATGCAGATTTAGATGGAAGTTTTCTTTCTTTTAATTTAGAAAATGAATCAAAAGAGCTATATGGAAATACTCCTTTACGTAAAATTGTTTCGTCTATAAGCATCTGATCCGAAAAAAGAATTAAAAACTGGAAACTTATTGTTACTTTGCTTTAGTTTTTCTATTAATGTGCTTAATTTGCATGGGAGGAACACTAGGTTATCAATACTAAATGACACACATTTTTGTGAATTTATAGGGATAATTTTCATTTTTGAGGCTAAATTGCTAGAAATTTCTTTCAGAATCAAGAGGGAATCGTATCCTGACAGATTATGAAAAATAATTAGTAAGAATTGACTTAGTTTAAAATTTAACATAACATAATTAAGCAATAGTTAACATTTTAAAATGATTTAAATGATATTTAGCTTCAGAAGACAGAGATGGAAAAAAAAATGGTATGTTAAAAAGTCAATATCAAAATATTTATTTACAAAATCCTTATTTTTTATTTAAGAGTGTTGAATAAGAAAAATTGTTTCATATAACTTCAACTTACTTAAATCAGAGTCAGTATCTGATGTGCTAAAATGCTTCTTCTTAATTTTGTTTCTTTCTACAATTGGAAAAAAATTCAAAATAAATTACGGTAGAAAAGCTAGAGTAACATGGCAGGAAGGACACTCAAGAGCATGTTGTATGCGATGTAGTACTCTTAGTTTTAGTGTAAAATCTGGAGTTATTGTCATTTCCCTTAACAATAAATTGGATGGCATTAATATTAATACAGATGAAATTCAGGCTTGTCCCAAGGAATAATGCACGAGTATTCTTACACATAAATTGGTTATCCTAACTTGTATTTTTTTTTTAAACAAAGAGTCTAGAATTATAATTTTATTTGCAAATTTACAATTTAGATTCGAACTGATTTGTTTTCTTATCTTTAATTTAGGAAATTCTGGATATTTGAAATTTTTTAAAAAAATCCATTACTATTATATATTTAATTTTGTAATATTTCAAATATTGCAAAACCATTTCTTAAAATTGGGGGGGGGGGGGGATTTGAAACTATTTTATTACTTTAAAATGCATCCTCTATGTGCGGGTGAAAGTTGGTTTATTATGCCAAAGCTTGATCCGGTTATGCTGCGCCAAACATGTAAATCTGTGTTCTAAATGTTAGAGAAGACATGTCACATAATGCAAAAACATCCAGTTTGTTTTTATCTTGTTTTATTTTTGTTTAAAGAAGCCCTCTCTAACGATGTCCTTTTATAAATTAGCAAAAAAAAAAAAAAAAAATCACTAATTTATAAAAAAAAAAATACTAATAATACATCATTCTTTGATTTTAAAAATAATGAAAATCAAACTGGTGGTCACAGTATCTTTTAATGGCGCAAGAGCCAGATGGAGTTCAACTATGCCAAACAAAGTAAAGCTGTGATCTAGACATTTGAAAAATAGAAAAAAAGATAAAATAAAATTGGTTGGTCGAAAATAAAGGATAAATAAAGACGGAATTGGTCAAAAATAGAGAAGGATAGCTAGGGTATCCTGGGAGTGAGTCACCCATCTTCACCAAAGACAGTAAACCCATAGTCCCACAACTTGGAAGACCAGCACCATTATATAATTCTCAGGGGTAGGGTGCTTGGTTATACCCCTAGACACAGGGAATCCATTTTAATCATCTCTTACTAGATGCATGAGCAATGGGACTATTTCACACCCAGTCAACACGGTTTTGACAACAGGTTTTTGACACACGACCAACAAATTTTACGAAGAATCTCTAAACACATTCACACAAAGCTTTCCGATTCTCTCCCACTCAGATATTTTTATTTGTACCACACCAACTCAAAAATATTTTATTTTTCACAATGTTTCCTATGCATTGTTATTCTTTCAGTTTTAAATATACCCCCCCCCCACTGTACACATAATCACTTAGAAAAATCATTGATATTTGTGTTAAAAAATCCTTTTTAGGTAATATTTATCTACTAAGTAATGTTGTTCTCAACGAAACCTATTTATGGCATTTTAAACGATTCACATTTCACAGTAATTTTATACCACTTTCATTTTGTACATCTTTTTCTAACATTGATATAAAACTCATGTACGTTGAGGCTGTGCAACAAATTTTGTTAAGAAATGTATAGTGAATTTAAACGAGATTTGTGTAAATATTATAATGTAAAGCAGAAGTTTCTTCGATGTTTGGATTATCCTTCAAAACTACACAATAATAAAATTCAATTCCACAAAATGTATATTAGTATCTTATTTTGACAAAAAAAAGTCCAAAGTTTCTTCCCTCATTTCTTCTCTTTAATAATTTTTAAAGCTTTTAGTTCATTCCTACATTTTAAAATTCATAGCTAAATTAACCAAAATTGTTATATGGGATGAATTTTACATGTAGATATATCAATTCAACTTTATTTGCAGAAATTGTATTTTAAAAAAATGGATAATTTTTTTTAATAAATAGTCATGGAGGATATTTTTAAATAACGCCAAATTATATGCATTTACGAATACTATAAGAAAAATAATAATGCAGATATTTTTCCTCCTTTTTTTTTATATATATATATCTGATGCATTGCATTTGATCCGAGATTTTCTCACTTTTAATGTCCACCTTTGACAATGAAACTTATTCTTTCATCATCATTAAAGTAGTTTTACTAAAATATACTGGATAATATATTAAATAATCAAACTATCAAGTAAGGATTATAAAATATTTGTGAAAAAAAGAAAAAGAAAATAACAACCCTCCTATTTCTTTTTCATAATATTCTAATTTAGAAAATTTCATCTGAATTAGGTGAAAGAGAAAAATAACACTAAATGCCAGATACACGTAATGGTTCAGTAGAAATGAGCAAGTATAGTAGATGGTTTCCAAATCCAAACTCACACAATACAAAAAATAATATCATTCTTTCAAGAGTGATGTGTAGTAATCAAATACAATAATTATTTATAGCAATACTTTATATACTTTTAACGTTATCTTCAACTAGTTTGAAATAGACCACATTAAGGATTCTTTGCCAAAAGAGTATTAAAAATCTTATAAATGTAAGACAAGATTATGTTAATTTGCTTGGAACGATGTAACAATTTTGTTTAGATCATAGTGGTTAAGATTTGTTTGAACTAGAAATACATAAAATAATCAACACACTTAGTCATAAATAAAAAATGTTCACCATACAACATACAAATAAGGATTGAAGTCATCATCATGCAAAAATTCAAAAACAAATCTGTTCACTGTATTATATAGATAGAGATTTAACAAGTTATCTACATGAGTGACATTCATAATTCGCTGCAAACACAACTTTCCTAAAAGTATGCATTATGAACATACCTTTTAAAGAAAGAATCACAAAGAATATTTTATTCATGTTTTCATAAAAAGATTCATTATTTTTTATGGAATAAATATTGACATTACTAAAAACATAATCAGTTGGAAAAATAAATTAGTAGATTCTCCATATGATAATACAGTATGCAAAGTACAATGAGTAACGTGTCTAAAAGAGTATATATGTACTATTGATAGTATATAAGCAATGAAAAGGTCCACAATTTTAACTATAACTTTTGCAGCCCACACCACCAGGTGATGGAGAAGCAGATGGATCAAATACCACTAGATTAATAGTACCCACTCAACTCCAGAATTACTGAAATGGATGAAAAATAATTTTCCTTTTGAGGAAAAAAAAATCATACTATTTGTTTTAATTATTCCAAAAGAAATTCAATTAATATTAGTAAATAAATATTGTACAATTTCACTATTTTTAATTTTAAAAAATACCACTAGAAATGTATTTAAATATATTTGTATTCCCAAAATTTCTTTAGCACATGTATACATGCTCAATTTGCCCTTATTTACTTTCTAATTTTTAACATTTAATATTCATGTATGCAATAATTTCTGGCAAAAAATAAGTAACTTTTGTAATATATATATATATAGTGTAAATACATAAATAAAAATCGTAATATAAATAAATCAGAAAATCAATCTAAATAATATTGATTCTTTTGTTGTCCACACCAGTGATTCTAAGAATTCAGTCTGGTGTAGCTTTTGATCATAATTAAAAATCATATGTACCACCAAATGTATCTCAATACATTTCAAAAAATAATTTTCCTGTTAAAAGCTTTGGTAAACTGATTACTTGTACTTGCAACTATGTTTTGATTGAGAGAAATACTGATCATTAACCTTGAGTTGATGTTGTTCGATCTATTTCATTTAGAAAAATTAAAAATAAAATCCTAAAAATTATTTAATCAGAGATTTCGTTATATCAACAGTTTTACATTAAACATGAGCATTTGATTGTATTGTTTTATATCATTCCCAAAATAAAATTGCATTTAATAATTTCAATACAGCTGTTATGACTGAAAGACGATCTTTTATCTATTAACTATTTTATTACATTATGTACAGGAACGATATCAAAACACGAAAATATGGATGCAATTCTAAGCAAATTCTTCTTTTCCGTTGCCAGTACCGCTAGTTGAATAACAAGTTACATAATTAGAAAGACAACAGGAAGTGAGAGATATAAGAAGATTGGCAACATTCTCCCACCTTTTGTATTGCAGACAAACACTTTAAAGCAATACAAAACATAAATAAATTATTACACACTTACGTTACAAACTCAAAACCTTATATATGACATTACAAAGGTAAAAATTATTGTTCACAAATTCAGTCTTTTAACAGGAATTAATGAACGACCATTTCGAGATTTCTTTCCTTCCTCGAGAACATCAGCTGCAGTGGGGCCTGGGTTTTGCCCAGCTATATCAGTTCCTTGGTGATCCTTGATGAGATGATCACTAGCGCTGAGCTCCAAAGGATAAATTCGTTGAAGCGGTCGTATGATCTCTCCACTGGCTAGTCGTAATTTAGCCACACGCTCCACGCCATCCTTGCCTGGAAACAATTCGATCACTTGAGCCAAAGGCCAATTCATTCGGTTTGGGTTCTTTGATTCAACTATGACGATTTCTCCTGGAGAAATCATCTTTCTTGTTGAAGCTACTTTGGGACTTCTTACTAACTCTCCAAGATATTCTTTGCAGAAACGTTTGCGTAAATTTGATCGTAAGGTGTGAAGATAACGCACTCGTTTCAATATATGCTGAGAATCAATCAGATCCAAATCAAATGTTTCTCATTCTTTAATATCTTGAATGAAATGAGCAGGTGTAAGAGGTTTCAGCTCCTTTGGATCGTCTGACAAATATGTCAATGGTCGCCCATTTATTGTAGCCTCACAATCAGAGAGTAATGTCAACATCTCTTCATATGTTACACATGCTTTGCCCAAACACTTTCGGAGGAGTTCTTTAATGCTGCGAACCATCCTTTCCCAAAATCCACCGTACCATGGGGCGGAAGGAGGGATAAACAACCATTTTATTTTCATTAAGGAACATTCGGCTTGAATAAAATCCCAGTCCAAAAATTTCAAAGCATTTTCTGCCCCTACGAAGTTTGTACCATTATCAGTGTATAGCATAGAACCTATTCCTCTTCTTGCCCATAATCTTCTCAAAGCTTGCATAAATGATTTGGTGGAGAGAGATGAAACCAGTTCTAGATGGACTGCTCGATATACTGCGCACGTGAATAGAACTATCCCCGCTTTGCTCCCGCCACACTAGGAAAGAGGACCTACCAGATCTGCGCCAGTTATTTGAAAGGCTGCAACTCTGAGTATTCTGTCAGGAGGTAAAAGAGCTGGAGCTGGATTAACTTTGCCAGCTGTCAGCCTTTTGCATTTTATACATTGTCTTAAAATTGCTCTTACAACTCTCCGACCCTTAAGAATCCAGAATTTTTCTCTTAATTGTGCTAAGGTCGTTAACACTCCAGTGTGCATTAAGGATCTATGAGTAAGCAAAACCAGTCTTTCTAGAAGAGGATGGTCTGGTAAAACTGTAGGATGCGTAAAGTCCTCTGGATCTTGACTGAGAATCAGTCTTGTTTGAATTTTCAGGATGCCCTTTTCTTCAAAAAAAATCTGTATCGTATCCTTGTACTTCTCACGTATTTCAGAGGGCCATTCTGACTGCATGATTTTTATTAGTCTCCTCTGCCTTTTGAATCTCTTCACATGAAAGTGAATTAACTAACTTAGAAGAGTTTCTCTTAATATTGTTGCAGGATCTGAGAACATCAGCAGTCATTCGGAGAATTTTCTTATAGTTCGAAAAGTACAGAAATCTATCTCCAAATCTAACTTCATTTCCTGTGGCTAAATTTGTCACAACTGTCTTACGCCGCTCTAGAAATGCTTCATCCGGAGTCTCTGATACCTCAGAACATGGCCAAGATTCTTCATCATTATACAGCCAGCCGGGACCCTCCCACCATTTGCTTTGCAGGAGGTCCGACCAATCACAGCATCGGGTAGCTAGATCAGCAGGGTTGACTTCTCCAGGTTAATGTCTTTAGTCATCTATATTAGTCAAATCCCTGATTTCCTTCACTCTATTTCCAACGAATGTGTTCCATGGCTCCTTTTTCTTAATCCAGCTTAAAACCACCATTGAATCGCACCAAAAGTAGGTTTTAGAAGCAGTTCGTAGGATAGAATCCACAGTCTCTGTTAGTCGAGCGTCTAGAACTGCTCCCAACAATTCAAGTCGTGGGATTGTGGATTTTTTCATCGGAGCAAGTCGAGCTTTAGCTATTATGAGTTTGACCGTCACTTGTCTTTTGAATTCACATCGTAGAAAGGCACATGCAGAGTAAGCGTAGGCAGAAGCATCTGTGAAGATGTGCAGCGTGGAATCATCGTAATTTTCAGCAAACAATTTTCGAGGTATTGCACATTTAGACATGAAATGCATGGTTGTCTCCCAAAGTCTATATATATGTTCAAGTTCTACAGGCGACACCTCTTCCCAGCTTATTTTTCTTCTCCAAGCTTCTTGAATAAGCAATTTTGGTAACTGTTGGCCTACCTCGAGTAGGCCTTTGATAATTTAACTTAATGCCACATGCAGAGAAAGACAAACTCTAATATTTAAAATTATAATTTTATTTACACGATTATATATACATATTTACAACACTCTTTATTAATAACATCACTTTCTAAACCGAAAGTTCCAACATCATAGTGATGGTCTCATTCACCATAGCCAAAGTTCCAAGAAGAAGCCTTCATTTGGCCATCAAACAGTTGTCATACAGCATCCAAGAAACAAATCAGTACACTCAGATCTCCTTTATATATACTCCGGAATCTGCATTCGACACCGTCAACTCGACAGTTAAGAATCGGCATCCAATGAAAAATAACTTTGTATGACGTAACTGAAAAATACCGTCGAATGCACATTCCCGATTCCATTGCCAGATGCGTGGGATGACGTCATATCGGCAACACGTAATTCCAATACATTACCGCGATATGACAACAATTGGCCCGCCTCCCAAGCATCTGGGCGATGTTACAAAAATCAAACAACTTTCAAGTGCTAGTATATCAAACCTAAAAACACACAAAATTCATATTTATATGTACACAAAAATAATTTGATATACCTTATATCTTTATACACAGCATTAAATTGCAACTCCCCAGCAGCATCCATCAAAGCAACGCATTCTGCCACCTTCGTGGATAAAGAGACACTACGTTGCTTCGATGTCCGCCAAGAAATAATACTCCGATCACAAAACATTTATTAAATAGGGGAATTTGATGCTTCGTGGAATGAATCTGGGATTTTTACGTCTTTAAATTTTAATTGTCAATTATTTAAAAAAAACCGATTCTATTTTCTGTTTTATAATGCCGGTAAATGAATTTTTACCACTAAAATTAAAAAATTCCGGTTCATAAGGGATTTTATTTGCCTCGCTCCGCGGCCTATGTGCTCGAAATACTTCCCAGCGTTCCCAACAGTAAGCCTTAGCGTCATTCCTAGATTTCAAACGCATGCTCGTACCTACTATACCATAATATATGACGGTTCTTGTTCCATCGATTAGAGGTACTGCTTTCCAAAACCAATTTATTTCTGACTTGGAGGGAATGGTTGGATCCGAATTGCTTTGATCAGAAATTTCCGGTTCCTTATCAATTAATTTAACCTCTGGTTATTTCTTTGACCGGTTTTTCTATTTCTACATCAGATTCGGTTTCTTCATCGTAACCATCTAATAGTATAACATTTCTCCTTACATTTTCTTCCCTACCATTTAAATTTTTTTCATAGATTTTTACATTTATGGTTTCGATAACTTTATTCTTTTCCGGAATTAAAACGCGATATCCTCTGCTACGAAGAGCATACCCTAATAATATTCCCTTTTCAGCACGCATATCTAATTTTCTACGCTGTTGTTTCGGAATCCTTACAAAAACTGTTGATCCGAAAGTTCTTAAATGTCGTACGGTTGGAACTCTTCCACCATTCAATTCAAATGGGTTTTTTTCGGAATGCTTATGTGTTACGCGATTCCAAACGTATGTGAAGCATAGCACTGCCTCACCCCAATTTTCCTCTCCTAATTTCGAATCCCTAAGCATTCTTCGTACTGCATCCATTGTTGTTAAATTAAAGCGTTCAGCTACTCCATTCTGTTCTGGGGTATACACGTTTGTTCCTTCATGTTTGATACCTTTATCTTCTAAAAACTTTTCAAAATCCCCTAGACAGAATTCCATCCCGTTATCAGTACGAATATTAATAATTTTGTTACCGGTAAACCTTTCGGCTCTATTTATAAATTTTATAAAACTACTGAAAACTTCCAATTTTTCCCTCATTAAATATACATAAACTTTTCTAGAAAAATCATCTACGATAGTTAAAAAATATCTATTACCGCCTCTCGATGTAGTTTGGATCGGACCCGCCACATCTAGATGTAAAAGTTCTAAAGGTTTCCGTGATCTAATCTTTCCTATTGGTTTAAATGAAACCCTTTTTGCTTTTCCAATTAAACACGGCTCACAATTTAATTCTTGATCTTTCAATGGGGGCAATCCTTTAACATTCTTTACAGTCTTCAAAATATAATCCTTATTAATATGACAATAACTTTTTTGCCATAATTCAAGACTGTTTTCCGAAGAGATCTGATTTAATTCTTCCTGCTTATAATTACGCTTTTTACCCATCTTCGGATAATCTTCCTGTTTATAATTACGCTTTTTACCCATTTTCGGATAATCTTCCTGCTTATAATTACGCTTTTTACTCATTTTCGGATAATCTTCCTGCTTGTAATTACGCTTTTTACCCATTTTTGGATAATCAGGAAACACATAATAAAGACCATTATTTCGTTAAGCTGAAAACAACTTTCTACCCTCTTTAGAAAAAATGTCAATTCGCCCATTCTTCCCTACGAAATAGGATCCACTCGCCTCAATGCGGTGGCCCACCATCAAATTATGTCTAATCCTGGGTGAATACAAAACATCGGTAAGAGTAACCGTTTGAGTCCCTCTTTGATTTTTACAATCAAAAGTTACGTACCCTTTACCGAGAACTTCACATGTCATCTCGTTAATAGCAGCTTTCATTTCTACCCCAGAGGTCTGTTGAAATGTTGTAAACAGATCACGATTGCTACAAAAATGCGAAGTAGCAGCAGTATCAAATACCCATGCAGTATTGTCAGTATTTGTTCCCAAACTGGCCTCTGCCAAAAACCTAACATTGGGTTACCTTTTACCTTAACCTGATTTCTAATCTTAATCCTACAGTTTCTAGCAAAAAGGCCCATTTTCCCACAATTAAAACACTTTACATTTCGTTTATTATTGGGATTTTATGGCTGACTATTTAAATTCCCCTTTTATTGATCTTTACGTTTAATAAAATTAGGTTTTACACTAATACCTTCCATAGCATATTCTACATCACTATTTACATTATCTTGTTTACAAAACAGTTTTAGGCGAGCTTCCTCTGACAACAGTTCATTCAATACATTATCAAAGGTGAACTTAGAGTCCTCAAAACGATAAATTAACTGAACTATACTTCGATAGTCCTCAGATAGTCGTCTAATCAATTGGAACGGCTGCAACCACTCCGATATAGGTCGACCGGCATCGGACAACTGCAGTATGATAGTTCTTAATCTCGCACCATATAAGTTGATTCCCTCTCCGGGATTGAGATGACAACTAAAGAATGAATCAGTTAGCTCCACAATTCTGGCTCTTGAACTTGGTTCAAAGTGAGTCTTGAGTTTCTCCCATGCATCCCTTGGGTCCTCAATGCCTCTGAGTAAAGGGTGAAACTCCTTCTGGACATTTAGGTAGAGGAGGGAGTAGGCTCGTATCTTCTTTGATGCACATTCTGGATCTTCTTTGACTTCTTTCTTAACGGGGGCATCGACATCGCTGGTCTTGTACTGAACAATCGGAACAACAATAAACTGCCATAGATCCTTCTCCATCAATAATACTTTCATATCTTCTTTCCACGTAGCATAATTAGCTGCGTTTAAGGCATCGATCTGATACGTCAGCAAAGCCATATTAGGTTGATTCGATCGTAATTTATATCGGCCTTTACTCTGCTATATTGTAGCTTTATTATTTTAAAAATAATTTAAATGCAGGCACACGAATCCTGGCCTGGTCCCATAACTAATTGTTGGCCTACCTCGAGTAGGCCTTTGATAATTTAATTTAATGCCACATGCAGAGAAAGACAAACTCTAATATTTAAAATTATAAATTTATTTACACGATTATATATACATATTTACAACATTCTTTATTAATAACATCACTTTCTAAACCGAAAGTTCCAACATCATAGTGATGGTCTCATTCACCATAGCCAAAGTTCCAAGAAGAAGCCTTCATTTGGCCATCTAACAGTTGTCATACAGCATCCAAGAAACAAATCAGTTCACTCAGATCTCCTTTATATATACTCCAGAATCTGCATTCGACACCGTCAACTCGACAGTTAAGAATTGGCATCCAATGAAAAATAACTTTGTATGACGTAACTGAAAAATACCGTCGAATGCACATTCCCGATTCCATTGCCAGATGCGTGGGATGACGTCCTATTGGCAACACGTAATTCCAAAACATTACCGCGCTATGACAACAGTAATAATAAAGCTGGAGCCGTAAAGCCAATCAGATCGTATGTACTGTTGATCACAGATAACAGTACCCTTTTTGTAACTGGATTTCCTTGGGTGCAATCTATATTTGATGGTAGTTTGCAAGAGAGTTCGTCGCTGACTACATCCCAACTCAGGCCAAGTACCATTTGATTATCTTGATCTTCCTTAGAGTAATTAGAACCCCAACAGCGCAATTCAAATGCGCCTTCTTTCATTATTTCTATGAATTACGATTTCAGTTGTTCCAGTTCTGTAGTGTAATTAACACTCGTAACTAAATTATCCACGTAGAATCCTTCTTTTAAATGACCAATTGTCTTCCTGAGGTTCTCTGTCTGGAATTTTTCTCGTTCTAGATGGTAACTTATAGTGGCATTCAGCAGAAAAGGGCTGGAGGAAACGCCGAAGACTACTCGACAATGAGGATAAATTCTTATTTCCGCCATTCATTATTCTCCCACCATAAAAATCTTAGGACATCTCTATCTTCAGTTCTCAAACGTATTTGTAGAAATGCCTGTTTCACATCTGCAACTACACCTATGGCACTAGAATGGAATCTTAATAGTAAAGGCAATATTTTATGTATAAGACTTGGGCCCACACTTAAGCATTCATTCAAGGAGACAAATCCCGGTATCTTGAACGAAGCGTCGAAAACTGGGCGAACCTTTGTGGTATTGCTTGAGGGCTTAATGATGGGTCTGTGAGGTGGGTAATGGACTTCCTTGGCAAGCTGATCTATTGGGACAGCTTCTATAATACTTTCTGACTCCCACTGTTTAAATACGTTATCGTAGGCTTCAAAGTAATTTTTGTTTATCAAACGCTTAGTTGCTGTACGAAGTCTGGATTCTGCTGCGTCGTATTTATCATATAGAGCAGGATGTCCAGCTAGCCATGGTAAAGCCTCTTCATATCTTGGATCTTCACATAATCCTAATTGTTTCCTTAAAATGGGTCAAAATTTCTTCTTTAAGTAGGCTTTCATTTTTCTTCTCTATGGGATCTGTAATGCCCAAAACATCCAAGTCCCACATTTTAGGCATGTCCATATTTCATAAGCTTAATGTGACTAGGTTAACAACTTCCTTTTTCTTTTCCAGTCCTAAAATTGTCCAACCCAGCAAGGTCTCAACTGCAGATACTCCTGAAGATAATTCCTCTATCCTGCCAGTCAAAATGCTTCCAAGTATATCAGCTCCCGAAGAACACGTAAAGGTGGTGAATCTCTTCCAACATCTGTAAGTTTTATTCCTCGGGAAGCAAGCTCAGAAAGCAATTTTCTGTCATGTATTCTAGGCAGGGTTAAGCATATCTTTTGTTGCTCGAGAAGAGACAATGAAGTTGAATATTTGCAATTTAAGCTTTCTACGTTTACCATGTATCTCTCATGCTCAGAAGCAGGAAAAATTCCCCTGCCAAACAGTCCTTGAGAAAATATCTCTCTTCCAGATGGAGAAAGGAATAGTTTTGCAGCTAAATTCTTTTCAATATAGGACCGCTGGGATCCATCATCCAACAATGCTCGAACACAGACTTCCTTGTCTCTATTTCGTAGTCTGATCATAATAGTTTTGAGATATATTTCATGTTCAGAGGGAAGATTTGTTAGCAATGTTTCTGTAGATCTCTGCTCATTATCGGCTGTTCTGCCCTTAGACGAAAAATTACTTTCCTTCTCTTCGCGTAAATCTGGGAAAAGTAATGGATAACGTCTCCGTTTGCAAATTAAGCATCTCACATTACTATGACACCTTTTTGCTAAATGTCCAACCTTAAGGCAAACGAGACAGCATCTTTTTCTTATAACTTGCGATTTTCTGTCCTCATAACTCATATCAAATAAATTTTGACAATCTTTACTTAGATGAGGGCGGTTACAGAAAATACAATTAAGTTTTGCACCAGTTGTACTTGAAATTAACGTAGCCGCAGTGGGTTCATCTTTATGGACCGATTTCTGACATTCTTTTCGTATAACACCACCTCCCCTATCTTTAACGAATCCTTCACGAGCTAATCGTATCATTTCTTCTGATTCGACTTCATGGCGTAAGAAGCACATAAGTTTTTCCAGGGATCTCTGACTTATAGCATCACAGTACTTTCTGAAATTCGACTCCTTTCCCACGCTCGCAGAACATTTTCTGGCAAACATGACTCCACCAATGGCTCTAGAAAGTCCGCAAATTTTTCCTTTGTGCGCCCTAAGCTTTCTAATGCTCTTAATTTTGTTTCTAGCATATCATAGAGGGTGGCTAAATCAGGGGTATTCTTTCCAGTCTTAGCATTTTTCAGAACCAGTGAAAGGAGATCGCGGACATATATTTGCACTAAGAGATCTTCCCCGGCGAAATCTTAATTTCAGCTGTTCGACGTCCTTTGGATAATTTCAATCCTTGGATAATCAATCTAGCAGCTCTAGGCCCCATAGACTCAGCAGGCCCCATAGACTGGTATAAATATTGGAATTTGTCTATAGCAGTCAGTTCCTCTGAGACATGAATTTTTGAAAATATACTCCAAAATGTCAAAAATTCCTTAGGATCACCAGAAAACATCTTTAATTCAAATTTAGGTAATTTTAATTTTACCACATCAAGCTCGGAAGAACTTTCCAAAAAAGATCCAGAATCTTTATTTAATAGTGTTTCTATCGTGGATTTAGGCTCAAGAAAATTATCTCTATAATCCTCTGCCGCCTGAAAATCAGTTTCGTATTCGGCAACAGTGTCAGTATTAAGTAACGACGAAATTTTATTCTGAATCTCATTTAAATGTAAGAATTTATCTTGTAACTGAGAGTTCAATGCGCGCAGCTTATCGCCATCCTTGGCGTCTTCTTTCTTCGCCAAACATTCCTTCAACTTGTTCGCCGTAGCCGTAAACGAAGTTCTTAACGACTTTCGTTTTGTTTTCAAAGCATCCATATTCACATGAAACTTAAAAGAATTTCTTAAAATGATTCGTAATAAATTCTTAATGTCTGTTCATAAAGAAGAAAATTAAGTGAATATACTTTCTGAAACTTAAATCACTTTCGTAAACTTTATATCGAAACTCATAAGCAATAATTAAAATTATTCGTACCTGTACATTTTATAGTTCTGAATTCTTCGAAAGCAGAATTCGGAGAAAATGCAGTTTAGCGTAACCACTGGGCGAGATTTGAAAAATCGCCAAATTTGGCGATTTTTATAGCGGGTAATTAATGGTTAATGGTAACCACAATTGGCAAAATATCGCCAAACAATTGTAAACAATTTTTGTCGCCAACGGGTGGTTACGCTAAACTGCATTTCAACCCAGAATTCTGTCCTGTCGCGGACGCCACTTTGTTATGACTGAAAGACGATCTTTTATGTATAAACTATTTTATTACATTACGTACAGGAACGATATCAAAACACGAAAACATGGATGCAATTCTAAACAAATTCTTCTTTTCCGTTGCCAGTACCGCTAGCTGAATAACAAGTTACATAATTAGAAAGACAACAGGATTAGTTTAGTTTAGTTTTTATTAACGTCGCACTAGAAGCAACACGAGGGCTATAGTTGACGGACCTCGTAATTTTGAACCACGGTCAAGTGACGAGGAGAACACCTGAGAAAGACAACAGGAAGTGAGAGATATAAAATGAGTGGCAACAACAGCAAAGTTGTTAACAAGAATGATGAAGCATGAATTATTAGTTTATATCTATATTTTTTTAAAACATATCATACACCTCATTTCAAAGTAAATTAAATTATTTAATCCAATAAAGATTTAAGATCTTATTCATAAAAGGTAGAAAGTTCCAAAGGTATGTAAAATTATTATCACAAATAATAAAATCTTCCAAGACAAAATATTTTTTAAGATGTTCAGAAACAAATTCAAAATGATAACATAGTATGATTATAAAAAGCAACTATTGAAAATTTTAATTGTATTACAATAATGGTAATCATAGATATTTTTGAAAATATATATTAAATGGACATTTAACAATTATATAATATAAACAAACCACCAAAATGACACCACAAGACAATTATTAAACAATAATTTATGAATAAAATATACAAAACTAAGAATCGACACCATTTCAACTATGAATTATGTTTTACCTTGTTTGAAACAAACATATAGCTTGATCTACAGTACGTAATCGGAACACATTCCTTGGCAAAATTCCTGTCAATTTCTGAAAATGCATAAAGATTTTCATACAATCAATATTTTAAAAAACATGCTCATCCTGGCACAAATAATAATAATCTTCAATGTCCAGTCTTGAAAATACTAATCACTCAAAAACACATGAGAGTTTTGGTTTTATTAATGTTACATTAGGAGCAACATGAGGGCTATTGGCAACGTACCTCGTAATTTCAAATCTTGGTCAAGTGACGAGGACGGCCCTGAGCTGGCATTCCCCCCTCCTAACTTCTACACCTGGCCAACAGGAGGACTTTGAGCCTTGACAGATTTAACCTGCATAGCTACACAGCAGGTCTTTAGTGGCATCGAGACATGAGCCCGCAACTCAAAGAAAACCACCGGCGCAAGTTTGCGACCATGACCACTAGGCTACTGCATCCTTCACGTGAAAGAGATAAACATAGTTTATTTAAAGAAGTGTATAACAATTAATAAGTTTCAGTAGCAGTGTTTCCAAGTTTCATGTCAAATTTTACAATTCGTTACTCTATTGTTACACTTAACAGTTTTCTGGAGAAACAAAAAAATAAGTCAAATGGGAATGAAAGTATGACTATACAAATTTGTTTACAAAAGTGAGAGGCACTGCATTCAAAAGAGAAAGTTTCACACCATAAAGCTGTTGACTGCTGATTTTTGGTACATGCATATTTCTTCTGTAGCAGCATCAGTCTCATTATTTAATATCCATACATTGTACATACAAACACAATGCATTATACACAAAAGGTAATGCAACATGTCATTATTTATTCATTTTTTACAAATACTTTTAAATGAATTGTGAAATTGATTCATTGTGATTGCAGAAAATAACAACAGATTCGCAATTTCTTTCGTTAAGATCTTGGGATAAAAATTAATATGCATTGTGTTCTCTTGGAATAAGAATTCATATGCATTGTAAATTATTTTCCCCCTTACGATTCTGGAAATAATAGTATCATTCATAATTATACCAGAATTGAACACCGTTCCTACATAATGAATTCTTGAATGAATCCTATTTTAGCTGGCTTGGCGATGTCTGGTATTTTTTTTTTTTGGGGGGGGGGCAATAAGTTACCAACTTGGTTACCATGCGACCATATTCCTTTTTATGGCACCCCTATAGAATTGAAAAAAAAAGGGTCACGAATTTCCATTCGACCTTTTTGACATGCTTCACTTGACAACTGATTATGTTTTCCCGCTTCATTTCCACTGGTTTTTCGTGAGCACTGGTTATCATGAATCGTCACCAAGGATAGACTACTTCATTCTTCAATCATCTTGAAGCTCAAGGCATGAAAGCGGTTATTGATTGGTGTACAGAAAAAGGTTTAATTGCTGGATCAGTAAAAAGTAGTATTTGTGAGCAGAATATGTGAAAATTACAGAAGAAAAAGGTGCGAAAGATGGGTATGTATGGTTGTCATAAGCAACAGGGTATGAATGTACATAAAAAAAAAAAAAAAAGAAAAAAAAGAAATCATTAAGGTGTGGAAGTTGGTTTGAAAATAGTCCCTTAAGTATGGTTGAAATTTTGTTGGTAACTAGGATTTGGTTCGGAAAATGTGTAAACATGTATTGCCTCAACAAATTACGGTTAAATAAGAACACAGTAGTAGATTAGTTTAGTTTCTGTCGTGAGGTGTGCTTGATTACTGTGATGAATGAAAGTGTTAAAACTGGTGGTCCAGAAGTTGTTGAAATTGATGAGAGAAGTTTGGCAAAAGGAAAAATGGAAGGGGTCCTATAATGGGTACGTGAGTGTTTGGTGATATACACAGGACAGATGAATGATTTTTTAGTTTGGTTGAGAATCGTACGAGAGAGGAGCTTCTTGCTTTCATTAAAGTGTGGATTTTGCCAGAGTCCAAAATTATTTCAGACTGTTGGAAGGCCTATGACAGCCTTTTGGATGAAGGGTATGATCATTTAAAGTTCAACCACAGTCTCCCTTTTAAGGCCCCTGAGATTGGTGCACGTATGAACAGCATGGAAGGGACGCAGTCCGCGATCAAGTGGTCTTATAAAAATCACAGTTCCCAGGCCAACAGCCAGTTTGACTATTATCTGGCTGAATACATATGGAGGTGAAAAAGTAAGCATGTTATGAATGATACCACCTTTTCCTCCATCCTTAACGCTATTGTCGCCATATATCCGCCTGGGGAAAATGAAGCCCCTTCAGCTTAAGGTAAGTGAGATATTTCACTTTTTTCGATTTTACTTTTTCAATTTTTCAAGAATTTATTGTTCTAAATGTTAATTGGGATTTAATTTTTAACAATCCAAAAATAATTTTTTTTTTGTACTTTCGTTTTCAATGTTTCTAATTTAAAAATATTTTCCTTGTTATTTTGGCTAAACTGTTGCTTATACATTATCGCATTTTTTTCATATCATTTGATTTTTAACGATTTCCATTCTAAACAGGTAAGTGCATTTTTAAAAATTACTACATATACAATACAAGGCCATGCATTCTGAGAATTCTGAAAAAGTGATAATTTTGAAGTGTTTAAATTCTAAATCTTCTGCTTTAATTTGACATAAACACAAGTAAAAAATACTTTTAAATAATTTAAGGAATATTTTGGAATAAGTTTTAAAAATTTATTTAATTAAATGGAGGTAAAGATATTCTATAAAAGAATAACAATAAAAGCCTCTTATTAAATAAAAATAGAGTAAAGTAAAATCAAAGCTGACACTGTTTACAAAATATTATCCACACTCCAGAATTGTAATTTGAAGCGCTTCGAAAAAGCATCACAATGAAGTGCAAATGAATTTAACAAGCAATCAGTTTGAATAAACAAATGCAAAAATAAAAGAGAACATTTTCCAACATAAAAAGATTAGAAAAAACACAATAGAATACAAAAGACAATGTCAAGACCTATGACAATTTTCATTATCAAATACAGTTTTAAAATGTTAATCATAGTTCCTCACTCACAAATTACATTAACTTTATTACAGGTCTCTTAAAAAGTTTTATAAACTATATAAGTAACAATGGCAAAAACTTGCATGTTTTAAGGTCCAAACTTAACGAATTACAATCCCTTGTAAAAAATGGTTAAATGACATCCATGTACTGCTGTAGAGAAATAACCAAGGCTGCAGCATTCGGAGGCTACAATAAACAATCTGAAATTAATGAAAAAACATCGGTGAAGCAGTTTACATCGATTTGAATAGTTATGAAAAAACTTTAAAAAATGAACTTTATCAGGGTGAAAATGCAGTTTAGCGTAACCACTTGGCGAGATTTGAAAATTTGCCAAATTAAGCGATTTTTTTTTGGCGGAACCTTTAAGTTCGCTTAGCGGAAAAGAAGGAATTTTTTGACTCGCATCATCACCACATTTAGGACATGCATATGTGAAACGAAATTAAACTTAATTTCATAACCCATACAAGTAAAGGATGCTTTCCTTCCTTCCATAAATCAAACAAAAATTGCAAACTACCCTCACTCACCTCTGTCGAAGTCATTCTCACAGCCCTGTACTTGGGAGAATAAACGGAGAATTAGTGATTGTAGAGCAGGCTAAAAATGCAGAAACACAAATTAAATCCAGCAAGAAAAAATTAAATAAAAAACGTGAACAACGAAAAAAGGGAAACCACGCAAGGACAGCGATAGTGAAACACGACAGAACTGGAAAAGTTTCTAAATGAAGTAGCGGACAATAAAGAATGTTCTAGAAACTCTGAGAAGTGTACGTTCAGCAAAGGAAGCGCTAAATATCATAACCTCTGATTGGTTAAAAAACAAAAACATGCAAAGTTTACGTTTAGAAATGGAGGCACAAAAATCTACTGTCCGTGAAAAAACATCCATCAAAGCTCCGCGAGTGTGAGACTGTGGGAGGGGGGGGGGGTATTGCAGCGAGAGAAAAAGTATTCCAGACACAGGGAGAAAAAAAAAAGCTGGTCGATTGAAGTTCCAATTAATGTGGCAAATTCGAAAGAATTGTCCCACGTAAAGCAACTAAATGGAGAAAATAATGGTCGGATCTGGTGAATTGGAATCTGTATTCATATGGCAAATTCGAAAGGGTAGCCCCGCCGAATGCAACAACAGTGAAAAACACATATCAGAGAATTGATAACGAAAAAAATATATGTCAAGTGCACCGGAATCCGTATTCATATGGCAAATTAGAAAAGGTAGCCCCGCCAAAAGCAACAACGACAAGAAAATGGTTAGAGAAAGGTATATATATATATAAAAAAAGCTCGTTAACTGAAATCAAAAATCATATGCCATATTCGAAAGGGTTGCCACACCTAAAGGCAACGGAGTGAAGAGAAAGCAGGGTAGCCACAATTTGCAAAATATCGCCAAATAATTCCTGTCGCCAAGGGGTGGTTACGCTAAACTGCTTAAACTTATTTTATCTTAAAAGTTCAGTTTATTTTATTTTTACAGTCCATTAAATCATATTGTATTTTACAGATAAAAATTTGTAAGCATTTTTTAATGGTTTTAATTTACAAATTTGCAGCATGTATGCGTTTATTGGACAATTAAACCGTTTTAGCATCAGGTGATTGAGTTTATTTTTTAAGAGCTAATAAATAATTAATACTTTCAACAATAAATAAAAAAATTAAATGGATATTAAAATAAAAAGTTAATTTTAGAGGTACTTATACCATTTCTCGGTGTGCTTCGATACACTGGCAATTATTTAAAAATGAAAGTACACTTATAAAAAATTTAGCTCAGAATTATTCTATCGATATTCATTATATGAACTTCTATTGCACAGTATTTTAAATGACCCAAATCTTTAGGGAAATAATAATCCATCTTTTTCCTATGAAGAAATAATACCAATATAGACAAGTTTGCTTACGGAATTCGAAGTCGAAAGTAATTGCGCGCTTTATCAAAATCATTGCCATTTTGAAAAGAGAAATGTTTACTCGAATAATGAAACATCAAAATCTGTTATAAGGCTCCCGTCAGCACGACACTACGAATTTCCGTACTTAATGTTAAACCTATGGAGTCACTTACTTAAAGTCTCACATGTAGAAATCCCCCCCTACATAATAGTTATCTTAAATAACTACTTTAAATATAGAACATTCCAAGATAAGCTTAATTATACTTTCTCTCTACATTATGCTATATAAAAGCCGATTAACCTCTTGAGTCTGTAACTTCTCCAATTTAATACAATTTGTTTACATATGACTTCCCTCAGAGTCCTTACAATAGCCTCTGTTTATTCGCAGATGACGCAACAATCCTCACCCAAGGAAATAGTCCAATTAAAGTAATAGTTAAATTACAAAATCTTCTAAAGCAAATAGAGGAATAGATGACACTCTGAAGGATTGCTGTAAATACTTATAAAACTAAAGCTCTTATATTTAGAAAAGGTCACCCCCCCTTCCTAATAAAAAAAAACAAATTCTTTAATGATCAAATCTCTTGGAACTGAGTTCAAATACTTAGAAGTTATCCTGGACTCCAAACTCCCTTTCAAACTTCATATCCAAACAATAACTGATAGGTTTTGGGCCAAAATCCATAACTATGTACCTTTAATTGGGAGAAATTCATTACAAACTCTTGCTAATAAAGTCCTTCTCTAAAAACAAGTAATCCACCCTAACCTACTCTTTGCTTCCACCACTTGCAGTCCTGACTCACCTACCCACATCGAAAAAAAAAAGGTCCTTCAAAATAAAATCCTCCGCCTGATTACTAAATCACCTTGGTATGTCAGAAATTCTGTCATACCCGAGGATCTCAATATCCCTCCTATTATTAAACACATCAACTATCTCTCTAGAAGATTATAATAGACTAACATATCATAGTAACCCTCTAATAAGGAACCAGCTAATTTTTGCTCACAATAATGGAACCTATCCCTTACTCTACCAATCTTACAATAATTATTTCCATCTAATTACCCCATAACACTTTGAATTCCAACTAAGACCATTTTAATTAATTCCTTTATCAATCCTTCAATAGTATCATTCTAAGTCAAACATCTCACTCCAAGACCTACATCATCATCTAATCAGCTTTTCATCAGCTGTTTAATATCCTGTCACCATCCCTACCTCTCCTCCCTTGAACTAGTTTGCTGTCCACCGTTGTGCATCCAGTCAAACAAGAACCATTTTTACTTTTCACTTCCTTCTACAGCTTTCACATCATTAAAAAATGTTTAACGCTGGCGCTGAGGTAGTGAGGTTGTTCGTTCCGTTTGAAGGTGGCTCTTGCTCCGTTTTCAGGGAGTTTTTGTCTTTTACAGTTGGTGTATAAACCATCTTATTTTTTGCTGGACATAGTGTTTTTTTCTTATTCTTTTTCAATTGGACTTTGGTAAGTTAACCAAATCTTTTTTTATTTCTCCAACTTTGATGGAGACTCTAGCTGAGTCATTCCATATTTAAAATCACGGATATTGATGAACGAGGAGAAGTAACAAATAGAAACATGACGGATTCAAGAGAGAATAAATATTTTAAAAACCTTAAAAGTGACAAGGAACTTGTATTAAGACTTGGAGACAGAAAATATTCTAACATTTCAATAATTCTAGAAAATAAACTACAAGAATCTACCATACCCAAAACAAACTCGCAGCTTTTGCACACTGGATTAAAAAGTAAAATCTCAAGACATGCTAATATTAATAACATGTCATTTACACGCAGTGGAAAAATAAAATTTAACACCACAGACCCTGTTTGCGCAATCCAGATTCTTGGAATGGAGAAACTCATGAAAATATCGGTTAAAGCCAGCTTTGTATGGGAAGGATTCACATCCCGTTTTCTTCTCCACCAAATTCCGACAGACACACCTGTAGAAGATTTGGCGTCTGAAATACAACTGAGTAACAATATCGAAATTGTTGAAATGTGATGTTTTATTAAATCCGGCAGTAATCAAGAAGTTTCACCCATTTTAATTACTATTCTTGGTACAAGTCTACCAGACAGTATTAAACTTTGGTTCATTAATCACCGCATTCAAGATTTCGTAGATAAACCCCGTCAATGTAATAAATGCTTTAGTTTTTTCCATCCCTCCAGGTTTTGCAACAAACCCGCTATCTGTATTAATTATGGACTATCCCATACGGGTCAGTGTACCAATGCTACAAACTGTATTAATTGTAAACAGGATCACCCGGCCAATTCTCCACTCTGCCCCTTCTACATTAAAGAAAAACAGATATTAGAATTAAAATGTACTCAACATCTACCTATAGGTGAAGGGAGACGAAAATACCGTGAAACTCATTCTGAAAATTATTCATCTGCATTGAAAATTACAATACCGAATAAGATAAAAAGAACTTGAAAAAAAATTAGAAAATATGGTAGTAAATTTTCAAACAGCCCTCGAGAAACAGCAGTATCTTTATTAAAAACCGTCCAAAAATGATGGAAACTATGTTTTCACAGCTCTGCAGTAATATGGAAATACAAAATGGGTCTGTGTCTCCATCCAGGAAAAAAAAAGCCGGATCAGCGGTACAAAAATTTTATGCTTCTGTTCCGGATGCATCCCTTCATAAAGAAGATGCATCAAATAACATAGAAATGGGATAGCTAGTTCATAATCTTTAATATTAATTAATTTTTTTCGGAGGGTAAATAACTCCGATAACAAATATTTTTTTCTCTATCCTCAAGGGGAGGTTTAGATTTTTTTCATTACAACTAACTTTTCCTTACTTTTTATGCTTTTTCTACAATGGAACTGTAGAAGTATACAGAACAAATCCATTTGGTTCAGCATCCCTCCCTTTTCTCGAACAGATATTTGGATTTTTCAAGAAACTTTTCTAAAACCGGATAATAGATTGCATATTCCAGGAAAGACTATTTTCCGACAAGATCGACTTGACAGACCAGGAGGAGGATTGCTTATAGCAGTTCCAATGAATCTTTCTGCTCGTCATATCCCTTTTCCATTTCCTAAATCATCTGACATCGAAAGTTTAATTGTCCATGTCACTATTAATAACTTCTCTTTCTATATCATTAATTTATATGCATCTCGAGGGCTTAATTTTATCTTAATAAAATCCTATTTAGAATCTTTAACCGATCCAATATTCATTTTTGGTGATTTTAACCTTCATCATCCAATGTGGGGATTTAATCACACATCGCATTACAGCAACGATTTTGTGGAATGGCTAACCAACTCCAACTTTATTCTTCTTAATACCAAAGCTCCGACTCACAGAAGTACTGTAGGTGCTGCTGCACTCATTGACCTTACCCTTTGCTCTGCCTACCTTTTTGGATGCACCAATACTTATGTTTTAGACAGCTCCTTCAACAGTGACCACTGCCCTATCATCACAGAATTTAATCTTCATAGCCCTCTTCAGCGGAATGTAAAAAAAGTAAATTGGCAATCAGTGATGAAACAAATTGAATCTACTTTATACAATATAGAGGAAAACAATATCAATCTCACGGATACTGTTGCTAATATAATTTCAAATAATACTCGAAAAATTAAAATTTCCAATAAATATTTCCCACCTTGGTGGAACTGGGCATACAATAATTTTTACAAACTCAAGAAGTATTTCAGAAGGAAGACCATACATAATATTTCTCCTCATCAATGGATTCAATACAAAAAATATTCCAGCAAACTCAGATTTCATATTAAAAAAGCCAAGAAAATGTACTGGGATAAAATATGTAACAATGTTAACAATCCAAGAATCTTTTTTTAATATATTGAAAAAATTATCTACTCAAGTGAATCCTGAATCAACTACAAATATTCTTCAAGTTCATAATAGATTTATCACTCACCCGCAAATTCAATCCAACCTTTTTGCTGACCTTTTTCAATCCAACAATATTCTCCACCAACCAATTCCTTTAGATTTTCTCTCTAAAGATAATCTTCTTAATAAACCGTTCCATATATCTGAACTAAGTAAAGCAATAAAAACTTCCAGAAATGCTACCCCAGGCATAGACCAGATCCCTGCTACTGTACTAAAAGGATTAAATCAGAGAGAAAAAAACTATTGTTCTCAAATATTTTCAACAATTATTTGATAACTCAAAAGTCCCACAATCATGGAAACATGTTATAATTCTTCCAGTTCAAAAACCATACAAAGATAAAACTAAAATATCATCTTACAGACCCATTGCTTTAACTTCGGTTTTCTCGAAAACGTTTGAAAGAATTTTATCCGGTCGCATTACTCATTATCTGACAATTAATCAAAAGCTTAATCCTCAACATTATGGTTTTGTTCCTTTTAAGGACAGTAGAACTGCGACTTATCTTATTCATAAGGCAATAGTTGAGGCTAAATTAGGAAATAAATATTTCGTGGGAATTAGCCTTGATATAAAAAGTGCTTATGATTCTGTATATATAGATGGCCTCCTTTACAAATGTCTACAAATAGGTATAACGGGAAAAATAGCTCTTTAGATTCATGAATTTCTCTCGAATAGATCTTTTCAAATTCGATGGAGGAACGTTCTCTCAATAGAAAAAATTATTTTTAAAGGTCTCCCCCAGGGCAGTGTTTTATCCCCAATTTTATTTACTATCTACATGTATGATTTTTTTGAAACTTTGGATTCTGGAGTGGAATGTTCTATTTATGCTGATGATATTTTTATTTATTGTTCCCATCACTCTCTTGATACCATATGTCGCAAACTACAAAATACCTTGGAAAGAATTACTCAGTGGTGCAATTATTGGAAACTAAATTTAAGTCATGAAAAAAGTATTATAGCAGAGCTTTCTAACAAACTTTTCATACTTTTCCTGATGTGTTATTGGCTGGTTACCCTCTCCCATGGCAAACCTCTATCAAATATTTAGGAGTATATTTCTCCAAATGGAAACAAAATATTACCATCATGAACCAAATGAAAAATAAAGCTCTAAAAAAACTAATGCCCTTAAAGGTAGGGCCTACAAACATCATGGTCCGCGAGCTAATAATCTTATTCAGTTAATCAACAATAGTATCTGCAGTTCCTTTTTCTACACTTGCCACATCATTAATAAATGGTCGAATCATCGACTAAAACCTTTCAATATTATTCAAACCAAAGCTCTCAGAATCGCTCTAGCTCTTCCTCAATGGACCTCTAATATCGTTCTTTTGAAATTGGCTGGACAAGAATTGCTCTCTGAAAAAATTAGATGGCTGGAGCAAAATTTTTTTTATTGTTCAAATATCTAATGGGAAATATTCCCCTATGCATCTGAATAACCAGGGTTCAATAAATATAGCAATAATGGAAGATGACTAGAAATGTGTTGATCATATTCTTAGAAATTTGAATACCGATAGGGAAAAGATAATCTCAATCCCTAATCTTATCCATTTCACTGATATTCCTTGTTCAATTTATACGAATGAACTCTTCTTTCAAAACAAAAATCTGCCAATCCCTATAATTAATAGCTCCTTTAATGAATTACAAGAACACAGATTCCAAGATTTTTTCATAATTGCTACAGATGCATCTAAAAACCCAAACATTACTTCCATAGCAGGTGTAACACGAACTACTTCCTTTTCTTATAAAATTAATCCAATCAACTCCATCTTCACGGCTGAAGCGCTAGGGATTTGTCAAGCTTTGGACGAATTAACAGAAATGCATAATAAATTGCTCATTCTATCCGATAACTATTCAGTTTTATCTGCATTACAAAATTTCTTTATCAAATCCCCTAAGGTGATTCATAGATTGGTCAATAAGAATCTTATTCTTTCTCATTATAATATGCAGTTGGTATTTCTTTGGATTCCGGGTCACTCAAAAATTTATTGGAATGAACAAGCTGACAAAATCGCAAGATAATTAGATAATTATCGGAATTTGACGTAAATATCGACTGGATAGCTTCAGAAGACATCCATGCATACAATTACCATAACAGACTAGAAAAAAACTAAAGGAAATTTTTACTGCAGCAAATACTTTGAAATTTTGGGGAACATTCCTACCATTGATACTATCTCTAATTGGACAAATAACAGAAGAGAGGGAATTCTAGGAATCCGATGTCTCAGCAAAATGATAATTACTCCTGGTCTTTTAAATAAATTTAATTTGCAGGATAATGCTCTGTGTTCTACCTGTAGTAGGATTAATGATCTGGATCACATTCTCTTAACTTGCGCAAATTATACCTCCTATAGAAACGAACTCTGGAACTTTCTTCAAATAGATTCCTGCTGCATTATCACTTTCAGGGATCTTTTACAGAAAGCAGTTTTAAATAAGAACTTTAGAGGTTTTTTTTACAGAAAATGAAATTCTTTGATATTTATTAATTTGAAACTTTTTTCCAGATAGGGATAATGGCCCTTGTTCCCTACATCCCTTCTTCAATCAATCAATCAATAAAATGTTTAAATAATATTTTATACCATACTATTGTAATCTTGCAATAATAACAAAAAAAAATTAAAAATAATCATATAAATGATACTCTCCTCTTGCTGAAGATTAGACATAGTCTATCGAAGGTACTGAAGGGCTAAAAAACTTATATAAATATTTTTTATAATCTTATCTTAAGGTAAGATTAGTAAAAAAATTTTTTTTTAATCTATTAAAATTCTCATCCTCGTTGTAAATAATTCATTCACTTTCCTCTCCTCTTTCCTCTCCCTTTTCTTTTATTTATGATTAAATTCTTTGTGCATTACGCACATTTTAATATGCTTGTTTTAATATTTAAAAAAAATCAAGGTTTCAATATGACACTGTGTAAAGATTCTATCGGATTGGAACTCGCCTCTATCTGATTGTTGTCACATCTGGAATATTTATTTTAACTGCATGGAAGAAAGTGCATTTTAAAAAGCATTAAATGAGGAAGGCTTCTGCGGAGTTACTTTTTTTTCTGAGTTTTGTAAGTATTTTTAAATTTTTATTAAGGATCTGAAAACTCGCATCCGGCGCATTAAATTGATCATAAAAATACTTTGAATAATCCAACCAAAAAATTAATTCCAAAGAATCCTTCCTTTTTTATGCTTTTTCAAATGCAAATTTTCTTAAAAAAAATTAATTTATTTTGCTGCTTGTAATTTATTGAGACAACAAAGTAAATAAGAAAAGAAGTGGAAAAATTTAAAAGTCCCGCCTCAGTGCGTAAGTATACATGGTAAAGACACGTTGCAAAAGGAGATTTACGATCCTTTCGGGGGAAGTCGGCAGATTTCGGGGAATTCGTAGTTAGGGATCTCAGGAGCTTTATTTACAGTTGCGTAATATGCATTGAAAGTTTGTCTAGCTTACTATACAGATATCTGTGCGGTATTCCATAGTGTTTAAAACGGAATCTTCAGGCTCGATTTCTTAAAAAAAAGAAATTATCCTTCGTTTTTTATACAGCAATAACTACAAAAAAATTTCTCTTCGGGAAATTTGATATATATGGGAACATGATTATAAATAAAAATCACGATTATTTCTATCAAATTCAGTTGCAACTGGAAATAGCAGGAAAAAAATATTCCCTATTTGTAATGTGGACAAAAAAATATCACAAATTAGAAAAAAAATATTTAAGGAAAATGAGAGATTTTTTTGGGGATAATATGACCAAAAAATTAGTATTCTTTTATTTCAATTACCTATTACACAAACTTGCTGATCCACAATATCACAGATCGATGCCTATGCGTAACCTAGCTTCCATTCTGAAAGCACAGGAAAAGAGAAAAAAAACCCGAAAAACTTGTAAATGTAAATTTTTAGTCATTTTGTAGCCCTGAAATTATAATACTGATACTGTTAAGCTTTTCTTGACATTCAATTAATTTGCGATATGATATTCTAAGTAGAAAGCATAAACGAGGATTTTGAAGGAATTATAAATTATTATTTTTTTACTATTATTTACATGTATTGGAATTTAATAATCCTATAGCTGTGGGAAAATGTTATTTCAATGTGTTTATTTTGCATTTGTATTTTTATCACTGTGCATCACTGTTTATATTATATTTAAAACCCGAAAATAGCTATTTTATTCCAATTAAGACAAATGTGTATGTACTTATTCAAGAGATTACCCACAAAACATTTTAACTATATTTACGTAGAAAGAATTTGAGTCAAGACTGGCACACATATTTTTAAATAAATTACCATTTTCGCGTATATTAGTGTTTGCAATATATTTCATACATTAAGTGTATTGCCATTTTCCTACATTAGCAACGCATGCGTGTTGGATAACTTACGAACAGAGAGAAAAACGAAATTTGCTTTTTTTGAAAATTATGTATTTATAATTAGAGGAAAATTGTTCAAATTTTTATGATAAAAGTGAATGTATATCTACACATATTATTTGCGTGACCATTGATTACTATTTTTTTATAAACTCCATTTGTGGGAATCAGACAGAAATACTTCGATTTTTTATGATTAAATGAAGATTATAGTGAGCAAAAAAATAAATCTAGCTCTTTTATATGTGAGCAATTTTGAATGCATAATACATTTTTCATGAACGGAGACATTATGTTACTGCCTTGGAGCAGTGTATGGAGTACCCGAATGTTTATGCTCGCTAATTTGTGGCTAGCCATGTTTTGGTCGAGCCGAGTGTTCGAATTCTATTTTAATTGAACCGCCACAGTGTTTCAAATTTAAAAAACAATAAATAGCTCTCATGTTTCTTCCAATTTCATCGTTAATAAATTTACAATCCTTACAAATTTTGTTGTTGTGTTCCGAGCCCAGGTCTCCGCAGCCACCAGGCCATGTGTGTTCCCCTCCCTTAGGTGAGGAGACGGGTAGGACATTTATTAGAGTGCCAGCCTCAAAAAGCTTGAAGCATTTTACTCTGTGTGGGTTAATGAAGGAGACACAAAAAGTGTCGGTAGAATTCTGTCCGGGAAGGGCAGTGGTAGAAAGTGCAAGATGGGTACGGCATATGACGGCTATCGATGGGCCGAGACCTATCGGTAGCCTGCCGGCCAGGGAAGAGGATGGAGTTGCGCTGGAGCTCGTAGTGAAGTGGATGGAGGGGAGGGGGAAAATACTGGCGCCATCTGGTGGAAGGAGTTCGCGTGACAACGTGAAGATTGGGTACGGCTTTGGTGTTCTCGGTAAGCCGAAGCTTATCGTGAACTCGCCGGCCAAGAGGAGTGGAAGCGTTGGTGAGGTTGGTTACGGCTTTATAGGACTCCTCGCGGGGTCCTGCCGGCCAGTGAGGAATGGTGACGGCATGTTTGGTTCCCTTTCGGGATCCTGCCGGCCAGTGCGGAGTGATTACGGCTTGTTAGTCCCCCTTTCGGGGGTCTTGCCGGTCAGTGAGTGTGGATACGGCTAATTAGGTTCCCTTGCGGGATCCTGCCGGCCAGTGAGGAATGATTACGGCTTGTTAATCCCCCTTTCGGGGGTCTTGCCGGTCAGTGAGTGTGGATACGGCATAGTGGTTTCTTTTCGGAGACCGCCGGCCAGGGAGAGAGTAGGAGGTCCCTCCCCTTTCTGGAAGGGGGTGGGAGTGGTGACATCTTGGTGACTTCTGATTGGATCATCAGGAGTGCTTCTTCCAGCAATCAGGGAGCTCTTGGAGAGTGCCATCTATCGGTGCAGAAAGTAGTTTGAAACTTTAAAAGATGCAAGGAGTGATTTGAGAAGTATTGGGGTGGTTTCTTTGGAGATTTAAATTAATGGGTCTGTCAAGACAATTTATAGTGGGATTGGAGTGACTTGAAAGGCTATTGTAGAAGGAGGAGGAAAGTTTTCTTATTGCTTGTGGGATGGATTCTATATTCAATTCATCGTGGAGAACTCTTCTTGGGATGAATATGGGAGAATTAGTTATGATACGTAGAGCTCTGTTTTGTAGTAATTGTAGTCTATTGATGTTAGTTGAAGAAGCTGAGCCCAAAATGGCACAGGCATAGGTTATTATAGGTTGAAGATATTGTAAATAGATAATTCTTTTGTTGGACAGTGAGATTGGAGATTTTCTTCTGAGGAGGGGGATAAATTTACAGAGATTTGCTTTAAATTTTTTACAGACCATGTTGATATGAGGAGTGAATCTGAGGTTTTGGTCGAGTATAACTCCTAAATACTTGACTTCTTTTTTCCAGGGTATTGGATTGTTGAAGAGATGGAGGTTGGTGTTGTTGTTTATTCTGGCTATTCCTTTTCTAAAGATAATGGCGTTGGATTTCTCCGTGTTGATGTCAATTCTCCACTTTGTGAGTCACCTTTGCAGCTTCCGTAGGTAGTTTTGAAGGGCTTGAGTAGCGAGTTCCGGAGATCGATGCTGGCTTAACAGAGCGGTATCGTCCGCGAATAGGCAGGAATCGATGTTAGGAGAGGTGGGAAAATCACTTGTGTACAGAGCGTAGTAAAAAAGCGATAAAATCGCCCCCTGAGGACAGCCCGCAATAATTGAACCTTTTCGTGACAATACATTATCTAATCGTACATTAAGTGAGGAGAGAAACTTCTCAACTACCCATTAAGAGAGGGTTAATTGTAACCTTTTTCTTCCGCTACTCACGTGGGGATCGTCTTGTAAGTTGAAATTGCTCGTATTAAAAATTACTATGCCTGTGTATTTCGCAGTGATTATTTGTTTTCTTTAAGACTTTATGGTTAAAAAGAACCTGTTACTCTATTTTTCACAACTATTGGCATCCGCGATATTTAAGCATGTCTGTTGAAAGTCTTAGAATGAAGAAGAGATCGCTGCGTTCAAGTTTCACCATGTGCTGAACTCCTATTGAAGAGACTTTGAAAAAGGATACTTCACTAACGGACTTGTATGCCCTCCAAAGACAGAGAATGGACACATGTACAAGGCTGGATATCGTGCAGGAGTATATTTTGGAATTGATCTGAATGCCGTTTCCCAACATTACGTTTTTATATGTTTAGAAATACATTTCATTATTGCAAGTGGTGGGAGCATAAATTATTGATACATGCACTGTAATGTTTGAATAAATGACCATTGTTGAGCTGAATTAAATTCGTCTCAATTGAAAAGGGCTAATATTTATTCACCTCATTTTCTTAGAAATAGTACTGCTTCAAATATACTTTGAAAATATCTTGACACTTTTAAAAATCGTGTAGGAATTATTTACTATTAATAAAGGAAATACTGTATGATCATTTAATTCGGTTGATTCTTGAATGGAACACATTTATAAAGAATCTTGCCGGATATTGCTTGCATTACATCTTTGATGCTAAATAAAGTTGTAAATACCACGAAATGCCAAACTAGTACAATTACACTGCATTAAATGTATTGCTGGAATATTTATGGAAGAAATTAAGCACGCTCTCCAGAGCTGTGATTAAAAATGCATTTCCTAATCAAACAAGGTTATCCCGACAAAAAGCGAAAGGCGTTAAAAATGATCCAGCAACATACGAGATAATCACATCACGACAGAGTCAAAAATGATTGAATGAAATTTTAAACTCTCAGGTGAATCATTTGGTGAAAACGCTTCGAGGGATTTTGAAATGCCTGTGTTTCTTATGATTTGATTACGCCGTGTGAATTTCAGCATACTGAAGTTAAAACCATCGATATTCCCAAATGTCGTTTTAAAAAATGCAAGCTATTTTTCATTAGAAATATCTGTCCGTATTTCAGGTTTATAGCGAGTAAATTAAAGATAAATCGACATTAACTTTAAATAAAATAGCGACACTGGATTGTCTTAATGCTTCTGTATCGAAAAGTGCCTACATTTATTTCCCTCATTTACTCCGATCGCTTCATAAGAGAAGAATCAAAACTGTTTTAAATTACTCTAGATCTTTTGAATTCTTACAATAGGCGTCGGATACAAGGTTTCTTAAAAAATTAATGTCTGTTGAACAAAAAAATAATTTCTGACAAGTTATTACCGTTTCTTGTTGATATTTCAAGGCATCTTGGGGAATAAAAAAACTATGGAGACATATAAAAGAATCCTTTTCGTAACGACATATCGCACCAAAAGTTTCATAGATCTCGCGAAATAACTATTTGTAATTCAAAGAAGTTTTTTCAGATTACTAGAATCTCGCTTGCATTTATTATTGTGGTAATTTTGTGAATATTTGAACTCGCTTTATTTTTGTTATCTATTATCGAATAATATTCTCGTGCCGAATACTAATTTAAAGCAAATGAATAGTATTTCGAATATTGAGTCGTACTGGAATTTTGGAAGGTACTATCTGAAACGTGTCAAATAAATGGATGTAAATGCTGTCATACATATTTGCTCTTTAAAGGTATAAAAATTAAGAGTACTACTGCTTATACACATTGAAGGTACCGTGGTACTTTTAATAGAAAAGTAAGAAATGAAACAATTTTAGTAAAGGAAATAATGTATGATCATATAATTCCGGTGATAACAGAATAATATAGAACCTCGATAGATATTGATATAGTACCACCCTTTATGCTGAATAAAATACCAGATATCTTTGATCATCAAGCTGGTGTTACGGAACAGAAGTAAATGTACAACTGGAATATTTATTGAAACAATTATGCACGCTTTTCTTCACTGCCGTTAAAATCACATTTGCTGCGCAATCGACGTTAACACGAAAATTGCCAATAGGCGATAAAAATAATCCGGCGACATAAGACATCATTACACCCCACCAACACTAAGAAGAATTGAAATTAATTTTAATCTCTCTGATTCAGATTTTGCGAATGGACGCTTCGAAGAAATTTCATGTGCACGTTTTTGTAAAGATTTTATTTGGCATTGTTTCTATCCGTATAGTTAAAAAAAACAATCGAAATTTCCAAATGTCGTTTCCAAACATTAAGTTTTTATATGTTTAGAAATACATTTCATTATTTCAAGTGGTGTGAGCACAAATTATTGATGCAATGTATTGTACCTGTTTGAAAATGACCATTGTTGATAGGCTGAATTAGCTACAATACCTAAAATAAACATCGAAAAATTTTGCATTTTCCTGTAGCCCATCATTTGGAATCCTATGGCCAAATTAGATCTATTAACCAATAGTTTTTAAGATATTTGAAGTTCTGAGCATTCCAGTCACTTTTTGACAGCTGTGAGGGGCGGTTAGCTCTAGCCTACTCCAGTTTAAGCCACTTTTCCATCTTAATTATTAATTACGATATTTAACAATATCGATACCTTTGCAAGAGAAGCTAGATATAACTTCAATCTTCACTACTAAAACCTATTTCTATGTTTGTTTATACTTTGAGTTTTGATGCTATGTTACTTTTAGCCCAAATGATACAGAGTGCATTTTCTCAAGACCAATATTTGATCTGCTACTAATTATATAACTTTAAAGTTACTTTAAATATGTTTGAAGTTTTCCTGTTAAGAAAAGTCACGGATCAAACTTCGGCAGCTGAGAAGAGAACCAACATTCTAAGAGATTGAGCAAGTCACTGGATACACAGACAACGTAAAACCCAGTGTTTAAGTGGATTAACCTACAAATCTCAACAACAAACAAACTGTCTTTAACTACCTTGTGTCTACATAAAAGATCTCTCTAAATCACATCATAGTGGACACGAAGTTGTCATACAATAATTTAAAACCAAATCTTTGCCATAGTGCATCTCTTAAAACCTCATTCAATCTAAAATTTCTCGATATTTGAATCATAAAACGAATGTTGTGTCGTTAATTGACATGACCAAACCTAAAGCGAAAAACATGTTCTAAAACTATATTGATGCTATATACACCAAATGTCAAATCCAGTGTTAGCACTAATCTTTTAATGTCCATTGAGTAAATACATGAGATTAGTGCAAAGGTTGCCGTAAGTTTCAGTGACTTAGCACTCGTTGGAAATCTCGTAACGCATGAATGAAACTATAACCTTTGAAAACCTTAAAGACATATAGTGCAAAGCCAAAAGTTCCTGACTTGGACATCCTTGGTCAACATCAAAATGCGTTGTTCGATAGTCGCAAAGATAGTCATGAGACGTAGGGCCCAAGCGAACTGATAAAGACTATAGTCGGACATTGAACTATGATGGAACAATGGGGCAGAGAACAACAACGTCAACATCGGAACAGGATATGTTATCGACTCTTCGTGGCTTTGTGTAGACCAAAAGTAATCGTGCACGGCGGAGATTGAACAGACTAAACTGTGAGCTTGAGTACAGACAGTGCGAATTCTCTGTATTTGGAAAAGAAGACATCAAGATTTGAAGCACAACACTAACGTGTTGAACCATACTGCACTGGAAGCAAATGCCAGTGAAATATTATGGGAAAGATCTGAGAGTATTAGTTTCCGACACGTTTTCTTTCACCTTGGTGCAGTTTTCCAGCCTCACTCATTGAAGCACGTGGAAAGTAAAGCGTAATAAAAAGATTGAGTAAAAATAATCAACGAATAGAATCATCATTGGGTAATCTTAGCCTTTTATCAGTGATTAGGCAGAACTGAATTATAACACAGGTACAGAGGTCGATTACACAATCTTAATGCAGCAACATTTGACGATATGGAACAAAATTCAAAGAAAAACACAGTTCTAGATCGTGTATGCCAGTCGAGTGCAATACATGAATCTCTAAATGATGGAACATTAAAAGCTCTAAAACAATTCAGGATGCTCTGAATTGTAACAAGTTTGGTTCATACTGTGAAATTAGTGTACTTTACTAATTGTAGAGAACCATTTCAGAAAAGAAAAGAAAATTTGCAAATTTTAAAGCTCGCGCAGAAATAAAAATAAACCTTGTTAAATTAGCCGACTTAAAATCTCAGAAAAAAAATTAGGGACCTATGTACAAACCCTGGTAGTTCTTAATTCTTTTGAACCTTTTATCTAATCAATATTTTTATATGTATTGGTCTTTAAACTTTTTGTGAAACTATTATGTTAACTAATGTACCTTGTCATCATCGTAACAAATCTACGATATTTTGCAAAACACATTTGAATTGAACATAAAGAATATCCATAATCATTTAATACCACGATAGGTTCTCTGCATATTATATAAGTGAAATAATTAATTGCAATTAGATCTTTGCAGCTACTATTATTTTGTTTTTATGTCCTTTAAAAACCTTTACGCATTCTTCCCTCGACTTTTATCTTTGAAGACGTGCGGGTAGTTTTTAATCCCTTAGCTTTTCCTGATCTCAAGATAGAGTCTTGAAATCTTTATAAATATGATTAATGTGTTCTAGTGGTTAGTATGGATTTAGGTCGATCCCAGTTATTTTGGAAAAATGTAAGTGTAATATCTTAGAATTTCCTCGTGCTTTTTCCAGGCCTATTAGTGTAAAAAACATTAGTAAACAACAAGGAAACAGATTTTCAAATCCATACTAACTTTGTTTGCAATAATATATGAAAATATAAATCAATTAAAAATAATTAAAATTTTCAAAATTGTGTATTTTATATGGTTTAAAAATTTCCAAAATTTTTAAATTTTTAAATTTTAAATATGGCTAGTTAACTTGACTTTTTATTTTCAGAATAAGTTTAATAATATAGTATTGAAAACAATACACAAGTTACTTTCTTTATCATTTGTCTCCAAAAATATTTATGAAAAAGATACCCGTAGCTCCTTAAATCTGTCCTTCAATATGCTAAAAAGTGCCAATATTTATTCCCATTCTTCTTCGAAATAGAGTACTACAGTTAAATAACTGAACTGAAGCAAATAACAA